>CM042172.1:6510385-6512885 GCA_023376005.1 Doryteuthis pealeii | reverse complement strand
TTTCTACCTACAACAGACATTCTGCTACAGGAGATACACTATTTTCTAGTATTGGTTTACCAACGAGAGATCTTAAATGGCAACTAGAATCGAAAACCCCCTTCCACCAACCAACCAACCAACCAACCAACAACAATAGTCAGTACCATTCAAGATGCAGGGAAACTTTACCATTACATAAATTTTTCCGTTTTTTATAAACTTTTACGGACGTGGATGGGGAAAGATTCCAGAATTAACTTTCTTTTTCATTTATTCTGTTTTATTTTATTTATAACTTTTTGGGTGAAAGGCAAAAGTTTCAATCTCAGTGTATTTTTACTTGCCCGTCTTATTTCTTACTACCCAAATAATAAATCTCGGTTTTATTCTGTTTTTTTTTTTAATTCTATTTTATCATATATCATATATTATTTTATTTCATCCAGTTGCTGAGTCAACTTCCCGAGGTTATGAATTATTCCAAGGAATAAATTGGCGCCTCACCAAATCTTATTTGAATTTATTTGTTTTCTTTATCTACGAATATCTATTTATTAATATATTCATTTACGAGCATATATATATATATATATATATATATATATATATATATATATATATATATATATATATATATATACACTAAGGACAACTTATTCTTCGACTTGGGAATTGAAATATTCGGGTCAGAGTTCTGCAAAAAACGGTTGTTCCCCACTGCACCGAACACACACACACACACACACACACACACACACACACACATATATATATATATATATATATATATGTATGTGTGTGTGTGTGTGTGTGTATGTGTGTGTGAAGAAAAGGAAGTGAATTCGACGGTATGTAGTATATTAAGAAAGAATGAAAAAACATAGGTTTAAATGACTTAAGTGGTGAGTTTATTGGCCGACGCTGCAGTGTTTCGATTTATTAATTAGATCATCTTCAGGGCATTCGTTGCAAATAAGGTAATAAGAAATTTTTTTATCACAGAATAACGAGAAAAGCGATATATATATATATATATATATATATATATATATATATATATATATATATATATATATATTCATTCATCACATGTTGCTACAACGTTTTCACTGTTATAGCATTAGTAGTTAATACAAAAAGTGCTCAATATTTTTCGTAAACTATAGAACATTTATACTTGTAGGACTTTTTTCTCTCTCTACCACAGTTTCTGTGTTCAAGGTACATCTTCTTCAGGATAACTCCTCGTCCTTTTTTGACAGAGACACGATCCTCTATCTTATTATAATGTAGATTGTGTCTGTGTCTGTCTGTAATCAAACTACATCCCCTCTAACGTCACAATTCCCTTAGTTATTTATATTATATTCTGAATGGTTATTAGATAATCCTTATTTAATCTTAATTTAATTAACATCTTATCTTATTTATTAACAATGTCTATATTATGATCTACCTGAGATAGATTTGCTTCAGAACAGCCCATATTATTAATGTGTTTAAAATCCTCAGAGGTGTGTTATATATCATTAAGAAATAAATGTTTACATTGTATATTATGTGGATAATTTGCATACCGGCTTTAATAAAACCGTGTTTAATAAATAATTACTTGGTACTAGTGATTTCTAGTATCATTTTTTATATTCTCAAACGTATTAAAAGCAATCATATGCATAATTTTCTTATTTGCGTTTTTGTGATATAAGGCGTGTGCTAAAAGCCCACTTCTACTTATAGACTCGCCGAGAACCATGTGATCAAATTATTTGCCAGTCACTGGCAGTTCTCTGCTGCTGATATTGTTATTTATACCGGCTGTTCTGGTCATACCTACGCATATGCTTTGAACCTTCGTGGACGACGGAACATAGGATTATATCACTGGACCTTTGACACTACATAGGATTCCATAACTCAGGACTTATTCACTTACCAAAGGATTCTATAGCTCAGGACTTACTTACTTTAAGTCCTTTTCAACTGGCCAAGGATGGCGGTCAGAAACTTAACAGAAATCAATTAGAACAAAGTAAAAATAAGTGTAATCTTTTTTGTGTTCGTATTTAATTTCATTAGTCTTTCTAATTAAATGTAAGCTTTATACAACAAACAATACAAATCATGCTTAAATAAAATTAATTTTGAATGCAGATCTCGCATTTTAAAATGCCTATAACACTTTTTCTACCAATTCTCCTCCACACCCCTTAATATAATTTCTAAGAGTTCACTTCCTAATTACTCTGACTACTATTAACTTGTAAAAAACTGGAACACAAACACATCACTCCTGATGAGGCACTTTGAAGTGCGAAATACTTGGGATAAAAACTTTGGTGGACTAATCCACGGATTCCATCCAAATATAAAAAAGTTGTCCAGAAAGCTTGAAAAATTGTTAATAAAATTGGTAGGAGACGTGCCTTTTGTTTAATGCTACATATAATATATATATATATATATATATATATATATATATATATATTAAAATTTGAATACTTGGACCCGTCGGGTG
>CM042172.1:6492885-6505385 GCA_023376005.1 Doryteuthis pealeii | reverse complement strand
AATAATTGAGTACTTTATAATCATTTCTCCAATATTGGTAACAATATATATATATATATATATATATATATATATATAAAGAAATTTGAAAAAAGAAAAGTTCCAAATATATATATATATCAGTCATCCACAGACACCGGTTTCGACGTTTACGTCTCATCATTGCGGCTCGACATTTTTTTAACAGCTACTTCTAGCCGGGAGTGAAACCCGACAGAATTTTTGTCTGTCAAGCTCCTTATCATTACAGCCATCAGTGACTATCAGTCAGAAGTGAACATTGAATTGATACATAGTTACAGGATGATTTTTTTTACAATCGCCAGAGAACTCAAGTCTGTAAACAGCAGCTGAGTAAATGCCTTACGATATATATATATATAATATATATATATATATATATATATAATATTACGCACAACATTTTACACACACACACACACACACACACACACAACACATATATATATATATATATAAATATATATATATATGTTGGCCATGGATGGCGACCCGTGATGCTTAAGGATGGTATCCTGGTAGATATCATGCAACACACCCTTTTGGTCCTTACTTAGGCTAGACGGTCGGTTGGAGAGCCCCTTTCCGATCAATCGGTTGTTCACGTAAATCCCTAGCACCTATATGATTTTTACGACCCTATGGCATTTATGGCAACAACCAACCCTTTTTATATATATCGTCTAGGGTAGGGGCCGATACCCGCTACAATACGTACGCCGATTTAGCAGCGTGAGTTTGAAGAAGCCGCTATATATAATATATAGAAGTTGATGGCTATGCAACAGTAGGTTGTGTATTGTGAGTGGTTAGGTATATATATATATATATATATATATATATATATATATATTTGGGAAGGATGGAAATAAATCCGATGCTATGTAAATACCGCTTGATCAACTCTGGATTAATCCTCGTGTTTTTTTCCTTGCGGATTACTTGACATTGCCCTTTTTAGTGTATTAATCGAATCTTTAAATACGCAAAACACAATACTAATGAGATCTCTTCCTCCTTATTTTCTTGGCACATAGAGTATATCTATGTCATCTATTGGATGCAAGACTTTCTGTATCATCATCAAATTCCCAGTCCCTTAGTTCATCTGAGTTCCTCCTTTGTCCATTTTGAGAATAGATAAGTATATTGGGCGAACTTTAACCAATTGGTGATAAGAAATAAACAGAAAACAAATGTTTCGACCAAATACATAACTTTTATTACTTTCGAGGTTTAGAGTATGGTCTGCGTATTTACAAGCCAGCTGTCTGGGCGAGAGGAAATTGAAATTAATAAGATATGAATGCACAGATATCGTAATTGTTATCTTACAATCAATAGGGATATTTTGGAAAGTTCGTTAAAACTAAACACTCTTAATGCCATGTACGTTTTGGACATCTCTCATCCCATATCTATATGCCCCTAAGGAACAAAACACACTTCTCACCGTTTTTATAAAACATCTGCACGTAGTTTAGAACTCATGCCACGCTAAACCGGGTTACGTCCCTTTTGCAACACAAATTACCATTCTCCTATTTTCGCAAGACGTCCGGACAGTTTACACAATTCAAGTCTCGATGAAGGCTGCAAAAACCGAAACATAATAACGTCGACTTATCCATCAAGAATAAATTCGTCTTTTTGGAATATTTTGTTTTAACTATATTTTCTACATCCTAATTTCATCTGAACAAAAACAGAACGAAATATTTAACCAAATTAACAAAAATGCACTGATATTACAGTTATAATACTGAAATAATTCAAAAGTAAGGAAATGAATCCGACGGTATATAAGGGTAAGATAATATGAAAATCATACAGATGTTGTTCAAATAAAGTTTTTTTTATTATGCTGATATTGCAATATTTCGATTTGTTAAAAATCTTCATCAGAGCATATGTTGTGTTAATAAGAATAAAATTTAAAATAACCGTGTACTAACACACAAATCAGATTATTTTCCTTTTTCAAATATAACTGTGATATTAAAAAAATATGGCATGGACCCTATTATAATGGGGATAGATTTTTAAAAGAACACGTAATTATAAAGTGGGTGATAAATTCTGCCTTCTCTGTATGGAAGAAAAACTAGCTAGCTATCACATCTTATACTAATTTAAATGAATTTTTAAATCAGAGATCTGAAATTTTGAATGGGCGTAGGCAGAAACGTGAATGGCGTTTCAACTGTTAAAAATACAAACCTTCTCTAGTTATTATCTGTTTGAATCAGAGTAATCCTGAAGATCCTACCAGTAACATCTAGGGTGATATATTCTACTTATTATCAGTTTTATATTAATGCTTATATAAGGGTAAGATAATATGAAAATCACACAGATGTTGTTCAAATAAAGTTTTTTTATTATGCTGATATTGCAATATTTCAATCTCTTAAAAATCTTCATCAGAGCATATGTTTTGTTAATAAGAAGAGTGTTTATGAAAATTATGACGGTTTTGTAATGGATTCATACCGGAATTTTTAGGAAAAGAGAACATTTTGAATTTCAAACAAAAAATTCTCAAAGAACATGTGTCACGTTCATAATCAGGAATAACGAATTTTGGCAAGAAAGAAAAATATTTTAAGCTTTACACAAAAATTCACAAATGGTATGTGTCACGTTCATGACCGGATTTAACGGATTTTAGCAAGATAGAGAAATATTTTTGTAATTAATTTGATTTGGTTTGTTTTGTTTTACGGCATATCAACCTCAGCGGGTCATTTAATGCCGATAAAGTTTTGAAATAAATCAATTCTTAATGGATAATAAAATTTTTCATAAATACATTTTTCTATTTAACCCATAGATGGGACCCTAACAGGTACTACCACTCACGGTCAGAGTGGACCAGGGAGCAATGGTGATGAAGGGGTGCTCCACATTCCCCAAACCTCCAAAACTGGAACCTCACCATCAGATAGAGTTTAACGTCATTCCCAGGACATGTAGACCCTCAGCCACCGCTTTCTAGCACCCATATGATAAAAAGGGGTTGGGGCTTGCCATAAGGGCAATAGGGTTGGGAAAATCATATAGGTGCTAGGGCTTGACGTGACCAGCCGATTGATCGGAGGGGGCCTCTCCGACCGCCCATCTAGCCCAAGATAGGGCCAAAGTGGAGTATTGCATGTCATGAATTGCTCATCCACCTGGGCTCTATCCTTAAGCATCACGGGTCGCCACCCACGGCCAACAGGTGGCCCCATTGGGGGAGTCTTACCCCTCTGCAGAGGTGCAGTCGGTGCATTCCAACGCCCCAGCCGACAGGGCGGGAATATGATTATAGGCTTTTGGTAAGATTCGAACTCACGCTCACTTTGTTACATAATTATTAGATACCTAATATTTATGTGCAATAGTGTAGAAAACAAGATGGTGTTTTAAGTGCAGCTGGCGGCCTTGAAGATTGAGTGACAAGCTTAACCTCAGTCCTAACCCTATCTTCCGGGGATAGCCGTGAGAACCGGTAGAGAGGACCCTCTCTTCCGGTTTAGATAGTAAGTAAGATTTTAGTCAGTTAGAGACTAGCAGCCGAGCAGTTAAAAGGTAGGAGCCGAGCTCGTAGGTTGTAAGTCGCGTATTACGCGCCGCCGTTCTCATCTGCGCAGATTGTCTGGCTATAACCCGTCGGTCGCTCCCGAGCTAAAGGGCTCACAGAATCTCCGAAATTGGCCGTCAAGATCGGATTTTTTGCATCAACCACGGATTGCAGGGTATCTATACTTGCTGGAAGTCTAGCCGAATGCCCCACGTTGTGCTAAGATCTCAAACGACTAGAAATCTGCTATAGAAACTGATTTCCGAGGTTAATGGCGTCCGATTGGTCACACACAGAAAAGAATAACGACTCTTTTTCTTCTTCAAAAATCTGGGAGTTCCGACCTACTTGAGATTTTACTACCGGCCACCATCGCCTCGACTGCCCGGTCGGGGTCATTGCCGGATCGCCCATCTGTTTGTCAGCCGGCAAATTATATTTCCGTTTTTTTTTCTTTCTTTCTTTCTTCTAATTTCAAAACCTAAATCAGGTCACAGGCTGGGGATTATAAAATAAAATAAGATCAAGTAAATCGAAGTCTTGTGTTTATTATCTAAAAACTAACAATGACACAGAGCTTCTGATGAAGAGAAATCACCAATAGAAGACCAGACCCGAAGTCCCCAAGAAAGTCCAGACCTTAGAAGAATCCAGACCAAGACAAGATGTTAGAAATACCAAAGACGGCCAGAAGAACAGAAGAAGAATAGAGTAAGAAAGAAGTAAAGAAGTAAAGAAAAGGGGTATACAACAACTTTTACTCAGAGTTTATCCCTTTAATTATCTTGAATACGCTGTTCCTGGCTCGAGTAGAAGTAACGACTGGAGGAAGTTGCAATAAAAAATAAAAAAAATAAAATTTAAAAAAAGATGAAAAAATCCTAGGAAAAATCAAGAATAATGACTGCTAAATATTTCTCTAAAAATGAATGAATTAAAAAACACAATTTCCGATACAAAATTCTGTCTACATTTTTGTGTCCATTTCATAGGATGATATTCATTACATCACCTGTTTCCAACCATTAATTATAATCAGAGATATTGATAGGTACGCGTCCTGCTTCACTGACACATAAAAATCTAAAAGGATGCAGTAAAATTGTATCTATGCATCCCATTGTTTTTTTTCTTCCCCTACCATTTGCAGCTAACTGTAAATACATTTCAATATTTTCTTGGAAATGAATTACAGGCAATGGGGTACAAGGTAGGGGTTAGACAGCTTTTGTTCACAGATAAAAACTCAGCAATTTATTAAGAAACTTTAGTTGGGACCCATCAAATTTCCTGGGTACTCATTCAAATCAAATACAAGCATCCCAGGATGCATTAAATTAAAAAGCTATCAGCATCACTGTATAATAATAATATAATTTTCTATTTCAAATGCTGACATGTGATCCTATAGTTTTGGAAGAGATGCTGCTTGCAATTGATCATGTGCAATTTTGGCAAGAGAATGGAGCTTGGGAAATGACTTCACTACAAGATTTTTTCGAAAAAGTTTGAATGCAAAGAAACAACTACACAGAAAATGGAGTAAATATAAATGTAAATTGAACCGAAATCGCTAACATCTTCTTATTATAATGGAGATTGTGTGTTTTTCTGTCTGTAACCGAAACTAAATCACTACTCAAGTCACAATTCCCTTAGTTATTTACATCACATTCTCCATGATTTTATTTTTTATTTAAACCTCAATTATTAATAAAATTGTTTTACTTTATTAATACTGTTAACCATATCTACATGATATTTACCGCGTATCCCACTTGTACGGGTCAGGCACAAAGTCCATATTAACGTGGGACCACCCACAAGCCGAGACTCATGGAGTGGCAGGTGAAAAATTGCGTCGATCCCGTCGGCATTCCCCCTCAAGGGGGGTGCTTCAGGCACTGGGCAATAAACCCAGCCCTGTCCCTTTAAATCAAGGGGGCAGGTGTGGCCTGGGGGGATAGCCCCCTGGGATCGACGCTATTAACTCGTAAAGATCCAGGGCCGAAGCCACTGGACCCCCGGTGTTGACCAGGTCTACATACTAACAATATGCAATTGTATTTATATATACAAAAAAATAGCGGTTTACAGTGTGAACGGGAAGGCTAATTTGCATATTGATATTAAAAATTTGATTTTAATAAATATATGCTTAGTATTATTGATTTTTAATTTTTTGGTTTTATTTTAATAAATATGAGCAAAAATCTTGAAGATAAATCTTAAAATAAATCCATTAACCAGAAGAAATAACTGTCATTTTATTCTTTATTTCCTATTTTAACTAAATAATTAAATTAGGAAAATTTAGCAATGAAAGACCAGAGTGATCAAAAATGATGGAAGAGTTAGTTTCAAAGTTGTTATATATTTTATTATACCACCTCTGTTTCAAATCATTTTATATGCATTCTTATTTAGTTTCATTAGTGTTTCTAATTTAATATATTTCATTACACTAAAGCTTAAATACTTGCACCCAGAGGGTGCATATTTTTGCTAGTATGTATACAATAACCATAGGTGGTTTGAAATTCCGTAAAAATAAATTATAATCAATCATTTTTGTTGATATTTCCTGATTAAGTACTTATTAAAATTATGAAATCAAACTGAAGATGCATGTGCCCCCCCCCCCCATCACCACCGACACTTCCGATATGCAGCTTTTTACCTAATAATTAAGCAGCAACAGTGATAAAATTTTAAAAGATTGAAATCTATTTCCTTAAACAAAGGAAATGTTTTGAAGAAATGTATTTTGTGTGGTAATTATTTTTGTTAATTTGCAACTTTTGCCACATGGAGACATTACAGTTCTAAAATCAACCTACCCTAATTGACAATCAGTTAAAAATTCATGTTTATCTGTCAGTTTTCACAATAGGATAAAACGATTTTTTTTTTTTAGGTTGACAAAAAACTAAACGCTACTAATGCCGTCTAACAAGAAAAGCACACATATTTTAGTCTGCAAGTAATATACATGCCTGGGCAGCAAGATTTTGTATCTTCATACACAACCCTGACAGGTTTCAGTCAATATTGGTGGACAGGGTCATTCAATATCACTAACAACCAATGACTGTGTTAGATTCTTTAACATTGACTACATGATTACCTGTGTAATTAATCTTCTTCCTTCCAACTTGATTGTCTCGATTGAACGTCTGGTTGGCGCCAGTGCAAAGGTAAACGTAATGTATACACAAAGCTTCATTTAATAAATAACTAGAAGTGGCTACCCAGCATCACCCGAGTGGAAGTTTGCGGCAAAAAATACCTGGTGTATTGATTTATTTACATTCAGGATTTACAAATGCTGGACATTTATAAGTAGACTTTCAATGCTTTAATTTTAAAACATTTTCGAATATAAGTATTATTAGTGTTATTCGGACTATTGTTTCCATCTTCATTGTTATTTGTGCAACGTTTCGGCCGATATACCCTCCGGCCTTCTTCAGGTATTTCTTGTCGGAGTGGATTAGTCAGTTGGGTTAAAAGACAGTTCTAAGTGACAGTTATCTCTGGTTCCCGAGTTCAATCCTGAGAGAAAGCAGTTAGAAAAATAATTAATTAGCACAACTCCTACCCCAGCTATGGTTAGCGGAATGAGAACAGGATGCCCCCGTGGAATAAATAAAGGGTTAGGTTCAAAGTTCCGTGATGGCTCCCGATTACGACAAGAAAGTTCCCGAGTTCGAAAAGAAGGTTCCCGAGTCCGAGAAGGTTCCCGAGTCCGACAAGAAATACCTGAAGAAGGCCGGAGGGTATATCGGCCGAAACGTTGTACAAATAACAATGAAGATGGGGACAATAGTCCGAATAACACTAATAATACTAATCTTCAAGCCTCATCTCAAACATTCAGAGAATTTTCGAATATATTTGATATCTAATGTGTTTATATATTTATTTTCTCACCAATTATTTCATTTCGTAGTTTCCCAAATACATACATACACACCAAGTACTCTTTATATTTCTACTAGAAGCGACTACCCAGCGTCGCATGGGCAGAAGGGAGGGGCAAACCCTTGGTGTATTGATTTATTTACTTTTGAGATTTACATGGGCATTTTCAAGAAGAATTTCAATGCTATTTCTATGTATATTTTAATTTTTAAATATAAATCAAATCTTCATAAATTTTGAATGAACAACTGGTTGGCGCTACTGCGAATATGAACATTAAGTATACACAAATTTGACTCATCTGAAGATTGCATAAGCATGAAACTTCAAGTTATGAGTTTAAATCATCCATAATATCATTACTATTGATTGTAAATCTCCTCTGCTTTATTAACGTTGAGCACCTTTTTATGCCAATACTTTTCTCATTTAATCTCTTTTCATTGTATATATATATATATATATATATATATATATATATATATATATATATTGTGTATCTAGGCGTGAGTATTTGGGCAGCATATTTTTTCTAAAAAGACAATTATTATGAATATGACAGAAAAGAAATATCCTGTTAATGTTTTATTCTGTTTTTTCTACTTCTTTTAAGACAAGGTAATTTATAACTGGTTCGACTCAGCGGGAAAGAAGCGTCCAAAGTTTTAGATACTTAATAATGCAGAAGGCTGCTACCCAGGTATTCTCATATATATATATATATATATATATATATATATATATATATATATGATAACCGCAATTTCTAACAATGCCACGTATAATCGACTGTCATATATATGTATATGTATCTACTATCTATCTATCTATCTATCTATCTATATTTATTGATATATCAATATATGTATACCTTTCTTAACAACGATTATATATTCTATCTATCTATCTATCTATCTATATATATATATATATATATATATATATTATATATATATATGATAAGTAGATACACAAGCGATGTATTTATGATATGGCTTTTTTTAGCCGACAATTTTTTGGAGAATACGTGCTTGATTGAAGTCGTACCTAATTTTGAAAGTTAATTAATTATTAATTAATTAATTAATTAATTAATTAGGCGGGCATACCTATTAAATGTAAGGCTAAACAAATCGAGAAAAATCAATCTGTATGTACATTTCGGCCTATTAGGCCTCATCAGCAGAGCTATAGATAGAAAGACCGCCTTGTGCGTGATTCGAAACCCGACTGTCAAGCTGACAGGCAAGCATCTTACCCCTACACCAACAGACCTTCTTGAATTTTTCGTTTTGCTTAGAAGTAGTTTCCTATTCCTCTTACAGTGACTTCTACACGACAGTATGATAAGTAGATACTCAAGCGATGTATTTATGATATGGCTTTTTTTAGCCGACAATTTTTGGGAGAATTAATTAACTAATCATTAATTAACTAACTTTTAAAATTAGGTATGACTTCAATTTAACACATATTCTCCCATATATATATATTATATATATATATATATATATATATATATATAAATAAAGATATTTTATAGTGTGTTTGAAGCATTAATCATAAAATGTAATAAGATATTTTTTTCGAAGGCAAAATAATGCAATTTATGTTGAAAAACATATTTATTTAAATTTTTGTTTTCCCTTTTTTCTCTTAATATTTTCGGAGCAAAGTCCGTCTTCAGAGAGTTGAAAAGTTTCCATCTGTGTTTGTTAAAATTAACTGTGGTATTATTCCGTTGAATCGGATGGAGATTTAATAGTTCGGCAAAGATCGTCAAATTCCGTTAAATCCCGTGTAGCTGTTGTGTTTTGCGGGAATTTTTGAAATCATTTAAGATATATTTTTTTAATACTATAAAAATAATAAGAAAACTCTGAATTAAAACTATTTAAATTTCGCTTAAGAAATTGACCTTGTGTCACATCCTGCTCGTGTGGCGGGTTTAGCATATATGCCTAAGAGTAGGAAAACTCTGAATTCAAACCTGTTTTTTTTTTTTTTCTTTTAAGACAAGGTAATTTATAACTGGTTCGACTCAGCGGGAAAAAAGCATCCAAAGGTTTTAGATATTTAATAATGCAGTAGGCTGCTACCCAGGTATTCATATATATATATATATATATATATATATATATATATATATATGATAACCGCAATTTCTAACAATGTCACGTATAATCGACTGTCATAAGTATGCATATCTATCTATCTATTTATCTATCTATCTATTTATCTATCTATCTATTTATATATCTATCTATATTTATTGTTATATATAGATTTGAAATTGACCTTGTGTCACATCCTGCTCGTGCTGAGGGGTTAGTATATATGTCTAGGGGTAGAAAAACTCTGAATTCAAACCCGTTAACCTCTGCTTAAGAAATTGGCCTTGTGTCACATTCTGCTCGTGCGGATGGGTAGGAATATGTCTAGGAAAAAGGAAAACTCTGAATTGAAAGCTGTTAAACTCCGCTTAAGAAATTGACCTTGTGTCACATCTTGGTCGTGCGGAAGGTTGGTAAATATATCTAGGAGTAGGAAAACTCTGAATTCAAAGCTGTTAAACTCCGCTTACGAAATTGACCTTGTGTCACATCTTGCTCATGCGGAGGGGTTGGTAAATATGTCTAGGAGTAGGAAAACTCTGAATTCAAACCTGTTAAACTCTGCTTAAGAAATTGACCTTGTATCACATACTGCTCGTATGGAAAGTTTGGTAATACATCTAGGAGTAGGAAATTAAATCCATTTAAATTCCGCTTAAGAAATTGACTTTGTGTCACATCCTGCTCATGTGGAGGGGGTTGGTAATACATCTAGGAGTAGGAAATTAAAACCCGTTAAATTCCGCTTACGAAATTGACCTTGTGTCACATCCTGCTCGTGTGGAGGGGGTTGGTAATACATCTAGAGTAGGAAATTAAAACCCGTTAAATTCCGCTTAAGAAACTGACCTTGTGTCACATCCTGCTCGTGCGGATGGGTTGGTAAATATACATAAATAACAAATCGGTTTCCTTTTTGTTTTTTGTTTTTGACTCCATCGTTAACATTTTTTCTTTCTAAAAACTTATTATTTCCTCTTTTCTGAAACGAACAAAAACTAATGTTAAGAAGAAGAAGAAAAAATCTATTTCTTGTATTTTGTTCGACGTTGCCTGAAGCAGAAATACAGCTTGCTGTAAATCACTTTCGCAATTCTCAGCAAAAAGAAAATCCTGACCAAAAGGCAATCGTTTGCTTTATGATAGATAAAAGACTACTAACGCATGGCTATTTCAATTATTTCTCCGCTAAATATATATGAGCTCTCTACGCGCCCCCTGCAGCGAAATAAGAAAACCCCGCCTCATTATTTGTCAAGAGAAAAATACTTCCATGTGGGCATTTCAATTATTGATCGTGGGGTCTCTACGAGTTCCTTACAGCAAAAGAACAGACCCTTATTCCTGCCCTGTGAAATTTTCAATTATTTCTCTGGTAAATATATGAGGTGTGTTCGCGCCTCTAGAACAAAAAGGTCATAATTCGTATGTAAATGTACGAGGTCTCTTCACTCCCTCAGAACAAAAATAGAATTATTATTTTGCCATACAGACATTGTGTCGGTTGAACATTCGCTTAGGTATTGCAACATACAAAGTATGTCAAAAAAGTATCGAGATTTTTTTGTACTTTTTGACACATCATGTATTCTGAAAAAATCAACGTTCCATTCATTGTTCATTTCTATCTTAGTAAATACAGCTTTAAACTTGGGACTTTTATAACACACCTTGTATTCTGAAAAAAAATAACGTTCCATTCATTGTTCATTTCTATCTTGGTAAATACATCTTCAAACTCGGCACTTTTATGACACACCTTGTATTCTGAAAAAAAAACTATCGTTCCATTCATTGTTCATTTCTATCTTGGTAAATACATCTTCAAACTCGGCACTTTTATAACGCACCTTGTATTCTGAAAAAATTAACGTTCCATTCATTGTTCATTTCTATCTTAGTAAATTCAGCTTTAAACTCGATACTTTTATGTCACACCTTGTATTCTGAAAAAAAAAATAACGCCCCATTCATTGTACATTTCTATCTTGGTAAATATAGATTCAATCTCGATACTTTTCTGACACACCTTGTATTCTGAAGAATTTAATGTTCCATTCAGTGTTCATTTCTATCTAGGTAAATACAGCTTTAAACTCGGGACTTTCATAACACACCTTGTATTCTGAAAAAATTAACGTTCCATTCATTGTTCATTTCTATTTAGGTAAATACAACTTCAAACTTGGCATTTTATGACACACCTTGTATTCTGAAAAAAAAATTAACGTTCCATTCTTTGTTCATTTCTATCTTGGTAAATACAGCTTCAAACACGATATTTTTTACACACCTTGTATTCTGAAAAAATGAACGTTCCATTCATTGTTCATTTCTATCTTGGTAAATACAGCTTCAAACTCGGCACTTTTATGACACACCTTGTATCCTGAAAAAATTAACGTTCCATTCATTGTTCATTTCTATTTAGGTAAATACACCTTCAAACTCAGCAGTTTTATAACACACCTTTTATTCTGAAAAAAATAACGCTCCATTCATTGTTCCTTTCTATCTTGGTAAATACAGCTTCAAACTCGGCACTTTTATAACACACCTTGTATTCTGAAAAAAAAATTAACGTTCCATTCATTGTTCATTTCTATCTTGGTAACTACAGCTTAAAACTCGGCACTTTTATGATACACTTTGTATTCTGAAAAATTAACGTTCCATTCATTGTTCATTTCTATCTAGGTAAATACAGCTTCAAACTCGGCACTTTTATGACACACCTTGTATTCTGAAAAAAATAACGTTCCATTCATTGTTCATTTCTATCTTGGTAAATACAGCTTCAAACTCGGCACTTTTATAACACACCTTGTATTCTGATACTTTTCTGACACCTTGAATACACACAAACACACAATCAT
>CM042172.1:6482885-6487885 GCA_023376005.1 Doryteuthis pealeii | reverse complement strand
ATTTGACTGTCGGTCATAAAGAGACCTAAAAATACGAAACGTACAAAGCGGATACAATTTAAAGCCCCTGGGACCATGTTTTGCGCGGGACAAAGTACCATCTATAAATTGTCCACGAGGGAAAAAATCGAAATGTATTGGGTCTCATTTAAGAAACTATTTCTTTTCTTTTTTGTTATTATATTTTGATAAGTAATGGTTTTAGTCTCTCTTTTAGTGTTTTTTGTTGTTGTTTTGTTTCTTTCCTTCTATCTATCTATCTATCTATCTATTTATCTATCTATCTATCTTTATTTATTTATTTCAGCGTTTTTGTTTGCTTGTTTCTTTCAGTCATTTTGTTGATTTTTTCCTTTTTGCTTGCTTCTTGCCTTTCTTTCTTTCTTTCTTTCTTTCTTTCTTTCTTTCTACTCCGTTTTCTCTTCTTTCTCTTCTCTTTCTTTCTTTCTTTCTTTCTTTCTTGCTACTCTGCTTTCTTTCTTGCTTTCTTTCTTTCTTCTTCTTTCTCTTTCCTTGTTTCTTTGTTTCTTTCTTTTCTTTCTCTCTTTTTGTTTGTTTGTTTGTTTGTTTCTTTCTTTTTTTCTTGCTTTCTTGCTAGCTTACTACCTCAATTTCTCGTTTATTCTTTCTTTCGCCCATTTGTGCTTACTACTAGGCTTACAACGAATTTTTTCTTTTATTTTGTTATTTCTTCATTACAACTCTGCTCTCTTCTTTTTTTTTTTCTTTCTTTCTTTTTTCTTTCTTTTTTCTTTCTTCTTTCTCTTCTTTTTTCTTTTGTCTTTCTTTCTTTCTTTCTTTGTCTTTCTTTTTTCTTTTTCTTTTGTCTTTCTTTCTTTCTTTTTTCTTTTTTCTTTCTTTCTTTTCTTTCTTTTTTCTTTTTGTCTTTGTTTCTTTTCTTTTTTCTTTTTTTCTTTGCTTTCTTTCTTTCTTCTTTCTTTCTTTTTTCTTTTTCTTTCTTTTGTCTTTTTTCTTTTTGTCTTTCTTTCTTCTTTTTTCTTTTTCTTTTCTTTTTTTTCTTTCCTTTCTTTTTTTCTTTCTTTCTTTTTCGTTTTGTCCTTTCTTCTTTCTTTCTTTTTTCTTTCTTCTTTCTTTTCTTCTTTCTTTCATTCTTTCTTCTTTCGTTTTCTTTTGTCTTCTTTCTTTCTTTCTTTGTCTTTCTTTCTTCTTTTTCTTTTTGTCTTTCCTTCTTTCTTTCTTTCTTTTGACTTTCTTTCTTCTTTTTTCTTTTGTCCTTTTTCTTTTCTTTCTTTTCTTTCTTTCTTCTTTTCTTTCTTTCTTTCTTTCTTTCTTTCTTTCGTTCTTTTTTTTCTTTCTTTCTTTTTCTTTTTTTCTTTTTTGTTTTCTTTCTTTCTTTTTTCTTTTGTCTTTCCTTCTTCTTCTTTCTTTTTCTTTGATTTCTTTCTTTCTTTTTTTTCGTTTTTCCTTTTTCTTCTTTCTTTTTTCTTTCTTTCTTTCTTTCTTTCTTTCTTTCTTTCTTTCTTTCTTCTTTTCTTACTCTGTTTTCTTTTCTTTCTTACATTTCTTACTTTTTTTTCTTTCTTTTTCTTTCTTTCTTTTTTCTTTCTTGTTCACTAGCTACCCACTTTTCTTTCTTTCTTTTCTTTCCATCTATCTTCATTTTTTCTTTCTTTTACTTCAATACGAAGAGATTTATATAGATGAAATAATCATGAATAAATTCTGATAGACATATATAAGAATCAACAGAGATAGATAGATAGATAGAATAGATAGATAGATAGATGCATGTCCCCTTTTCCTCCTGTCCAGTTCCTTTCTGGTGCTTTTATTCCATAAACATGTTTATATTCTTGTAGTGAATAAGAAAGGCCGAAATGGTGTTTTTCTTTTTAGCAGCTGATAATAAAACGAGTCCCAAAGACATCGTTTCCGTCTGCCCCCAACTTTTTGTTCGACGCTGGGAACTGAAAGCATCCGTTTGCAAAGAAACACAATTTTTTTAGTCTCATGAGCTATTCATGTAAGCTTCTTGCTATAATATTACAGGAATCACACACACACAACACACCACCACACACCACACACACACACACACACACACACACACATTTACACTTACACAGACAAACATACTCACATACAGATATTATACTATATATATATATATGGGATAAATATGAGGAGGTTAATCCGACAATATGTGGAGAAAAGTAGACAAACACGGGATGTATTGGAAACTCGATGTTATTGTCGACGATTCTTCTCTCTAGATGGGGAGTGTTTATATGGTGATGCAGGTCCAGAATGTGGATGAGGGGACGGGTCCACTACCCACCCCCAAACCACCCCTGGCCCTAGACACACATCACCATTTTAAAAATGTCCTCATTGAAGGCAAGATTATATCCCCGAAGAAGGCAAATGACCGAAACGTTGCATCGTCGACAATAAACATCCAGTTTCCATAACATCCCGTGTTTGTCTTACTTTTCTACACACACACACACACACACACACACACATTTACACTTACCACTCACACAGACAAACATACTCACATACAGACACACATATATATATTATGGACTCTCTCGTCGATTTTCGACGATGAGGGTTCACACACAAATGAACACCCACACAGTGATTTGTTTATAGTGGTGAAGGCTTGTGTTTGACCATCCACACTTTTTGGCACAGTCGATAGGAAATAATTGGTGTATCAAGGGTTGCCACAAAACCAATCAAACGACCGACCTCAGGGAATTTTGAATTCAGAGTTATCCTCTCCTAGATTATTACCTACACAAGGCTGAAGGCCCAGTCTGCCCTACTATTTAACCAAGCTGGAGGAATTTTGAATTCAAAACCCTCCCTAGACTGGTTACTACACAAGGCTGAAGGGCCCAGTCTGCCCTACTATAACCAAGCTGGAGGGAATTTTGAATTCAGAGTTATCCCTCTCCTAGACTGGTTACCTACCCAAGGCTGAAGGGCCCAGTCTGCCCTACTATTTAACCCATAGCTGGAGGGAATTTTGAATTCAGAGTTATCCCTCTCCTAGACTGGTTACCCTACCCAAGGCTTGAAGGGCCCAGTCCTGCCCTACTATTATTAACCCATAGCTGGAGGAATTTTGAATTCAGAGTATCCCCCTAATGGTTACCTACCCAAGGCTGAAGGGCCCAGTCTGCTCCTACTATTAACCCATAGCTGGAGGGAATTTTGAATTCAGAGTATCCCTCTCTAGACTACCTACCAAGGCTGAAGGCCCAGTCTGCCCCTACTATTTAACCCATAGCTGGAGGGATTTTGAATTCAGAGTTATCCCTCTCCTAAGACTGTTTACCTACCCAAGTTTGAATAATAATATTAGTATGCCTAATCTTATACCTTAAGGATTAAAATCTGCTATTACAGCATTTATCACTTCTAAGCATACATTTTACTTGTATGCTGTCCTCATTATGAATATAGTATATATACTAGGAAAAACGTTGAGCCGTTGGGTCCCCATGAGCCCGGGTTAGATTGTTCGAAAAATCACATGATAAAATAATTTCATTTAATCTAAAGTTTCCCAAACGTTGCATAATAAAAAAAGGAGTAACATTTTATTTGCCAAGGAAAAAACAAGGGAAGTTTCACTACATGAAAGAAAAAAAAACTTAGGAATAAAAGGTGTTTATCTCAGTTTAGTATATTATAAATAATAATAATATATATATATTATATATATATATATATATTATTATAATATAACTCCCATAAATTTGAGAGCCTCTAACTGGTAATTTAAATAAACTCCCACACTAAGCATAAACCAATCATTTCCTCGAATTTATATCTGCTCTGTGACCGTAAAATACATAAACAAACCTATGTACTTAATAGTTTTAAAAACACCAGTCCTCTACAGCGTCAGTGGCCGATGGGATAAGATATCAGGCCTGCCCCAAACGCTTAGTCGTGCACCCACCTAAGGAAGCCTGTTCTTAGCCACACTGAAGAGGCGTGAAACGGCCGAAACACTGTCTAAGCTTATAATTTCCCCACCTCCTTCCACTATACCCCTCCCCTTCTCACAACTTGTGCCCCCTCCCACAAAAAATCACTACTGACGCGCGAAAACACACCATTTCTACAACCTCCCACTACCAATTGTATTTACCTCCCACTTTCTAATTCCTTGTTCTCCTTAAAACGAGGAAGAAACGAAAAAATACATCGTTCCACTCTGTAGATGGACACTGTATTGCCGAAAGCGCTCGTATCAATACCGGGTACTACACCACACCCGACACCAAAAAGATAGGCCCAGAAAATTTAGAAGGATCAACCAAAAAACTTGTCCGACAAGAATTGTCTGTCAGTTCAACAAAACTTGCTATAAAAGAAAAATGCTGCCAAAATACACTTATTTTAAAATATATAGATCACAAAACATCCACACATGATTTGTTTATAGTGGAAGGGTGTTGGACCATCCACACTTTGCACAGTCGGATAGGAAGATTGGTGCATCAGGGTGCCAAAACCAATCAATGACCGACCTCAGGAATTTGAATTCAGAGTTATCCCTCTCCAGACTGGTGTCTCCCAAGGCTAAGGTCCCGTACTGCCCTACAAACTCAATAGCTGGGAGGGATAATATATGGATTCATTACTTTCTCAAGGTATAGCGCTATGTGAAATGCCAACAGCTTCGTCTAGGAATTGAACTCGAATCGAGGAGTCCACGACTCTAACCACTAGCCCACGGCCCCATATATATAATAATTATATATATATATATATATATATAAATATATATATATATATATATATATATATAAATATATAATTATTATTATTATTATATATATATATATATAATATATATATATATATAAATATATATATATATATATATTATATATATATATTTATATATATACGACACAACGTAAAAGAACACAGCGACGTATTATACTATTAATTACTTGAATAAAACTAGCAGAAAATATCTATATCTATCTATATCTTCTGTATCTCTCTCT
>CM042172.1:6458975-6478975 GCA_023376005.1 Doryteuthis pealeii | reverse complement strand
TACTGAGATGATAGATGAATAGTAGACAGATAGATGTGTAGAAATGAGATAGATAGATAGATAGATAGATATGGGGCATACTGAGATAAATAGATAAATAGATAGCTAGATAGATGAAGTAGGAATGAGATAGATATGCTAGATCAGATAGATAGGATAGATATATAGGGCATATTGAGATAGGATAGATAAGTAAGATAGACAGATAGATGTGTAGAATGATAGATAAGTAGATACATAGATACAGGCACACCGAGATAGAGTAGATAGAATAGATAGGATGGAGATAGCACAATGAGATGAGACAGATAGATGTTGTGAGAAATGAGATAGATAGGAGTACAGTAGATACGATAATAGGTCCGGGGCGAGGGGAGATAGATAGATAGAATAGGATAAATGAGATAGATGAGATGATAGATATATAGATGAATAGATGATGGGTCACTGAGACTAGTACATGAGAAAAGGAGGGGGATAGATGGGGTAGGCGAAGGAGATAGATAGATAGATAAATATCCGGGCACACCGAGATAGATAGATAATGATATGATAAGATAGATAGATAGATAGATAGATAGAATAGATGGATAGATATGGGACACTGAGATAGACAGATAGATAGTATGTTTAGAATGAGATAGATAGGTAATACATAGATACAAGCACACAGAGATAGATACGATAGAATAGTTAGGTAGTATGCGCGGGCATGCTGAGATAAATAGATGGATCGATAGAACATAGATAAATAATATGGATTTGGCATAGACAAAGATAGATAGATAGATATTGTGCCATATGAGATAGATAGATAATAAGATAGACCGGAGATAGATGTGGTAAATGACAGGTATATAGAGATATAGGTGATATAGGGTAGTAGGTTGGAGGGTATAGTAGTAGTAGGGTTAGGTAGGTGGGGATGCGGCGAAGCCAATTGAGGATAGAAGGAGATAAATTGCTTGAGCCCGTGACAATCCGGATCATAGTGGCAGTTATCTGCAAATGGAAATATTATTAGAATAAGATGAGATCGCGGATAAGATGTTAACAGCGGACGTATGACGCCCACGCGAGAGTAGATACCTGGATATGGAGGACGAGAATAGTAGAGATAAAGGCATGGAAGATATACACAGTGTATGACCTTGATAGATAGATATGAACAGACAATATAGATAGATAGAAGATAGATAGATCTAGATAGATGTATGCTGCGGATATAGATACTAATCCAGTGCACTCAGAGCGAGCATGCACACTAGGAATAGAGGAGATAATATACTGTGAATAGATAGATAGATATGGGCAGCACTGGAATAGTAGATAGATGGATGGATAGATAGAATGGATAGACAGACAGATAGATGGTTAGAATGAGATAGACAGATACATATATAGATACAGGCACACTGAGATAGATAGATAGATAAGAAGGTAGACGCAGGCACGCTGAGATAAATAGATGGATCGATAGACATAGATAGATAGATAGATAGATAGATAAGGCAGTGTAATAAATATTTGTGTTGGCCCTGCTTTATTGTAATTAAATTTCAAAGTTGCTTTATCTTCCAACGAATCATCTTCATCGCAGCCATGATCGATACAACGTTAAAGATTTTTAGATACTGAATATTTTTATTTGTTCAACAACGTTCTTAAGTAATCATGCTTATATTGTTACATACACAGAAAAACACAATCGTCCTACAATGCAATACTCCACTTTGGCCCTATCTTGGGCTAGACGGGAGGTCGGAGAGGCCCCTTCCGATCAATCGGCTGGTCACGTCACGCCCTAGCACCTATATGATTTTCCCAACCCTATTGCCCTTATGGCAAGCCCCATCCCCTTTTTATCATATGGGTGCTAGAAGGCGGTGGCTGCGGGTCTACATGTCCTGGGAATGACGTTAAACTCTATCTGATGGTGAGGTTCCAGTTCTGGAGGTTGGGGAATGTGGAGCACCCCTTCATCACCATTGCTCTCTGGTCCACTCTGACCCGGAGTGGTATACCTGTTAGGGTCCCATCTATGGATTAAATAGAAAAATGTATCTATAAAAAAATGTATTATCCATTAAGAATTGATTTATTTCAAAACTTTATCGGCATTAAATGACCCACTGAGGTTGATATGACGTAAAACAAAACAAACCAAACCAAAATCAACTCTAAGGTACAGACATATTTTATAAGGATATCCACTGAGAGGGAAAACAAACAAAAATCAACATGTTTCTTCACGCAAATAAGGCCAAAATGAATGCGTATCTGTGCAGCAGGCTCAGAAAGAAAAAAAAACATATGGACGCCATCTTTTTTTAAACATATGGACGCCATCTTTTCTAATCAATGAAGAATACGAACTCCTCGTTCAGCATAAAAGGATTTGCTCCTTCTTCATTTTCTTCTTCTTAGATTATAAAACATTCGAGAAACATGGAAACAAAAAAAAACGGTACACAATCTCTTAACTCGATAAACTGACACATAAACACGCAGCTCTTCTTCTCTGCCTTAATGGCGCTCGTTGCTACAACGGAAGCCGGAAGCGAAATAAAGATAACTGAGAAAGAGCGGGAAAATGGAGGTTAATAAAAAAAAAGAAGTTGTAAATAAATGCTTTGTGTTGATTTATTTTTATGAGAGGAAGATGCATAATGATAGGGGTTTTCTTGATAAACATTAAGAAGATCGAACTACTATACGATCTAATAGAAGCTTGTCTCTTGTTTCGATAACTCTCATATATATATATATATATATATATATATATATATATATATATATATAATATATATAATATATATATATATATATATTATATATATAATATATATATATATGAAATACTCTCTGGATGTCTTTACATAAATTCATATGTATGCATTTGTAGGTTAAAATCCTCATCCCATGTGTTGATGGGGGTTTGGTTAAGAAGCTCGACTGATGATAAACCAATCGGGTTTCCATCCCGGCTGGAGGTAGCCAGCTAATCTCTAGGCAAACTGAAATAATGGGATATGTCGCAAAACGGTGTCTGTGGGTGACTATATAATATATATATATATATATATATATATATATGTGTGTGTGTGGTTGGTCTGTTTGTTTAATAGCATATCGCCCTTTTATGGGTCATTTAATGCTGGATCAAGTCATTTTGAAAAAGAAAATAGGTTTGGTTTGGTTTATTTAATGGCATAATAACCCTGTGGGTTATTTAATGCCAAAAACCTTTAGTGTTGGGATAATATGACGTCGATATGTTTGAAAGAGTCTTTTCTCCTTTTTTTCTGAGCCTGCTGCACAGATGCACATCCATTTTAGCCTTATTTACCTGAATAAACATCTTGATTTTTTTTGTTTTCCCTCTCAGTGGATATCCTCATAAAATATGTCTGTAAATTTAGAGTTGATATCCTATTTAATTTGTCTGTACCTTAGAGTTGATATTCTCATTAAATATGTCTGGACCATAGAGTTAATATCCTTACAAAATGTGTACGTACCGTAGAGTTGATTTCCTTCCAAAATATGTATGTACCTTAGAGTTGATATGATTAAAATTCATATTTCACTATCTGGACCTGTGATTATACCACAGTATGATGATTTAATTATTACAACGTTTTATATGCTTAAGAATGAAATTATTTCAAAACTTTGTCGGCATTAAATAACCCACCAAGATTGATATACCGTAAACCAAACCAAACCAAACCAAACCATGCATATATATATATATATATATATATATATATATATATATATATATAAATTTGCTCTACTTACATATTGAGCACTTTATATTTGTTATAACGCTGACTTATCCGGTAAAACTTGTATCAACTAAATATTGAGACCAACCCAATATTTTCACCGGTAAGTCATTCCATTTTCATATATGTATATATTTCAAAACTGTTCTTCTTTCAAACTTCAAAAATTTTTAAACTGAATAACACATAACTAACACTCGCTTTTCTCGTTATTCTGTGATAAATAATTTCTTATCACCTTCCATATACCAACAAATGGCCTGAAGATGGTCTAATTAATAGATCGAAACACTGCAGCGTCGGCTAATAAACTCGTCACTTAACCCATTTAAACCTGTGTTTTTTCATTTTTCCTAATATACTACATACCGTCGGATTCACTTCCTTTCTTCACACACACACACACACACACACACACACACACATATATATATATATATATATATATGTGTGTGTGTGTGTGTGTGTGTGTTTTGAGCAGCATTTTTTAATTTATGCATGTTGAATTAAACAAAAGACACATCTCCTGTTTAACAATTTTATGTTTGATCTTTTCAAGTTTTCTGGCCAACTTTTTAATATTTGGGTGGAATTCGTGGATTAGTCCACCGAAGTTCAGGTCCCGAGTACTTTCGACACTTCGAAGTGCCATCATCAGGGGTGATGTGTTCCAGTTTTTAAAAAAGTATATTAATGTGGAGGCTGGAAGGAGAAGAATTGATGGGAAAGGTGCTATAGGCATTTTAAAATGTGTGTACTGCATTGGAAATTAATTTTGTTTAAGGATGGTTTGTATTGTTTTATGTATAAAGCTTCTAGTATTTGGAGTTTTTGTTTATTTTTTCTTTGTGCAGAATGTGTGTATTTTCCGTTAGAATATTTCGGTAATTAGAGTGGGGGCATAAATGTAATTTTATGTGTTGTGAAATGGATCTATTAACTATTAAATGGAAGGATAGACGACGTGACAATGTGGTTGAGGTGAAGCCGATGTATGTATTTTTATATTTTCAGCCTCCACATTAATATGATTAAAAAAAACAAAAAAACTGTAGCACATCACCCCTGATGATGGCACTTCGAAGTGCCGAAAGTACTCGGGACCTGAACTTTGGTGGACTAATCCATGAATTCCACCCTAATATTAAAAAGTTGGCCAGAAAACTTGAAAAGATCAAAAATAAAATTGTTAAACAGGAGATGTGTCTTTTGTTTAATTCAACACACACACACACACACACACATATATATATATATATATATATATATGTGTGTGTGTGTGTGTGTGTGTGTCTTTTTATCTATCACAGTGTGCCTTCCTCTGTCAGTCTATAGTTATTTTAACTCAGAATAATTCTCGTAACTTATCAATTGTCAAGCGTTAATCAACATTTTTATTAAACTTTCCATTTTCATTCGCACCCCCAAGGTCAGGAATAATATGTCTGACTACAATGTCTGCGTAAAATTTTGAATAATGTATTTGTAGATTACGAATACTCGAGAAAGTTTTGGAAGTCGATTTAACTTCTATTTCGATGTCTCATTCTCATCATCGTCAAAAACGGACAAGAGGAACCAATTATCTCTCCGGCCAATTCATAGCCGCATGAAAAGTCAAATATCATTAAATTGTGAGGTGGCTGTCAAAATATTGCATATATATATATATATATATATATATGACATTAATATATATGATAATAATAATAATAACAATAATAGTATATAACATTATACATATGCTCACTTACAATTTTAACAAATCTTACCCTTACAAACCCTTAGAAAAATAAGTAATAAAAATAAATAAAATAAATAATAAATCAAAAAAAAAAAAATCACACCAACATACCAACAACACATATAACTTAACGACAAATCCAGTTCCCAATCACACATAAACAAAAACAATTAAACAGACACACACACACACCATACATATTTAGCTAACCAATCCCCACAATCTAACACCTGTGGTACCACCATCGACCATTTCGGCACTCCCCATTCCAGAGAGAAGAAGAATCCACTAACCACCCCAACTACACTTCCCCTACTGACGACCTTCCGCTTTCAGCATTTTGAGAATTTCCATCATTGGAGTAAGAACTATATTCAAGTCCTGAAGATGGTCTAATAAGAGACCGAAACATTGCACCGTCGACAATAAACATCAAGTTTCCACAACATCCCGTGTTTGTCTACTTTTCTCCATATAATATATATATATATATATATATATATATATATATATATATATATATATGAAAGTACGTAAATAAACATTGTGTTTATTTGATATGGCTTTTAGCCGACAATTTTTTGGAGGATATGTGCTTAATTGAAGTCATACCTAATTTTTGAAAATTAATTAGTTAATAATTAATGAATTTAGGCGGGCATATATGTTCAAATGTAAGGCTAAACAGATCGAGAAAATGTCAAACCTGAATGTACATTTCGACCTATTAGGTCTCATCCGCAAGGTTATAGACATGGGAGACTGCTCCGTGTGTGACTCAAAACCTCGACTGGCAGTCGAGGTTTCGAGTCACACACGGAGCAGTCTTCCATGTCTATAACCTTGCGGATGAGACCTAATAGGTCGAAATGTACATTCAGGGATTGACATTTTCTCGATCTGTTGAGCCTTACATTTGAACATATATGCCCACCTAAATTCATTAATTTTTAACTAATTCATTTTCAAAAATTAGGTATGACTTCAATTAAGCACATATCCTCCAATATATATATATATATATATATATATATATATATATATTGTATGAGTCGTTCGTTATGCTGTGTCCATATTCTCAAGAAATCGATCTGCTCTCTTATGGTCCAATCAATAGTCACTTTTACTGACGGAATTACACGTCGATAACAACGCTTAGCGAGTCGCTGCTTGTTTACAAGAAACGGACACGGTTGTCAGCTGATTGGACCGTTGGACAGAGGGATTAATCCCCCAGTGCGGTGCGATGGTCAGACGTTGTTCAGTACGGATATCGACTGTAACGCGCATGACCATTAATTAATATATATATATATATATGTATATATAAAGCGTTCCTTTATAACGTTCACGGCAGTGCCGTATTATATGTATTAAAAAAACCAAAAAAAAAAAAAACACGTAACTCTGAAACGTCTGAAGATGGGATTTTATCCCGAAAATTAAGGAAACAGGTAAATAAACATCAATTTCATCACCTATCGTTTTTCCATTGCATTGCCTATAGCCTTGTAATTTCTATATATATATATATATATATATATATATATATATGTGTGTGTGTGTGTGTGTGTGTGTGTGTGTATGTATTGGAGGATATGTGCTTAATTGAAGTCATACCTAATTTTTGAAAATTAATTAGTTAAAAATTAATGAATTTAGGCGGGCATATATGTTCAAATGTAAGGCTAAACAGATCGAGAAAATACTTTTTTTTTATAATGTAGAAATACCGTCGAGTTTATTACCTAAAGAAATGACATACATACATATATATATATATATTGGCAGCATTTTTTCTTTTAAATATGTTTTGTTAAACTCTGCTGACAATTGTTTTTGTTCGATCCCTTCCAACTGACGAACTTAACCCCCCCCCCCAAAAAAAAAGAATAACAAAAACAAATAAAAACTTCAAATAATCGAAGCCTTATATATCAAACAAAACAAACCCACCTTAAACAAGATAAACTTTGAAACCAGTCAACATGTCCTTAAATGCCTATAATTTCCCGCCAATCCCGCCTGACATTGAATCTTTAACTCTCACCCCTCAGGCAATATGTTTCAAAAATCTATTTTTACTTCGCCTGGAGGGCGTTTTTTATTTTGCTAGTGAGATAAAGAATGTGTGACAATTCTTTGTAATCTTTTAGACTTTCGCAACAACAAGAACGGAATGCTGGCGTAAGTTTTCTTTGTTACGATTTTTGTGGCCATTTTTAGGCTTCAAGTGAGAGCACTTTACAGTGGAGATCCTTGTGTTAAGCAGAGGCTGATCTTTAGTGAATAATCCTTTTGTGTGTTCTTTTGTTCCTCGGTGTCTCTTAGTGTTGGGTAGAATCCTTTGGTTGAGCAGAGTCCTTGGTTGCAGATACGTTCGTCAGTGTGAAAACGTGCAAATGAACGACTTTCATGATTGCGATTTAATAGTTAACTAACCACGTATTCGAGTGTGTTGATTGGCTGGCTTTTAATCCACGCGCCCACGCAGAGTCTATAAGTTTAAGTGGTGGACTTCAGCACACCTTATATACCGAAATAATGGTTACCTCAGATGGTGTTATGGTTAGCAAGCTAGATTAGCAGACCATTGTTAATGAGTTCGATTCTTACTGGGTGCCCCACACTTCTGGCTTTGTGCTACATATAAGCTAAGCTTAGTAAATAACTATACGGGTACCTCACATGGTGTAATGGTTAGAAAACAAATTCAAAGACCATTGTTATGAGTTCGATTCTTACTAGGCGCCCAACTCTTCTGCTACATATAATCTAAGCTTAGTAAATAACAGGGCATCCCAGGTTGTGTAATCGTAGACTGGCAAACCATTACTGGTGAGTTCAAGCCTTACTGGGTGTTCCTTACATTCGGCCTTGTGCCTCATCTAAGCAAAGCTTAGTAAATAATTATTTATCGAAACAATCCAACAGTCTTCGGATAAAAAACAAACCCCCAAAATATTTAGATGTAGAATTCTCTCCAGTTCCTCCTGTTGGTCGGTGCCAACAATGGTAAACAATGAAAACAATAGAATTCCTTGATTTATCGACTCAATTCAATTTCGATATTTGAATTGCCTCCTTAAATCAACGGAACCTGTCAGCTTAATTGTTGCCATGACAACATCTCACAATTTAAGGACATCGTAAATTGTAATTGATTTTAAAAGATATCTGCTCTGTTTTTGATTCAGTTATTAAATATTTAAGATATATAAAACTCCACTTATCAAGCTGAAATATATGATTTATTATGAGTTTTCATATCTTATTATAATGGAGATAATGTGTCTGTCCGTTTGTATTTACGTTATATTCTCAATGGTTATTAGATAATCATTATCTAATCTTAATAAGCATCTTATTTATTAACAATGTCTCTATTAAGATCTAGCTGAGATAGATTTGCCTCAAAACAGCCCCTATTATTAATGTGTTTAAAATCCTGCAATGAGTGTTTTATATCATTAAAAAATAAATGTTTACATTGTATATGGTGTCAATAATTTGCATACCGGTTTTAACAAAATCAATATGTCGATATCAGGTCTATCTCCTTTTCACTAGCGCTAGACCGGCTCCTTACTTTACCGCACAATCCCTGTGTTAAATAAATAATAATGTGGTATTATTGATTTCAAATATTATTGTTTTATTCTCAAGCAATTTGTATTCTCAAAAGCAATCCCATGTATAATTTTTATTGAAATTAATTAGAATAAAGTTAAAATAAGTCTAATCTTTTTTGTGTTCTTATTTAATTTCATTAGTCTCTCTAATTCAATATAATATCTAATTATATTAAAACTTAAATACTGGATAATTCCATATCAAATCATCTAGAAAAAAGTAAAATTGTCACCCACCCTTAAATTCTCTGAAATTTTTTTCAGGTATGGACTATGTTAACGTCAGACAATCCCCAAAATTTGAGCTTCCAATTCCAAAAATTGGCGGATTATGTCGATTTTTAGCTCTACAAATTTGGCGAGGTTCGCAAAAAATTGCGACATTTTATAATTAATTTTTATCTGTAATATAAACTCTAGAGCTTCCCTACTTCTAAAAATTGGTTTATAAATGATAGTTTGATTTTTACTTAGAATTGAAGCTACAACACCAGTTAATATTTTGCAAATCAGAAATCATTAATAACTTGATATTGGTTAACTTTCAGCCGTTTTTGATAGCATTTTTGGCTGGAGGGAGAGTAGTTGGATGCATACCCTTCCAAATGGCATTAGCACTATATGAAATGCAAACAGCATCGTCCAGGATTTGAACTTAGATATATATATATATATATATATATATATATATATATATATATGAGTTCTCCGTTTTTGCTGGTTTACTATTACTCCCATTCTCTTTGTCACTCTATCCACCCCTTCTCTCTCTCTCTATCACACACACACACACACACACACACACACACACATACATATATATATATATATATATATATATAAAACTGTTACTAGTATGGTGCAGGTAAACTTAGGCAAGTGGAAATGATAATTCCATCTAGCCAATGTTTTCTGAGGGTTTTACGATAAGAATGCGGTGGAAATATTTTACTACTGGAATGCATTATCAAAGTTTCTTTTTCTATAAGAAGACATTGGAAAGGAATGTATTAGAGAAGAGGAATTGGTCTACCACCTACAACTCAACGGCAGTTCCAGTGTGAAGCTACCTGATTCTGGGTAATCACAATAATTTTTTTGCCCCGCTCCTCATTATGACTTTCTTGCGTTTTCTGTCGTAGTTCTTCTTCCTGTGGTAATCCTATGATGAGACTCAGATGAAAACAAAGAATACTAGTTATGGATTAATCCACTCATGATTACAATTCTCAAAAAAAGGAATATGTTTTGGTTTCAACAATGAAAACCATAGTCTTAAGCTTGGTTGAAGTACCGTGTTTCTCCGAAAATAAGACAGAGCTTATATAAATTTTCATCTTGCCAAGGTTTTTCTAAGGGTTTTACGATAAGAATGTGGTGGAAATATTTTTCTATATGAAGACATTGGAAAGGAATGTATTAGAGTGGGTGACTTGGTCTACTATCTACAACTCAACGGCGGATCCAGTGTGAGGCGACCTGATCCTGGGTAATCGCAATAATCTTTTTGCGTCCCACCTCATTATAACTTTATTGAGTTCTCTATAGTAGTTCTTCTTCCTGTGGTAATCCTCTGACGAGACTCAGTTGAAAACAAAGAATTCTTGTTAAGGATATGTCTGCTTTAGGTAGCAATTCTTAAATTTTCTATCCAAAAAACCTGTTTATGATTAACATTTTTCTAATGAGCAATATTTTGAACACTACTGGCTTTGTGTGATATTTACCGATGTGAAGAACGTTTGTTTTTGGTTGTTGTTTTTTTGTTTTGTTTTATGACATATAAATCCTCGTAGGTCATTTAATGCAATGTCTTTTTGGAGGCTATATGTATGATTTGTAAGAAAATACTTTGTTAAATATTTTTTTATTGTTGGTTGGTTGGTTGGATGGATTTTACGGCATGTCAACCCTTGTTGGGCTATTCCATGCCGAATATGCTTTGTTCCATTCATTCTAGTCGGGTATTAAATTTTTTTTAAAACTCAATTTTTCTATTATTTCGATTTTTCTGACTGTTGTCCCCGTCTTTATTGTTATATACACAACGTTTCGGACGGTGAGTCCCCCGGTCTTCTTTCAGGTGGTTCTTGGGAACTTTCTCTTCGAACTTCAGGTCGTGATCGGGAGCCTTCACGGAATTTCAAACGGAACTCTTTATTCAACCCACCAGAGTAGACTGTTCTGATTCCATCAACCATGACCGGGTACAAGTGTTAAGCAATGTTAAGTATTCTATATTAGCATCGCCCTTGGCCAGGATTGAACGTGCAACCTACATAGGATTGTCACTTATAACTGAATTAACCGAACCCTTATAGTTGTTGCGCCATGTGTCTAACCGGACAATTAAGAGTGAATTTTTTTAAACACATATTTTAAACTCATTTTTCCATCCTAACATGTACTAGTACTCCAGGTCAGATTGAACCTGGGAGTAATGGTGATGAAGAGGTATTCCACATTCCCCAGAGTTCCATATAATTTCTGTATAATTTTATATTGAAATCAAATAGAATGAAGTCAAATTAAGTCTAATCTTTTTTGTATTCTTATTTGATTTCATTAGTCTTTCTAATTCCATATAATATCTAATTATATTAAAAAATCAAATACTTGGTAATTCCATGTCAAATCATCTAGAAAAAAAGTAAAATTGTCACCTACCCATTCAATTTTTCTGAAATTTAATCCCTCTATGTTAACGTTAGACAATCCACAAAATCTGAACTTCCAATTCCAAAAATTGACTGAGTTATGTAGATTTTTAGCTCTCCAAATTTGGTGGGTAATGGTGATGAAGAGGTACTCCACATTCCCCAGAGTTCCAGAATTGGAACTTCACCATCAGATATAGTTTAACATCATGCCCAGGACATTAAAAACCTCAAAGAGGATATGGGAGTAATGGTGATGAAGGGGTACTCCACATTCCACAGAGCTCAAGAATTGGAACTTCACCATCGGATAGAGTTTAACATCATGCCCAGGACATTAAGAACCTCAAAGTGGATATGGGAGTAATGGTGATGAAAGGGTACTCCACATTCCCCAGAGCTCCAGAATTGGAACTTCACAATCGGATAGAGTTTATCATCATACACAGGACATGAAGACCCTTAGAGTGGATCTGGGAGTAATGGTGATGAAGGGATACTCCACATTCCCCAGAGTTCCAGAATTGCAACTTCACCATCAGATAGAGTTTAACATCATACACAGGACATGAAGACCCTTAGAGTGGATCTGGGAGTAATGGTGATGAAGGGATACTCCACATTCCCCAGAGTTCCAGAATTGCAACTTCACCGGATAGAGTTTAACATCATACACAGGACATGAAGACCCTTAGAGTGGATCTGGGAGTAATGGTGATGAAGGGATACTCCACATTCCCCAGAGTTCCAGAATTGCAACTTCACCATCGGATAGAGTTTAACATCATACACAGGACATGAAGACCCTTAGAGTGGATCTGGGAGTAATGGTGATGAAGGGATACTCCACATTCCCCAGAGTTCCAGAATTGCAACTTCACCATCGGATAGAGTTTAACATCATACACAGGACATGAAGACCCTTAGAGTGGATCTGGGAGTAATGGTGATGAAGGGATACTCCACATTCCCCAGAGTTCCAGAATTGCAACTTCACCATCGGATAGAGTTTAACATCATACACAGGACATGAAGACCCTTAGAGTGGATCTGGGAGTAATGGTGATGAAGGGATACTCCACATTCCCCAAGTTCCAGAATTGCAACTTCACCATCAGATAGAGTTTAACATCATACACAGGACATGAAGACCCTTAGAGTGGATCTGGGAGTAATGGTGATGAAGGGATACTCCACATTCCCCAGAGTTCCAGAATTGCAACTTCACCATCGGATAGAGTTTAACATCATACACAGGACATGAGACCCTTAGAGTGGATCTGGGAGTAATGGTGATGAAGGGATACTCCACATTCCCCAGAGTTCCAGAATTGCAACTTCACCATCGGATAGAGTTTAACATCATACACAGGACATGAAGACCCTTAGAGTGGATCTGGGAGTAATGGTGATGAAGGGATACTCCACATTCCCCAGAGTTCCAGAATTGCAACTTCACCATCAGATAGAGTTTAACATCATACACAGGACATGAAGACCCTTAGAGTGGATCTGGAGTAATGGTGATGAAGGGATACTCCACATTCCCAGAGTTCCAGAATTGCAACTTCACCATCGGATAGAGTTTAACATCATACACAGGACATGAAGACCCTTAGAGTGGATCTGGGAGTAATGGTGATGAAGGGATACTCCACATTCCCCAGAGTTCCAGAATTGCAACTTCACCATCGGATAGAGTTTAACATCATACACAGGACATGAAGACCCTTAGAGTGGATCTGGGAGTAATGGTGATGAAGGGATACTCCACATTCCCCAGAGTTCCAGAATTGCAACTTCACCATCGGATAGAGTTTAACATCATACACAGGACATGAAGACCCTTAGAGTGGATCTGGGAGTAATGGTGATGAAGGGATACCACATTCCCCAGAGTTCCAGAATTGCAACTTCACCATCGGATAGAGTTTAACATCATACACAGGACATGAAGACCCTTAGAGTGGATCTGGGAGTAATGGTGATGATACTCCACATTCCCCAGAGTACACAGGACATGAAGACCCTTAGAGTGGATCTGGAGTAATGCTGATGAAGGGATACTCCACATTCCCCAGAGTTCCAGAATTGCAACTTCACCATCAGATAGAGTTTAACATCATACACAGGATATGAAGACCCTGAGAGTGGATCTGGGAGTAATGGTGATGAAGGGATACTCCACATTCCCCAGAGTTCCAGAATTGCAACTTCACCATCAGATAGAGTTTAACATCATACACAGGATATGAAGACCCCAGTGAAGGGATACTCCACATTCCCCAGAGTTCCAGAATTGCAACTTCACCATCGGATAGAGTTTAACATCATACACAGGACATGAATACCCTTAGAGTGGATCTGGGAGTAATGGTGATGAAGGGATACTCCACATTCCCCAGAGTTCCAGAATTGCAACTTCACCATCAAATAGAGTTTAACGTCATACTCAGAACAATAAGACCTCAACCACCGCCTTCTAGCACATATAATATTAAACGGGTTAGGGCTTGTCATCAGGGCAGGGAATACTCAACCACCAGGTACTACCACACCCTGACGTGAAGAAACAACTAAATAAAGACGTCATGGTGATGAAAAGTTTAATTTTACACAGTGTGTTATTTGATTCACGATTTATGGAAGACGCGGATGCAAGAGAGGCAGCCCACCCACCCAAAAAAAAAAAAATAGAAGAAAAACGATTGTGGCGAGTGACGTCAAATTAAAACGTTCATCAAATGAAGCAATTTATGTCATCCAGGTAACACTGCTGACGTAATAAGGTGTAATTATGACGGGAACTTTTTTTTTCTCTTCTCCCTTGTCGGCAATTTGTGTCGCCCACGTCCCACTCAGACTCCATCCCTCTGCTTTGCCCGGTGGAAAGGACACTTCTTTTTTTTTTTTTTTTTTAAAGCCGAGAACCAATTTTCTCTGCAGTTTTTTGGGGGAAAACGGGTGACAATTATCTCACTTTTAAAACCCCCACCCTCTCCCCTGAGACCCTACTTGCCAAAAGATGTCAAAAAAAGTTTGGAGAGAACGAAGAGAGGAAGGGGAAATAATTAGCATGGAACAAAGTACAATTTAAAAAAAGTAGAATAAAATTTAAAAAAAGATAGACATAATAAAAGTAGAATAAAATTTAAAAAAAGATAGACATAATAAAAAGAAAGGCAGAAAGATAAACGAAAAATAAAATTAAAGGACACTTTTCAATTTACACAAATGTATGACATGCGAGAATTACAGTATGAATTTGAATGTACTATAATAATAATAATAATAATAATAATAATAATAATAATAATAATATGTATATGCATAAACCAGAATCTGTTCTCGAGAACGAAACGCATAGAATTCTCTGGGAAGACCAGACCTAGTGTTGATAAACAAAAAAGAAAGAACTTATCAACTGGTGGATTTTGCAGTGCCAGCAGATCACAGGGTGAAGCTAAAGGAAAATGAAAAAATGGACAAATATCTGGACCTTGCCAGAGAACTGAAAAAGTTATGGAATATGAAAGTGAAAGTGATACCAATTGTAGTTGGTGCACTTGGAACAGTCCCAAAAGGATTGAAAAAGGGTTTGGAAAGTTTGGAAATCAAAGGAAGGATTGAAACCATTCAGAACACTGCACTGCTGCAATCTGCCAGAATACTCAGAAGAGTCCTGGAGACCTGAGGAGACTTGCTGTCACTCAGACTCCAGTGAAAGACCATCAGCTAATGCTGATGTGAAAACTCAAATAATAATAATAATAATAAAGCCATGGAAAACTGGCGAGTTCGATTAAAAGCTGGAATACAATCCCTGGCAGACGTAAAAATCCAAAGACGTATCTTCCAAGGTGACTCGTTATCACCACTACTCTTTATTATAGCAATGATGCCGCTGAATCATATACTTAAAAAATGTACAGGGGGATACAAATTCACTAACTCACAAGAAAAGATAAACCACCTTATGTACATGGATGACATAAAAAAAATTTTAAAAAAATGAAAATGAATTGGAGATCCTAATACAAACTATTAGAATATATAGCCAGGATATAGGGATGGAATTTGGAATTGAAAAATGTGCTATGCTAGTAATAAAACGGGGTGAAAGAAAACTAATGGATGGAATACAACTGCCAAATCAGGAAACTATAAAATCACTTGATGAAAATGGAAGCTACAAATACTTAGGAATTTTAGAAGCGGACAATATCATGCAAGCAGAAATGAAAGGAACAGTTAAAAAAGAATATCTCAGGAGAACTAGAAAACTTCTAGAAACCAAACTTAACAGCAGAAATCTGATTAAAGGAATCATTACCTGGGCCGTCCGCATTATAAGATACTCAGGACCATTCTTAAAATGGACAAAAGAAGACCTCAGACAGATTGACCAAAGGACGAGAAAGTTAATGACCATGCACAAGGCTTTCCACCCCAGATACGATAGAGATAGATCATATGTGTCAAGAAAGGAAGGGGGGAGAGGTCTTGCCAACATAGAGGACTGCGTAGAAACCACAATCTAACAACTTGAAGATTACACAAGAAAGAGCAAAGACAAATTACTTATGGCGGCCAACAATAGTAGAAGTGATAGATGGACAAACAGAAAAACAACAAAGACTAGAAAACAAAAATGTGAAGAAAAACAATTATATGGACACTTCAAACGACAAATCGAAGAGGTTGCACATGAAAAGACTTGGACATGGTTAAGAAAAGGAAACCTCAAAAGAGAAACTGAATCACTAATAATTTCTGCACAAAATAATGCCATGAGGACAAACTATATCAAAGCAAAAATTGATAAGACCCAACAAAATAGTAAATTCCAGGTAATAGAGACCGTAAACCATGTACTATGCGAATGTAGCAAACTAGCACAACGGGAGTACAAAACTAGACACGACTGGGTTGGGAAGGTGATCTACTGGGAATTATGCAAAAAATTAAATTTTGACCATACAACAATACGGTATATGCATAAACCAGAATCTGTTATTGAGAACGAAACGCATAACATTCTCTGGGACTTTGAAATAAAAACGGATCACCTTATCCCAGCAAGAAGACCAGACCTAGTGTTGATTAACAAAAAAGAAAGAACTTGTCAACTGGTGGTTTTTGCACTTCCAGCAGATCTCAGGGTGAAGCTAAAGGAAAAGGAAAGAAAACAAGGAAAAATACCTGGACCTTGCCAGAGAACTGAAAAAGTTATGGAATATGAAAGTGAAAGTGATACCAATTGTAGTTGGTGCACTTGGAACAGTCCCAAAAGGATTGGAAAAGGGTTTGGAAAGTTTGGATATCAAAGGAAGGATTGACATCATTTAGAACACTGCACTGCTGCAATATGCCAGAATACTCAGAAGAGTCCTGGAGACCTGAGGAGACTTGCTGTCACTCAGACTCCGATGAAAGACCATCAACTGACACTGATGTGAAAACTCAAGAGTAAATAATAATAATAATCCCTCAGAAGAACAAGAAAGCTCTTAGAAACCAAGCTCAGCAGCAGAAATCTCATCAAAGGAATAAATACCTGGCCGGCCACGTTATAAGATACTCTGAATCATTTTTAAAATATACAAAAGAAGAACTCAGACAGATTGACCGAAGGACTAAAAAATTCTACACGCTAGAGATGATAAAGATAGGCTATATGTTTCAAGAAAAGAAGGTGGAAGGGGTCTTGCCAACATAGAGGACTGCGGAGAGGCAAGAATCCAACAACTCAAAAATACACAAAAAAGAGCAAAGAAAGATTACTTATGGCAGCCAACAATAGAAGATGTAATATGGACAAACAGAAAAACAGCAAAAACTAGAAATCAAAAATGGGAAGAAACACATTTATATGGACATTTTAAACGACAAATCGGAAAGGTTGAATATGAAAAGACTTGGAAATGGTTAAGAAGATGAAACCTTAAAAGAGAAACTGAATCACTAATAATTGCTGCACAAAATAATGCCATAAGGACAAATTATATCAAACCAAAAATTGATAAGACCCAACAAAACAGTAAATCTAGACTGTGCAATTACAGAGATGAGACTGTAAACCATGTATTAAGCGAATGTAGCAAACTAGCGCAACGGGAATACAAAGCTAGGCACGATTGGGTTGGAAAGGTGATCCACTGGGAATTATGCAAAAAATTTAATTTCGAACATACAACAAAACGGTATATGCATAAATCAGAATCTGTTCTTGAGAATGAAACACATAAAATTCTCTGGGACTTTGAGATAAAAGACGGATCCCCCTATCCCAGCCAGGAGACCAGACCTAGTGTTGATAAACAAAAAACAGAGAACGTCAACAGAAGGATCAAAAGTTGAAAGAACACGAAAGGATGGACAAATACCTAGACCTTGCCAGAGAATTGAAAAAGCTGTGGAATATGAGGGTGAGAGTGATACCAATTGTAGTTGGTGCACTTGGAACGGTCCCCCCAAAATTGGAAAAAACCCTGGAGGATCTGGAAATCAGAAGAAGAATTTAGACCATCTAGACTACTGTATTGCTGCAATCGGCTAGAGTACTCAGAAGAGTCCTGGAGACTTGGGGAGACTTACTGTCACTCAGACTCCAGCGGTAGGAGACCAGATCATTATGCTGAATATTTTTAATGCAATCTCTTGAATATTAGGTGGTATCTCCTTAATTCTTTGCAGCATATTGAAAATATAGAGTTGCTGGTTATGAAACTTTTCTGTGAATCGAGGGTTATAAATTACATTTTGTGACAATATGTAGCATCAGAATTTATCTTTGGTATTTTTACCATCTTTTTCATTGCTCCACACGCCTTAAAAATTTTTTAAAATCAATTTATTGAATTAAATTAAAAATTCCACCTTACTTGACTAAATTTTTATAATTAAATTAGAATAGTACTTTAAAATTAAACTATAAATCGATGAAATCATTTTAATCAATTTTATGTGAATTGCTTACCTTATAGCTAAAATTATTTTTATAGCCTCTTCCCTCAGTTCCAGTTCATCTGATTTAAGCATTGCATACAACATATGTTCTGGTAGGAGACCAAAAGAATTATGCTGAATATTTCTTAATGCAATCTCTTGAATTTCAGGTGGTATCTCCTTAATTCTTTGCAGCATATTGAAAATATACAGTTGCTGGTTATGAAACTTGTCGTCTCTTTTAATTTCAAGCAAGGTAACTGCATACACTCAAATAATAAACTGGACCAGGCTGTTTAGTTTTGAAAATATGTATTTAGGGTAAATGCATCGAGTCTATAAACACATTACCTTGGTGGCTAACGTCAACTATCGGCTTGATTTAAAGGCCCAATTTTCCATGCAGCATATATTGTGTTTACTTTCCCTCGTGAAATCGCTAGAAGCCTATTATATTTTTTTTCAAAACCCGTGTTTAATATGACCGACTTGTCTTTTCGGTTAACACTGGGCGAAATTCAGAATATACGATTATGATACTATTTAAATTCATTTGCACAAGAATTGGTAAACTTTTAGAGAAGAATATTTTGTACAGCTATTTTTTTATGTTAATTAGCAAATTTCTGCGGGTAGAGTTTTGCTCAAAAACCAAGACCTGGTAATAGTAAATGTGTATAAATATTTACCTTGTCGTTAATTGTTTTATTTTCGTAATTTCCCCCGGGCCTACACACACACACATACATACATACATGCATACGCACCAACTGCCCTTTACATAGGTACTCGAAGCGGCTAATCGGCGTTGTCTGGATAGAAGGGGGGATACTAAAAAGTTAGTCTCGCAGATCAATTGATTGTTTTGTTTTTACATAATTGAAATATGTTTTAATCAGGGATGCAACCAATGACTTTCCCATATCTTAATATTCAAAACCTAATTTTCAAATATATTTCCAGATTTATATCAAATCTTCATTATTTTTGCTTAGAAAGCAAACTCTGGTGATAGTGAATGTGTATATATATTTACTTTGTCATTAATTGTTTTATTTTTGTAGTTTCCTCCGGACATACAGACATACATACACACACGACTGTCCTTTATATATGTACTAGAAATGGCTACCCAGCGTCGCCTGGGTAAGGGGGTGTAAAAAAGGTGGTCCCGCAGATCCATTATTATTGAATTGCGAGTTGGATCTTCACAAGAAGCCCCATTAGA
>CM042172.1:6416475-6453975 GCA_023376005.1 Doryteuthis pealeii | reverse complement strand
CATAATTATACGTGTGTTTATTATGTGCGCAGATTGTTGATAAATCTATCTTCTTTTTGCACACTTATTTAACACATTTCGGTGGGCTTAGAAATAGAAATAGACAAACTTATTGTCGACTGTTGCTTTATGCAAATTAAAAAGATAAATTTGTGAAATATATTCTACTTTATTAACACTAGCAAATATATGCACCCTCCGGGTGCAAGTATTTAAGTTTTAATATAATAAAATATCATATTAAATTAGAAAGGCTAATTAAACTGACTAAGAATGCAGATAAAAAGATCTGCAACAGAGGGGGTATAATCGAAAAATAGAACAACTTTGAAACTAACTATTCCATCATTTTCCCTTACTCCCCTGTTTCATTGGTAAATTTTCCTAATTTAACTATTTAGTTAAAATAGGAAGTAAAGGATAATATTACAGTTATTTCTTCTTGTAAATAAATTTCTTTTAAGATTTATCTACGAGATGTTTGTTTATATTTCTTAAGATAAAACCAAACAATTAGAAATCAATAATACCAAGCACATATTTATTAAAATAAAATTTTAAATATCAATATGCAAATTAGCCTTCTCGTTCAAACTGTAAATCGCTATTTTGTTGTATATATAAATACAATTGCATGTTATTAGTACGTAGATATGATCAACAGTATTAATAATGTAAAACAATTTTTATTAATAACTGAAGGTTTAAAAGAATGAAATCATGGAGAATTTGACGTAAATAATTAAAGGAATTGTGACTTGAGTAGTAATATAGTTTCGGCTTCAGACAAAAATGCAGTCTATCTCCATTATATATAGATATAGATATTCAGAGAAGCATGCTTATTAGTATTCAAGATATCTTTGTCAACTTTAATTTGTATATTTATTAATCTGAAACTCTGTCATCGTTTCTTCTTTTTTTTTTAAAATACCAACAAGTTGGAAACTTTAAAAATTCTATTGTAAACTTTTTCTATTTAAAAAAAAATTATCTCCAAGGTTTCGAACTTGCCAACTATCAGAAATCATGAAACACCATGGAAACATTCTAGAAACAACAGTTGTATGGTTAGTGTTGTAGGTGACTCACCTATGACACGAACATGGACTTACCCAAAGGGTATATATTTAACAGAGTAAAGCTACTCAAGCCAATAGTGCCACAAACACCTGTCCTTCGGGACGGGTGTCTGGTGAACTGCTAAATTAATAGCGTCGATCCCAGATGCCACTCATTGCACTAAAGAGTCGGAACTGGGATTGACGCAATTTTTCTACTACCACCCCATGAGTCTCGGCTTGTGGGTGGTGCCCACATAAAACGGCCTTGTGCCATATCGTATACACGTGGGGTATATGTAAATACCAATAGTGCCACAAACACCTGTCCTTCGGGACGGGTGTCTGGTGAACTGCTGAATTAATAGCGTTGATCCCAGATGCTTGCCTCATTGCACTTAGAGGCTGAGCTCGGATCGACGCAATTTTTCTGCTACCACCCCATGAGTCTCGGCTTGTGGGTGGTGCCCACATAAAACGGCCTTGTGCCATATCGTGTACATGTGGGGTACATGTAAATACCAATAGTACCAGATACAGTTCTTCGTGTAATCTGAAATAAGGAAACCCTTCCTTTGTACGTTGATATATATTGCTGAATACAATCTGTTCCCTACATTTTATACCCGTGTTGAGTTATTATTTATTGACCCTTAAACCGGTCATAACAGGTAGTTTCTTAGTTTTAAGAATGTCTACGCATGTTTTTTACTTACTTTTAACAAGCGCAAAAACATAGTGAAAACAACGTTTCGGCCGATATGCCATTCGGCCTTCTTCAGGTATTTCTTGTCGGACTCGGGAACCTTTTTTTCGGACTCGGTAACCTTCTTTTCGAACTCGGGAACTTTCTTGTCGTAATCGGGAGCCATCACGGAACTTCGAACTTAACCCTTTATTCAGTCCACGGGGGTATCCTGTTCTCATTCCGCTAACCATAGCTGGGGTAGGAGTTGTGTTAATTATTTTTCTATGTTACTGCCTCTACTCAGGATTGAACACGGAATAATAATAAAAAATAAGTGAATCCAGTACTCCATAACACCGAGTTCCTTCATTTATTTTTAAATGCTTCATAATAACGCCCAACTTCAACATGAACAAGACATATAAATATATATATAACCAGTTATTGAAACCCGCTTGAAAATGTCATCATGCTCGCGAATCAAATTTCAATTGAAACAGAAGTTTTAGTAGCGGTTCTAATACCCTAATTATCATCCTGTGTGCCAACAGCACTGATTTCCTTGACTCTCTCTTAACATCGGTAATCGCATTTGGAAAGTCTTCTAGACGGTATCCAGTGTCTGTAAAAAACGGTAATGGTTAATTTTTGTTGATCGGTGTGTCCATGTGTATAAGAGACCATAGACCATGAGTTTTTCCTTACTTCTACGCGAATTGGCCGTCATATATATAATGGTGTCGAAAGAATAAATGAATAAAGGAAAGAAAATGTTAAATGGATAAGATTAGTTTAATGTATTACCAACACGTGTTTCGGCCGGGAGTTTGTTCATGTACACATTGTATTATATCTATTATCTATTAATAATGGAGATTCGCTTCCGGTTTTTGTCTGTAACAAAAACTGCGTCACTGCTTACGTCACATTACACAACACATAATCCAACGTCATAACATAGAATAAATATACTCAAAATGTGAGCATGCAACGTTAGACAATCCTCATTGTTTCAATAAATAGATGCCCTGCGTTATATATTTATATATAGATTGTTTTATTCTAATATAATATTTAAAGTTATCGGAACTGTTTCCATTTAAAATTGTCTTTCTTTCTTTCTTTTTATTCCTTTCATAAATTTGACGATTTTACATACTCATGGTACACACTCTATGACATTGAATTTTCAGCTCCCATCCCCTCAGGCAATATCTTTTTTAAAATTATTTTTACATCGCCTGGAGGGTGTCTTTTTATTTTGCTAGTTATTTTAAATATGAAATAAAATCTATTAATAATGTAGATTGTCTGTATTCTGTCTGTAACAAAAACTACGTCATAGCTCTACGTCACAGCTTACGTCAAATATTTCTTATGCTATATACACCCAAAATTTGAGTAAACAATTTTAAAAATTTTTTTTTTATTCTCGTTTTTTTTTTTTTTTTTTTTTTTTTTTACAGTAACAAGAAGTTAACTAAAAAGTTCACAAATAAATAAATACCTACGATTTTGTGTAAAATTGATGCGGAAAATATTCAAAATAATTGTTTAATTATTACATACATGCATCATTTTATTTGAGAGGGACGGGGCTCAGTTTTCATTTCAAATTTTTTTTTTTTTTTTTTACTCCTTTAATAAATATGAAGATTTTGCTTACTTATGATACAAACCCTCTGACATTGAATTTTTAACTCCCACCCTCTCAGGCAACGTATTTCAAAAATTTATTTTTACGACGCCCGGAAGGTGTTTTCTGTTGCTAGTAATAATAATAGATAATTATGAAATAGATACGTATACAAAGAAAACGACCTTTTAATGGTGAAATGTTTGATATTTGAAGTTAAAACGGTCAAATACAGAGAATTTTGAAGTGTTCGAAAAAATAATTTTTTTGAAATCGTCTTTATTTTTTATACGCATTGTATTGCCTTCGAATTTTATTATTTTATAATTTTTTTGAAATATTTTTTAGTCGCTTACGGTTGGAGCAATAGAGTGATATTCAAACTTACATATAATGATGTCATAGACGTATTTTAGAAAATCAAATCAACCCCCTTAATTGAAAATTTTCTTTTTTAATTTCTAAATATCAGAGAATTGTCAGATGGTTATCAATAAATGGCCCTTGTAAATAAATTCATCTCAGTCAGATCAGAAAACTCTCAAATGTTTGAGAGAAGAAATATCCTCCTCGTCGAACTTTTGCTTTTCTCTGCTTATTAGTCAATTATTGATGAGGCAATTTTTGACTCTCGAACCAATTACTAATTGATCGAGACTAGTTGACTGTTCTCAACTTCTTCTGATGCTTATCAACAACAAGATTAAGTTGAAGAAAACACACTACTTCCTAATTTTACTGTTTGGTAAAAGAACAAAAAAAAACAAAAAAGAACAAAAAACAACAACAACAAAGAAACAAAAACAACACCACAAAAAACAAACACAGAACATCACATGATAAGAAACTGTCTATAGATATTTACATAGGTTAACGAAAAATTGATACTTTCTCCATTGGGAGTGTATTTTGACGCGTTTTCAGTCGGTTTTCGCATACGAAATTTATCAAATTTAACCAAAATTTTCAAAGTTGAAAATTGTCAGGCATTATTGGATAGGTTTGCTAAAATACGAAATTCAATGTTATTTTACAAGATTTTCAATGTTTCTACAAAAATTTTAATTTTTTAAAAAATTAGTACTATTACATCTTATTATAATAGAGATTGTGTGTTTTTATGTCTGTAACCGAAACTATATTACTAATCGAGTTCACAATTAACATAGTTATTTACATCACATTATTCATAATTTTATTTATATTTAAACCTCAATTATTAATAAAATTGCTTCACCTTTTTATTAGTGTTGTCCATGTCTACATACTAATAACATGCTATTGTATTTATATATACAAAAAATAGCGATTTGCAGTGTGAACGGGAAGGCTAATTTGCATATTGATATTAAAAATTTGATTTTAATAAATATGTGCTTAGTATTATTGATTTCTAACTGTTTGGTTTTATTTTAATGAATATAAGCAAAAATATCTCCCATGAATCTTAAATGAAATCCATTAACAAGAAAAAATAAGTGTAATTTTATTCTTTATTTCCTAATTTAACTAAATAGTTAAATAAGTAAAATTCAGCAATGAAAGACGGCAGTGATGGAAGAGTAAGTTTCATTTGTATTTTTCTATTATAACCCCACTCTGTTTCAAATCTTTTTATCTGCATTCTTATTAGACTTTCTAATTTAATACCATATTTCATTACATTAAAACTTAAATACTTGCACCCAGAGGGTGCATATATTTGCTAGTATAAATAAAGACTTTCAAAGTGCGATTTCTAAAATTTCCCAAAGGTTTCGACCGTACCAACTATCAGGCATGATGCAAGGCCACAGATCCTTGCTAGAAACCACAGTTGGAATGTTCAACAAGAGATTTTAAGTTGTTTTTTACTCGCGTAAGAACATAGTGAAACGGGCCGATTTTGACGTGTTTTCATTAGATTTCAAGGTATACGATTTTTTTTCAAATTAACTAAAATTTTCAATGTGTCCACTTATCAGGTAATTAATTAAGTTCAAGAAAACACACTACTTCCTAATTTTACTGTTTGGAAAAGAACAAAAACAAAAAACAAAAACAACAAAAAAAACAACAAAAAAAAATAAACAAGCACGAGACATCACATGATGAGAAACTGTCTATAAATATTTACACTGTTTAACAAAAAATGGATACTTTCTCCATTGTGAACTATATAGAAATTATACAGTTTACAATGAAGAAAGTATTAAAATTTGGTGTAACAAAACTACGGCCCTCGGGCCGGACCCGGTCCACAAAGGCATTTTATCAGGCCCGCCGACGGTACTTGAATTTGTTTGATAAACATTTAAAAGCAATTCTCTTGATTGGATGTAGCAATTCCAAACCACACATTGATGATATCTAGAAAGGTAAACTTCAGATTCACAAATCTCACTAAACCTTTCTGCTAAAGTTGCGTTCTTTGATAATGTTTTAAAAATAAATATGTTTGTTAAATTAGTTTTCGTGCATCTTACCCATTCATCTATAAATATAAGATGGAAAGATAAATTTTGTTTTACATATTTTTCTCAGAGCTTTCATTCTGGCTAGTAAGTATTGAATACAATAATAAGGGCCTGCGCTCGTTATTTTTTCAATTATCCAATTAATATATATATATATATATATATATATATATATATATATATATTGGTTTGGAGGTTGATTTTGAAGGCTATCACAATGCAGGTGGAAAGAAAAAATATGGTAACAATGGTTTTTTGTTAACCTGTAATTTATTCTTAATATTAATAAATCACAGGTTAACAAACAACACAGTTACCTTCTTTTTTACTACCTGCATTGTGATAGTCTTCAAAATCAACCTCCAAACCAATATATAAACATGCTTCAAGCAAATATAAAACCCTATATATATATATATAATATATATATATATATATATATATATATATATATATATATATATAAACTACTAAAAGTAGAGGAATCATATGTAAAATGGAAAGGTGATATTTTATTATGTAATAAAATATAAAATAAAGGGGATACGAAGGCTTTTCGACCGGTACTTTTTCAAGTATTTACACGTGATAATTAAAAGTCAGAATGTAAAGAATTAATAAGAACGAATGGGGGTAAGCCAGTGAGTGTGGGAGGGGGGCAAGAAAAAAATGGGGAAAGAGAGGTATGTGTGTGTACCTAGGTTAAACCAATTATGAATACCTTCCAAATAGATGGAGTCTCGGTGTTAGATATATATATATATATATATATATATATATATATATATATATAATATATATATATATATAATTTCTTGATAAAATAGTTTCTCATAGATAAATAAAAAAAATATATATTAAAAGATAAGCTGTTTTTATTCATGATTCGGATTCTGTAGGTTTTTGGACGGCGAACATCACATGTTTGATACGTTTATTCCTTTTGAACATAACGTTTTTTTTAAAGTGAAGTAGATTTTCTTCTTGCATAAAAAATATAACAACAATAAAAATGAATCCGCCAAACTTGGCCAAGAATACGGTAAAAAGATTTTGCGACAAATTCCCTTTTGGGGAGGGGATGATCAATTTGATTTCACTTGTCAGAGAATTGGCGCTGATTCTTGCCTTAGAATTTTATCAAAATTGGATACGAAAAAAAAATTACCCTTCCCCCAAATCAAAGTAATCCATTGAAATATGGCTGTTGGCGTCACGAACACTGATTTTCTGTTTCAATCCGTCAACATAATCGATAATTTCAAGGTCCTTTTTTGAAAATAGGCAGATCAAATAATATATATACATATATATGCACACACACACACGCACGCATATATATATATATATTATATATATATATATATATAATATATAATACATCTCGACCTATTAGGTCTCATCAGCAAGGTTATACACATGGGAGACTGCTCCGTGTGTGACTCGAAACCTCGACTGTCAAGCTGACAGGCGAAGTCTCTAACCGTTACACTAGCTTGCTATTCCCACATTCTTCGTGTGTTTTGAAACTTATTTATATTCCACTTTTTATTGACTTGCTACACGACAGTATGAGGTTAAGTAAACAAACAAATATATTTATTTTTATATGGCTTAAAGCCGACAATTTTTGGAGGATATGTGCTTAATTGAAGTCATACCTAATTTAAAAAATTAATTAAATGAATTTAATTAATTAATGAATTTAAGGCGGGCTATAATGTTTCAAATGTAAGGCTAAACAATCGATGAAAATTTCAATCCCTGAATGTACATTTTCGACCTATTCGACCATACGCAGGTTATAGACATGAGAGACTGGAGTAATTACATGTCAAATCATCCAGAAAAAAGTAAATTGTCACGCACCCCCTTCAATCTTGTACAGCTATGGACTATGATAATGTTATGGATTCCCCAAAATTTGAGCTTCCAATTCCAAAATTGTCGGAGTTATGTCGATTTTTTAGATTTCCAAATTCGAGGGGGGTCGCGAAAATGGTGACGTTTTTAAACCTATTTTTGGCTCTAAAATGAAGTTCTAGAGTTTTCCCTACTCCTAAAAATTGGTTTATAAAAGCATTTTTGACAATCCAAAAATGCTATCAAAAAGTCTTAAAGTCACCAATTTGAAGTTATTGATGATTTCTGATTTTTTTCAATATCAATATCCCGATGTGGCACTGCATCTATAAAAATTTCTTTCTATCATTATTTCACATATATTGAACATTATTTGTACCAAAAAGATAGTTTGGTTTTTTGCTCAGAACCGAAGCTAGAGCATCAGTTAAATTTCGCAAATTAGAAATCATTAATAAATGAAATTGGTTGATTTGAGACTTTTTTGATAGCATTTTTGTATTCCCTGGGCTAAAATGCTTTTATAAACCATTTTTAGGAGTAGGGAAGCTCTAGAATAATTTTAACAGACAAAAAGAGAGTGCTATTTAGAGAGTATGAAATATATGTATGTATGTATGTATGTAAGTTTCATAGCAGCCAGCCCGTAGGTTAAATTAGGTGTAACGTTCCCATTCTTAGAAATCTTACAAAATGATTTTGATGTTATTTGTAAGTTATCCAGCCGTATTCATTAAAAAAAAAGAGAAATGAGAAAGAAAGAAAGAGAGAGCAGTAAGATGGAAAAAAAGAAAAAAGAAAGAAAGAATGAAGGTTATGATGAAAAGAAAGAAAGAAAGAATACGTTAAGTTAAAAAGAAAGATAGAAAGAAAGAAAGAATGAATGAACGTTAAGTTAAAAAGAAAGAAAGAAAGACGAAAAGTTAAAAGAAAGAAAGAAAGAAAGAAAGAATGAACGTAAGATGAAAAGAAGATAGAAAGAAGAAAGAATGAATGAATAACGTTAAGTTAAAAAGAAATAAATAAAGAAAGAAAGAATGACCGTTAGTAAGAAGAAAGAAAGAAAGAAAGAAAGAAAAAAGAAGAAGAATGAAGGTTGTGATGAAAAGAAAGAAAGAAAGAAAGAAAGAAAGAAAGTTAAAAGAAGAAAGACAGAAAGAAAGAAAGAATGAACGTTAAGATGAAATGAAATAAATAAAGAAAGAAAGAAAGAATGAATGAACGTTAAGTTAAAAAGAAATAAAGAAAGAAAGAAAGAAAGAAAGAATGAATGAACGTTAAGTAAAAAGAAAGAAAGAAAGAAAGAATGACGTTAAGTTAAAAAGAAAGAAAGAAAGAAAGAAAGAATGAATGAATGAACGTTAAGTTAAAAAGAAAGAAAGAAAGAAAGAAAGAAAGAATGAATGACGTTGATGAAAAGAAAGAAGAAAGAAAGAAAGAATGATAAGTTAAGTAAAAGAATAAAAAAGAAAGAAAGAAAGAATGAATGAACGTTAAGTTAAAAAGAAAGAGAAAGAAAGAAAGAAAGAGAATGAATGAACGTTAAGTTAAAAAGAAGAAAAAGAAGAAGAAATGAATATGAACGTTAAGTTAAAAGAAAAAGAAAGAAAGAAAGAAGAAAGAATGACTTAATTAAAAGAAAGAAAGAAAGAAAGAAAAGAAATGAATGAATGAACGTTAAGTTTAAAAAGAAGAGAAGAAAGAAAGAGAAAGAATGAATGAAACGTTAAGTTAAAAGAAAGAAAGAAAGAAAGAATGAATGAATGAACGTTAAGTTAAAAAGAAAGAAAGAAAGAAAGAAAGAATGAATGAAGTGAACGTTAAGTTAAAAAAGAAGAAGAAAGAAGAGAAAGAAAGAATGAATGAAGTTAAGTTAAAAAGAAAAAGAAAAGAACGAAAAGTTAAAAAAAGAAAGAAAGAAGAAAGAGATGAAGTTAGATGAAAAGAAAGAAAGAAAGAAGAAAGAAAGAAAGAATGAATGATAACGTTAAGTTAAAAAATAATAAAAAAGAAAGATGACCGTTTAAGTTAAAAGAAAGAAGAAAGAAGAAAAGAAAGAAAAAGAAAGAAAGAATGGAAGGTAGAGAAAGAAAGAAAGAAAGAAAGAAAGAAAGTTAAAAAGAAGAGACCAGAAAGAAAGAAAGAATGAACGTTAAGATGACAAATGAAAAGAAAGAAAGAAAGAAAGAAAGAAAGACCATGAATGAACGTAAGTAAAAAGAAATAAAGAAAGAAGAAGAAAGAATGAATGAACGTTAAGTTATAAAAAGAAAGAAAAAGAAGAATGAATGAACGTTAAGTTAAAAAGAAAGAAAGAAGAAAGAAAGAATGAACGTTAAGTTAAAGAATAGAAGAAAGAAAGAAAGAATGAATGAATGAACGTTAAGTTAAAAAGAAAGAAAGAAAGAAAGAAGAAAGAATGAATGAACGTTAAGATGGAAAAGAAAAAAGAAAGAAAGAAGAAAGAATGAATGAACGTTTAAGTTAAAAAGAAATAAATAAAGAAAGAAAGAAGAATGAATGAACGTTAAGTAAAAAGAAAGAAAGAAAAGAAGAAAGAATGAATGAACGTTAAGTTGAAAAGAAGAAGAAGAAAAGAAAAGAATGAATGAACTGAACTTAAGTTAAAAAGAAAGAAGAAAGAAGAAAGAAGAAGAAGAATGACGCTTACAGTTAAAAGAAAGAAAGAAAGAAAGAAAGAAGAATGAATGAATGAACGTTAAAGTTAAAAAGAAAGAAAGAAGAAAGAAAGAAGAATGAATGAACGTTTCAGTTAAAAAAGTAAAGAAGACAAGAAAGAAGAATGAATGAATGAACGTTAAGTTAAAAAGAAAGAAGAAAGAAAAGAAAGAAATGAATGAAATGAACGTAAGTAAAAAGAATCAATAAAAAGAAGAAAGAATGATGAACGTTAAGTTAAAAAGAAAGAAAGAAGAAAGAATGAACTGAATGAATGACGTTAATTAAAGAAGAAGAAAGAAAGAAAGAAAGAAAGAATGAACACGTTAAGTTAAAAGAAAGAAAGAAAGAAAGAAAGAAAGAATGAATGACATGAAGCGTTAAGATGGAAAAGAAAGAAAGAAAGAAGAATGAACGTTAAGTTAAAAAAGAAAGAAAGAAAGGAGAAAGAAAGAAGAATGAACGTTAAGATGAAAAGAAAGAAGAAAGAAGAATAATGAACGTTAAGTTACAAAAAGAAAGAAAGAAAGAAAGAAAGAGAGAATGAATGAACGTAAGTAAAAGAAAGAAAGAGAAAGAAACGAAAGAATGAATGAACGTTAAGATGATAAGAAAGAAAGAAAGAAAGAAGAATGATGAACGTTAAGCTTAAAAGAAGAAAGAAAGAAAGAAAGAGATGAATGAATCGTAAGATGAAAGAAAGAAGAAAGAAAGAATGAATGAACGTTAGTTAAAAAGAAAGAAAGTAAGAAAGAAAGATGACCGTTAAGTTAAAAGAAAGAAAGAAAGAAAGAAGAATGTGAAGAATCGGCGTTAAGTTAAAAAGAAAGAAAAGAAAGAAAGAAAGAAAGAATGAATGAACGTTTAGAGATGAAAAGAAAGAAAGAAAGAAGAAAAGAATGAATGAAGTTAAGTAAAAAGAAATAATAAAGAAGAAAGAAAGAATGAATGAACGTTAAGTTAAAAAAGAAAAGAAAGAAAGAAAAGAAAGAATGAATGAAATGAACGTTAAGTAAAAAGAAAGAAGAAATGAAAGAAGAATGAATGAATGACGTTAAGTTAAAAAGAAAGAAAGAAAGAAACAACAAAGATGAATGAACGTTATGATAAAGAAAGAAAGAAAGAAAGAAAGAATGAATGAACGTTAAAGTTAAAAAAGAAAGAAAGAAAGAAAGAAAGAAAGAAAGAAATGAATGAACGTTAAATGAAAAGAAAGAAAGAAAGAAAGAATGAATGAACGTTAAGTTAAAAAAGAAAGAAAGAAAGAAAGAAAGAAAGAAAGAATGAATGAACGTTAAGATGAAAAGAAAGAAGAAAGAAAGAAAAGAATGAATGAACGTAAGTAAAAAAGAAAGAAAGAAAGAAAGAAAGAAGAATGAATGAACGTTAAGAAAGAAAAGAAGAAAGAAAGAAGAAAGAATGAATGAACGTTAAGTTAAAAAAGAAAGAAAGAAAGAATGAAGAAGAATGATGAAAGTTAAAGTTAAAAAAGAAAGAAAGAAGAAAAGAAAAGAAAGAATGAATGAACGTTAAGTTAAAAAGAAAGAAAGAAAAGAAAGAAAGAAAATGAACGTAAGATGAAAGAAAGAAAGAAAGAAAGAAAGAAAGAAAGAAGAAAAATACGATGACACATGACTTCGAGTCGGACAGAAATGAATATTGATTCTTTGAAATCTAGAGGGAGTTATTTATTATGTATTTCGGTTGAAAAGCAACTTTAACGACCCCCACCCTACCCCTCCAAAATGGCGATTAGCAAGTCACAAACATCAAGATGGCCGCCATGATACGCATCAGCAAATTAAAACAAGAGCAGGTGTCTTCGATGTCTGTTAATTTTTCTAATATACACCCAAGCGTGCACAAACGGGTGCATAAAGACAGTGGCGCTATAAAGCTCTTCTGTTGAGTTGAAGTTGGAGGCGCGGGGTAAATCGTAGAGTCGTAGGAAATGGACTTATCGACCCGAAATTCAAATCCTGGGCGAGTCTGTTTGCATTTCATGTAGCGGTAATACCCTTAGGAAAGGTATGCATGCCAGCTATGGATAAATAAAATGGCAGACTCTGCTCTTTAACCATGGCTAGGGAACCAGTCTAGGAGAAGGACAACTCTAAATTTAAAACTATTAAGCTCCGCTAAGGAAATGTGAATTTCTCTCACATGGAGGGGTTCAAAATCTTGGCCGCTGATTTTTGCGTTTATTGTAGATAAGACAGAGATGAGAAGAGAGAGAGAGAGAGGAGAAAGAGAGAGAAGAGAGAGAGAGAGAGAGAAAGAGAAGAGAGAGAGAGAGAGAAGAGAGAGAGAGATGAGAAAGAGAGAGAGAGAGAAGAAGATATCAATCGAGCTCTCTCCCTCACTTTCCTTCTCTATATATATATTTATATACATATATATGTGTGTGTGGAAAAAAGGCAGAGAGAGAGAGAGAGAGAGAGAGAGAGAGAGAGAGAGAGAGAGAGAGAGAGAGAGAAATCAATCTTATTCAATATAGGCATTTACAACGTATGTTTCTTTCCTTTCTTCTATCATTTCTTATCTAGCAGTCTATCTTTATCTATATTCTATATATCCATTTTCCTCCCCCTCTCTCTCTCACTCTCTCTCCTCTTGTCTATCTCTCTATCTCTCTCTCTCTATCTCTCTCTATCTATCTATCTCTATCTCTCTCTCATTCTAAATAGGGATTTAATTTCAAAATTCACCGTCGTGCGTGAAGGTTCCTAGTTCGATTCTGGCCCTCACCAACTCAGCGTATGAGTAGCACAGGGATCTGTGCGGTAAATTAAGGAGCTGAGGTAGGTGTGGCGCTCCACCTCAGATGCAAAAACAATCTCCTTGTCTAGCGCTAGTAAAAGGGGATAGACTCCCTCGCTGACTGGCTGATACGACTTCAGGCCACCCCCGACGATTACTTTACTACTTTTATATATAATAAATATTTATCCACAGACACGTGTTCGAGGTTTCAACCTCTCATCAGTGTGGCTACACTTTAACAGCTACCTCCTGCCGGGATTGAGACCTGAATGAATTTTCTTCTGCCAAGTCTCTTACCCATACGCGCATTAGCGGCTGTCAAATATAGGAAAAATTTTAATTGATCATTTCTAAGCGAAAATTAATTTCACTAGAGTCCTCTAACTTTGTAAACAAAGTGAGGGTTAGCTACACCCAGACGGTGAATTTGAAAATTAATCCCTATTAGAATGAGAGAGAGATAGTAGATAGATAGATAGAGAGAGAGAGAGATAGAGAGAGAGAGAGATAGATAGATAGATAGACAAGAGAGAGAGAGAGAGAGAGAGAGAGAGAGAGAGAGAGAGAGAAGAGAGAGAGGGGGGAATGGATATAGTAGAATATAGATAAAGATAGACTGCTAGATAAGAAATGATAGAAGAAAGGCAAAGAAACATACGTTTGTAAATGCTATCATTGAAATAGATAGATTAATTTGTCTTTCGATACATACATAGACCTGACCTCTAAAATTACTTATTGATTTTGGAACAAAACACAAGTACGTTCAGCAAATAGATATATGATACTTAAAAGATTGTAGAAGCCAAAAAAATGGATGAGGAATTATCTTCTCTTTAAAGAATATGAAAGGAATTCTTTTAGTTTTTTTTTTAAAGAATTTTGTTTGCTTTTATTTGCTTTTTGTTGTTGCTGTTCTTTAAAATTGAAAATTCAGTAGACTCTGAAGAATAATACATAAGTATTTGAACGGCTTAGAGAAGAGCAAAAAAAATATATGCGAGGGAAAACGGAAAATAAGAAGAGAAATATATTTTTTTTTTTTACAAAGCGCAGTTTAATCCGTTATCCAGCCAGGAATTATATGAAAGAATTTTATTGTGCCGATCAAGGTTGATGGAACACGCTCTTAAAATCAGCATTCAAACTTTCACCTAAGATCACACTTTGGTGGCGTGTGGACACACACACACACAGACACACACACACACACACCAACCATATATATATATATATATATATATATTAATAATCATCCACAGACACGTGTTTCAGCATATCATGCCTCTTCAGTGTGGCTAGACAACACTATCCTGGGATAGGCTCGAACTCATACTGACCGCATGTAGTCCGATAGTCTATCCCCTCGCCACTGACGCTGATGCGCGGACTGGCGTTTTTAAACTATTAAATACATAGGATGTATATGTATCTATTCGGTCACTGACAGATCAAATTTCCGGAGAAATGATCATTGCTTATTTGCTTAGTAGTGAGAGTTAATTAATTACCAATTAGAGAGCTCATTACCAAATTTATGGGAGCATATATTAATAAGTCATCCACAAACACGTTGTTTCGGCATATCATGCCTCTTCAGTGTGGCTAGGACACAACTATCCTTGGGTAGGGTTCGAACTCAGACTGACCGCATGGTAGTCCGATATCTTATCCCCTCGCCCACTGAAGTTAATTTTTTGTTATTATTATGGAGAAATGATTATAAAGTTCTCATTAACTTCTTGGTAAGACGAACTTTAATTGCATTGGTGACTATATATATTATATTATATATATATATATATATACACACAACACACACCACAATACACAACACACACATATATATATATATATATATTATATATATATACTATAGTGTGAGATGGTCACTGTTTCAGCTTTTGCTGGGAATGGTGTACCCAAGGCGTATTATTGGTAGAGTGCTCATATAAAAATAGAGCTGTTATATATATAATAAATAAATATATAAAAGTTTTAACATTTCTATTTATTAGGCGACAAAGGAACATTCACGACCAATATTGGTTTCATTGCGATGCAATCATCAGGTGAAGATGTTTCAAATTGCTTTAAACATCTTCACCTGATGATTGCAATCGCATGAAACCAATATGGTCGGGAATGTTCCTTTGATCACCTAAGAAATAGATAGTAACACCTTTATATATTTATTTTATTATATTAATATATAATACATATATATATATTATTTATATATATATTTATATATTAATATTATTGTAAAGAAAAAGGCTTAAAGATCGGCCATTTTGTGGTTATAGATCTATTTCTGCACACAGGTATCTGTGTATACCTATGAGTTTCATCAGGCCGATAACTTTACTCATAGGTATACACTATAAACCTGTGGGCAGAAAATAGATCTATAACAGCAAAATGGCCAATTTTTAAGCCTTTTTCTTTACAATCCTATTGCTCTGTTCAATTATATTGAACATTGAGCTCTCAACTTTGACCTGAACTACTCTAACATTCCGCCGTTGGAGAAAGGGCCAACTTAGAATCATCCTAATACCAACTTACCTGGTAACTCATCTACGGATATATATATATATATATATAATATATAATATATATAATATATATATATAGTATTATAATGTTTTTTTAACGGGTCATAATTGCAACATGAACTCCCGCTATTAACAGTAATTAATCGATATCTTAATTAATTGCAGTGGATTTAAACCTGAAGATACTTATGGGTGAAACTCGAGTAGGTTATTTCTCTACACATTATAATCTAAATCCGCTCTACCTACGTATTGAAGCACTTTATATTTGTTATAACGCTGACTCCAGTTAACAACTATCACCAAAAAACAAATATGGAGAACCACCATAATCTATTAATATAATATAAATATATATATTATATATATATATATATATTATATATATATATATATATAAACTAATAGGTGACACGTAAAAGACAGGAGCCCCAAAAGCTGTTCAAATACCATATTAAGACAACGCTGAAGAAATTCACCATCATACCTTCAAGCCTGGAACAGCCTCCAACAGACAGTTTGGCGAGACGTGTGTCGCACAGGAGCTGAGCGGCTCAATATCGAGATTAACCGGCTGTAGAGCGGCGACGTCTTCGTCACCATGAACAACAGCGTATGAACGCATCTGCAAGGCTAGAATTTGACCAACTAGCCACCAGAGGGTCCACAGTATTTGAAGACATGGAGTGACGTCATCATCGTCAGCGACAGACTTCTAAAGCTATATAATAAAAAAAATTTAAAAAATGGACTCTCCCGTCGATTTTCGACGTATGAGGGTTCATACACACAATGAACTCCCACACAGGGATTTGTTTATAGTGGTGAAGGCTTGTGTTGGACCATCCACACTTTTTGGCACAGTCGATAGGAAAGAATTGGTGCATCAAGAGTTGCCACAAACCCAATCAACGACCGACCTCAGGAATTTTAAATTCCGAGTTATCCCTCTCCTAGACTGGTTACCTACCCAAGGCTGAAGAGCCCAGTCTGCCCCACTATTTAACGCATAGCTGGAAGGAGAATATATGGATTCATACCTTTCCCAAGAGTATTAACGCTATGTGAAATGCCAACAGCTTCGTCTAGGAATTGAACTCGAACTGACGAGTCTATTTTCCACGACTCTAACCACTAGCCCACGCGCCTCCATATATATACATATAATAAATACGGTATAGACTCTATTATAAAGTGGGGAATTTATGGAATCCGTAGATTAGTCCACCGAAGTTCTTATCCCAAGTACTTTCGGTACTTCGATGTGCCATCATCAGGGTTGATGTGTTTATGTTCTAGTTTTTTTAGGTTAGTATATTAAGGGGTGTGGAGGCTGGAAGGAAGAGAATTGGCAGAAAAGTGTTAGATGCATTTTAAAATGTGTGTACTGCATTGAAAATTAATCTTATTTAAGGATGGTTTGTATTGTTTGATTTATAAGGATTCTAGTATTTGGAGTATTTGTTTGTTTTGATGATTATGGCACTTCGAAGTGCCGAAAGTACTTGGGATAAGAACTGTGGTGGACTAATCCACGGATTCCATTTAAATGTAAAAAAAAATGTTGGCCAGAAAGCTTGAAAAGATCGGTAATAGACTTGTTAAACAGGAGACGTGTCTTTTGTTTAATTCTTCATGTATAAATGAAAAAATACTGCCAAACACACACACACACACACACACACACACACACACACACACATAATATATATATATATATATATATATATATATATATATCCACAGACACAGTGTTTCGACATTTACGTCTCAGCAGTGTGACTGAATTTTTGTTTGTCCGACTCGTTACCGTCTCGCCCGGCGGTAACTGTCAGTGAGAGACGAACATTTAACTGATACATATTTCCGTAGATGTATGTTTACAGTCATCAGAGAAAAGTCTGTGAATAACAGACGAGTGATGCCTTGTTTCTTAATGGGCGCATTTCTTAACGATAAGTGGCTAACACGCTGCTTTGAAACCAATGGTAACAATCGTACCCTAAATGTATTGTGCACTATAATAAAGAAATAAATACAGATCTTACATCCGTAATCGAGCACTTTATTTTCAAGTCTCCAATACAAGAAAAAAACTACCAATGTTAACTAACTAAGTAACTATATATATATATATATATATATATATATATATATATATATATATAATGAATAGAGAATGAAAAAATGAGAAAAGTATTGGCATGAAAAGCTGCTCAGTGCTAATAAAGCAGAGCAGATTTATAATCAACGGTAATATTATGGTTTTACACTCATAACTTGAAGTTTCATGGTAATCCAATCATCAGATGAGTCCAATGGTTGAGATCTTAAAAACCAGTCGTGAAATGGTTGAGATTTTAAAAACCAGATTTTAAAACTGGTTTTTAAAATCTCAACCATTTCACGACTGGTTTTTAAGATCTCAACCATTGGACTCATCTGATGATTGGATTACCATGAAACTTCAAGTTATGAGTGTAAAACCATAATATTACCGATTATATATATATATATATATATATATATATATTATTTGTTTTTTTTTTGTATTTTCCTGAGCAACGCCAGATATCCATGCTAATATTGAATAAGCAAACACTTGTGACTGTAATTGCTTCAGAGATTTCTCTATGATATTGTACGAAAATAGAAAGCAAAAAAAAAAAAAAAAAAAAAAAAAAAAAAAAAAAAATGGCCGAAACGATCAGCAAAATGTAAAACTCTGAAGCAAAATGACAACCGGAGGCATAAAGTTTTGATGAATAAGCCGGTCGCTAAAAATACTCACCAAACAATCTACCAACAGATGGCGCTGTCAGGAATAAGACAAAATCAGTGGCGGCAACAGCAGCAGCAGCAGCAGCAAATACGGATTCCTAATTCTTAATCAATTCAGTAATGCATAAATTTTACAGTACAGAAGTTTAAAGTCGACAGTTAATTTTTCTTCTACGACCTTTGGATACTTGCGTGAGTAGCTTAGAGTTAAGACAATGGGCATATGGCTTAAATAACACCGCTACTGTTCTTCTACGAGGGTAGTTTTGGCATTAAATAGCTCATGAAGGTTGATATGCCATTAAACAAAGAAACCTAACCAATCAGATAGAATTAATTACGTTTTATTAAATTCGGCACTGATAGCTTACTCTAACCGTTTTTCTTAAATGGTCACCCATCCATATACTGAACATGGTCTTCACAGCTTAACTTCGATGACCGCCCTGTCGGCTGGGGCGTTAGAATGCACCGAATGCACCTCTGCAGAGGGGTAAGACTCCCCCAATGGGAGCCTCTGTTGACCGTGGGTGGTGACCCGTGATGCTTAAGGACAGAGCCCAGGTGGATGAGCAGTTCATGACTTGCAATACTTCACGTCAGCTAGACGTTCGGTCGGAGATGCCACCTCCGATCAATCGGCTGGTCACGTCAAGCCCTAGCACATATGTGATTTTCCCAGTCTTATTGCCCTTATGGCAAGCCCCAACCCCTTTTTATCATATGGGTGCTAGAAGGTAGTGACTGAGGGTCTTCATGTCCTGGGAATGACGTTAAACTCTATCTGATGGTGAGGTTCCAGTTCTGTAGGTTTGAGGAATGTTGAGCACCCCTTCATCACCATTGATATCTGGTCCACTCTGACCCGAAGTGGTAGTACCTGTTAGGGTCCCATGTATAGGTTGAATAGAAAAACATGAGTTGATAAACAAAATTGTATTATGCATTAAGAATGAATTTATTTAAAAACTTTGTCGGTATTAAATGACCCACTGAGGTTGATATGCCGTAAAACAAAACCAAACAAAAAAATCAAATTAACTTGATGATTGGTCGTAATCGGCTATCGGAAATTGTATGTATTTTTTTAAAGCAACAAAATATTGTTAGAATCTTTACATTTATAAATGACAAAAATGTCTGAAGTAAAAAAACAAAAACATGCAAAAATCATCTACAGTCAATGTGAAACATTAATCTATATAAGAAATTACAGTTATTCGCCCATTTCATTCATAACATAAAGAAAAAAGAAAGTAGGAGAAGGAGAAAAAAAAATAAAAGGAAAAAAAATAAGAAAAAAATTATAACCACACACAAAAAACAAACAAAACGTAAGCACGTACATTTCTGATATACACCTCTGAAGATGAAGTTTCTACTTCGAAATCGATAAGACAAAAATAACATCTTTTTGTTTTTATCTTTTATACGCATTGTAATTGCCTTCAAATCATTAATATATTATTAATCTAAAAATATATCAAATTCAGTTTTGTCTGAATTTTTTAGATGAGGCTTGATAATTTGAATTATTTGTTATTTTTGACTGTTGTCTTCATCTTTATTGTTTTATACACAACGTTTTGGTTGATGTGCCCTCCGGCCTTCTTCGGGTGCTTCTTATCAAACTCGGGAACCTTCTTGTCATAATCGGGAGACTTCATGTTGTAATCAGGTTCCTTCACCGAACTTATCAAATTAGCTGTTTGGTTGGTTGGATCTTACGGCATGTCAACCCTTGTTGAATTATTTAACTATTCTCCCTACGTCTATGCAGTTTAGGGTCTTTAACCTTGCTTAGGCAACCAGTTTATGGATTCATGTTAACTCCACTTAAGAAACTGACTTAGTATCACATCACACTCATGCAGAAGGTTGGTTGGTGGATTTTACGGCATGTCAACCCTTGTTGAATTATTTTATGCCGAAAACAATTTGTTTCATATATTCTTCATGGGTATTGAAAATTCTTTTTTTTTATTCAATTTTTTAAAAACACATTTTTAAAATTCATTTTTTAAATTTAACTCATAGATGAGACCATAACAGGTACTACTACTCCGAGTCAGAGTTAGAGCTTGCCATAAAGACAATTGGGTTGGGACAACCATATAGGTGTTCGGGCTTGACATAACCAGTCGATTGATCGGAGGGGAATATCCTCATTCCTCCTTGATAGATGCTCAATTTTTTAACACATTTTTTGAATTAATGGTTTCTTTTTAATCCATAGATAAGAGCCTAACTTTTATACATTTTTCAGGTCAGTTAACTTTGATAAAATAACTAGTGCATTATTTTTTTATTCCTTTATATATAAACACTGAAAATTTTATTAAATTCGGTTGATTCCCTGATTTTTTGGTATTTTTTTTCTTTCGGCTGGGTGACATATGATGGTGAAATTTAGGTCCGTTAAGTTCGATTTAACCGATTTTGGACCCTGACAAAGTCAAAATTCCATACACTGACTTGAAACCCCAAATCGATAAATTCTTCTATACAAAATGGTAACGACACTGGAATAGCAACATTCCCAATAAAGTCTTCCGGATGAAACCCACGCTGAGAGAACGGAAACCAGCTTTTTTTTCCTGGACCAGCTGCATCCCAGAACGGAAACTGGCTTTCATGAAAAGCCAAATAGGAACAAGTCACTACATACCGTTTGTGCATTGGACACACAAGAGTTACGCACTCCTGTATACTCAAACAAGAAAAACAAATCCAATGTATGGAATTTCAAACACTCTACACTCTTATACATTTTCGGCTGAGTGTTGAAATAGGTCGGAAAATTAAAACGGAAAAGTTTGGTGTGGGCATAGAATTTAAAGAATTTGGAAATTACTAAGGATACGAATTATATTATTTTTGTGTTGAATCATGCAGTTGATAAATGTTTGTGTTAAAACATGCAGTTGATAAATTCTGTTTTTAAAACAGTTGATAAATTTTTGATGTAGTTGATAATTTTTTGGTGTTAAAACATGCAGTTGATAAATTTTTTGTGTTAAAATGCAGTTGATAAATTTTTGGTGTTAAAACATGCAGTTGATAAATTTTTGGTGTTAAAACATGCAGTTGATAAATTTTTGTGTTAAAACATGCAGTTGATAAATTTTTGTGTTAAAACATGCAGTTGATAAATTTTTGTGTTAAAACATGTTGATAAATTTGTTTTAAAAACATGCAGTTGATAAATTTTTTGGTGTTAAAACATGCAGTTGATAAATTTTTGTGTTAAAACATGCAGTTGATAAATTTTTGTGTTAAAACATACAGTTGATAATTCTGTTTTTAAAACATGCAGTTGATAAATTTTTGTGTTAAAACATTCAGTTGATAAATGTTTGTGTTAAAACATGCAGTTGATAAATTTTTGGTGTTAAAACATTCAGTTGATAAATTTTTGTATTAAAACATGCATTTGATAAATTTTTGTGTTAAAAGCAGTTGATAAATTTTTGGTGTTAAAACATGCAGTTGATAAATTTTTGTGTTAAAACATGCAGTTGATAAATTTTTGGTGTTAAAACATTCAGTTGATAAATGTTTGTGTTAAAACATGCAGTTGATAAATTCTGTTTTTAAAACAGTTGATAAATTTTTGATGTAGTTGATAATTTTTTGGTGTTAAAACATGCAGTTGATAAATTTTTGTGTTAAAACATGCAGTTGATAATTTTTTGGTGTTAAAACATGCAGTTGATAAATTTTTGTGTTAAAACATACAGTTGATAAATTCTGTTTTTAAAACATGCAGTTGATAAATTTTTGGTGTTAAAACATGCAGTTGATAAATTTTTGTGTTAAAACATGCATTTGATAAATTTTTGTGTTAAAAACATGCATTTGATAAATTGTTGGTGTTAAAACATGCAGTTGATAAATTTTTGGTGTTAAAACATGCATTTGATAAATTTTTGTGTTAAAACATGCATTTGATAAAATTTTTGGTGTTAAAACATGCAGTTGATAATTTTTTTGTGTAAAACATGCAGTTGATAAATTTTGTTTAAAACATTTTGATAAATTTTTGTGTTAAAACATGCAGTTGATAAATTTTTGTGTTAAAAACATGCAGTTGATAAATTTTTGTGTTAAAACATGCAGTTGATAAATTTTGTGTTAAAACATGCAATTGATAAATTTTTGTGTTAAAACATGCAGTTGATAAATTTTTGTGTTAAAACATGCAATTGATAATTTTTTGTGTTAAAACATGCAGTTGATAAATTCAATAAAACTGCATGTTTTAACACAAAAATAACTTAATTTGTATACTTAGTAATTTCTAAATTCCTTAAATTCTATGCCCACACCAAACTTTTCCGTTTTACTTTTCCGACCTATTTCAACACTCAGCCACATTTTCTTAAGGCTGCACTTTAGTTCTCTCTAGGAGCGGCTACACAGCTTCGCCTGGGTAGAGGGATGGAACGAAAAAAAACCTTGACTTGTTTACTTCTGAGATTTACAAAATCTGGAAATTTTAATTAGTATTTCAATGCTATTTCTATGTATATTTTGACTTTTTGAATATCTTTGAATATGAATCAAATCTTCATAATTTTGTCACTAAAAGCAATAACAGGTGATATTTAATGTGTATATGTTTTTACTTTGGCGTCAATTGTTTTATTTTCATACTTTCTTCCGGGCATACATACCAGCATAAATACACAGCAACTGCCCTTTATATATGTACTAAAGCCGCTACCTAGAGTCGACTGGGTTAGAGGGGGGGGGAAGAATCCCTGGTGTATTGATCTGTTTACTTTTGAAATTTACAAATGCTGTAATTTCTTAAATTAGAATTTCAATCCTATTTGTATATATATTTTAATTTTAAATCAAATTTCATAATGAAGTTTAGACAATAATGAAAAAATGGGGAAATATTCACGTGTTAATTATAATTTTTCGGTTGATGATATATATATATATATATATATATATATATATATATATATATATGCAGCCGACGCTGCAGTGTTTCGATCTATTAATTAGATCATCTTCAGGGCATTTGTTGGTATATGGAAGGTGATAAGAAATTTTTATCACAGAATAACGAGAAAAGCGAGTGATAGTCCTTGTTATTCAGTCTGTTATTCAGTATATATATATATATATATATATATATATATATATATATATATATATATTCCTATTTCAAGAGAAATGTCAGAAAAACAGGAAAGACGGGTCATGGAAACTGTTGGTACCTTAAAAAAACCGTACCGAAAAAGTGTAGATTAGTTATTTGGTGAATAAAAAAAATGCAGACCCCACAAGTAAAAACCAGCAAGGAGACGCAAAACAGGAAGATGGGAAAAATATAACAAACAAAAAACATAAAAAAGCCAAGTTGGATAAAAAGTAAAATAAAAACCAGTCGACAAAAACGGAGGAAATGAAGAAATACGATAAAAAGAAATAGAAAACTAAACAGAAAATCAAAACAAAACCAAGGGAGGTAATAAGAGAAAAAAACAAAACCAAGGGAGATAATAAGAAAATTAAAGATGGAAGGAATCAGTCACATAAACAAAAAATAAATAAACAAGGGAGGTAATAAGCTAGAAAAACAAAACCAAGATAGGTAATAAGACAAAAAAAAAAGCCAAGGAAGATAATAAGAAAAATAAAGATGGAAGGAAACAGTAACATAGACAAAACAAAAAAAGAAAGACGCAAAAAACCTATGAACCCAACTCATCGGTAAAAGTGTAAAAGAAAGCTGGAATGGAACTCTCTAACCTTAATAAGTCTTTGATGAGAGTTAAATCAGAGAAAGTTTTCCAAGAAGAATGGAAAATAACATATTGAAGTAAGGAATCTTTATTAAAGCCAGAGATTCTAGTGTTTCGAGTAGGACCTCACCTTGTTCAGAATTCTTGTGATAAAAAAAAACGGAATACAAAGGAATCTGTCTGCCACGCAAAACGGTCTTTCTTACATATCTGATTTTAGTGTGAAAGACTTACAGACTTCAAAAGATAACACATACACACACTTGGCGTTTGGTGACAGGCATATATATATATATATCGATTTTCGACGCATGAGGGTTCACACACACAATGAACACCCACACAGTGATTTGTTTATAGTGGTGAAGGCTTGTGTTGGACCATTCCGCACTTTTTGGCGCAGTCGATAGGAAAGAATTGGTGCATCAAGGGTTGGCACAAACCCAATCAACGACCGACCTCAGGAATTTTGAATTCAGAGTTATCCTTCTTCTAGACTGGTTTACCCAAGACTGAAGGGCCCAGTCTGCCCTACTATTTAACCCATAGCTGGAGGGAGAATATATGGATTCATACTTTTCCCACGACTCTAATCACTAGCCACGCGCCTCCATCTCATATATATATATATATATATATATATATTATATATATATATATATATGTCACACATACACACACATATATATATATAATATTATATATATATATATATATGTCAAAATCACACACACACACACAGCACACACACACATATATATATTATATATATATATATATATATATATATATATTATATATATACCGATTGGTGAGACGTATTATATATATATATATATATATATATATATATATATATATATATACATAAGGTGTTTGAGATAAATTTGACATATCTATATTTGGTTATTTTTTCTCCGTAGATGCTGGAGGTATTGACGCACACTAGCATCATTTAAAAGCTTGGACCCTTCTTCATATAAATAATAACCTTACAGACTTCGAAAGATTATATACACACACACAACACACACACACACACACACACACACACACTGGCGCACACAAACAAATATACATAAATACAGACACACATGCATATATATATATATATATATATATTATATATATATATATATATAGTTTAGTTCAAACTATCTTACTTATCATATTTCTTCCAAAAAATTCCACACATTTGATCTTATCTCCCTCCCTACCCAATCTATGAAAGATTTCTTTTGACCAATCAAATCCTCACAAACTCTCTCCCATCCTCCTGACTTCATCATCAAATTCACCCCTCATCCGTTCACTTTCTCTTCTACAAATGTATGATTCACAAATGTTCAAATAAACGACCAAAGAAGCCGTGCTCAATGCAAGACGAAATATATCTCCTACATCTACTTGTTTGAGTTGTTCTTTTGACCACATTTTCCCTCTATTCTTTCATCAGACACACACTTACACACACACACACACACACATATATATATATATATATATATATATATATATATATATATATAATGATGAGACCTAATAGGTCGAAATGTACATTCAGGGATTGACATTTTCTCGATTTGTTTAGCCTTACATTTGAACATATATGCCCGCCTAAATTCATTAATTATTAACTAATTAATTTTCAAAATTAGGTATGACTTCAATTAAGCACATATCTTAAAAAAAACAATATATATATATATATATATATATTATTATTATTTATATTTTTGCTTGAAGGCAATTATAAATGCATGTATCGTATAAAATTCGATAATTATAGAAAATAAACTTGACAAGTAAATCCCGCAAAGGATGGCTCGCTATGCAGAACACCGTACAGACTGTTTCGACTTTATTAAGTCTCTTCAGCGATGTATACTAACGACTCCCCTCCGACAAGAATCGAAACCGGGACTTCACAGGCATAGTCAGAGACCATATCCGTTTGGCCGCCGGTACATAACGAACAATCCCTGCGAAATTAACCTTGTCAAGGAAACTATTACACGCCCCTGCCATAGTAGGCAAGTAGACGTTAATTTCGCAGGGATTGTTCGCTATGTACCGGCGGCCGAACGGATATGGTCTCTGACTATGCTGTGAAGTCCGGTTTCGATCCTGTCGGAGGGGAGTCGTTAGTATACATCGCTGAAGAGACTTAAAAAGTCGAAACAGTCTGTACGGTGTTCTGCATAGCGAGCCATCCTTTTGCGGGATTTACTTGTCAAGTTTTTTTCTATAATTATCGAATTTTATACGATACATGCATTTATAATTGCCTTCAAGCAAAAATATAAATAATAATTTATTCAACATTGCTTCTAAAAACAAACATCCAAAATCTTTATATATATATATATATAATATATATATATATATACTGGAAGCGCGTGGTGTAATGACATCCAGGACATGGACACAAAGGGACGACTTCAAATCGTGGACGAGGCTGTTTGAATATCACATAGTAGAGCAGACTGGACACTTTAACCTTACCTAGGCAACTAGTCTAGGAGAAAGAAAAACTCTGAATTCAAACCTATAAACTCAAACCTATAAAACTCCGCTTAAGGAACCTTGTGTCACATTTTGCTCGTCGGGAGTGGTTGGTAAATCTCTCTTACTGACTCTCTCTCTCTCTCTCTCTCTTCTCTCTCTCTCTCTCTCTGTGTCTGTCTGTCGATCTCTCTCTCTCTCTCTCTCTCTCTCTCTCTCTCTCTATATATTATATATATATATATATATATATATATATATATATATATATGCGTGTGTGTGTGTGTGTGCGTGTTTTTTGTGTATGTTTGTGTTTTTGTGTGTGTGTCTGTGTGTGTGTGTGTGTGTGTGCATGTGTACATGTGTGTGTGTGTGTGTTTGTGTTTTTTTGTGTATGTTTGTATTTTGTGTGTGTGTGTGTGTGTGTGTGTGCATGTGTGTGTGTGTGTGTATGCGTGTGTGTATGTGTGTGTGTATGAATATCTATTAGGTGTGTGCAATTATTCCTCGCCGCGCTCTTTTCAAAACAAATTGAATAGTTAGGAAACAGTTTTGCTGGAGACTTTTGCACACCCCAACAAATCATTTTCCTGTGATGAAAGCTTCGGCAATTATCTTCATGTATTATTCTGAATCTTTTGATGAAACTGAGTCTCCATGTTTTTAAAAAGATTTTTTTTTCGTTCTTGGCAATCTGAATTCAATATGGCGACCCGCTGTACAAATCTGGGAAGGCAGCAAGGTTTTTCAGTACAAAGCTCCTTTTTTACATCTGGTTGTGATGAGTTGTGTAGAAGAAGAAGAAGAAGAAGAAGAAGAAGAAGAAGAAGAAGAAGAAGAAGAAGAAGAAGAAAAAATATTGGGGAAGATATATAGAAGAAGAAGAAGAAGAAGAAGAAGAAGAAGAGAAGAAGAAGAAGAAGAAGAAGAAGAAGAAGAAGAAGAAGAAGAAGATAAAATATTGGGGAAGAAGAAGATATATAGAAGAAGAAGAAGAAGAAGAAGAAGAAGAAGAAGAAGAAGAAGAAGAAGAAGAAGAAGAAAAGAAGAAGAAGAAGAAAAAGAAGAAGAAGAAAGAAGAAGAAAAGAAGAAGAAGAAGAAGAAGAAGAAGAAGAAGAAGAAGAAGAAGAAGAAGAAGAAAGAAGAAGATAAAATATTGGGAAGAAGAAGAAGAAGAAGAAGAAGAAGAAGAAGAAGAAGAAGAAGAAGAAATATGAAGATGAAGAAGAAGAAGAGAAAAGAAGAAGAAGAAAAAGGAAGAGAAGAAGAAGGGGAAGAAGAAGAAGAAGAAAAGAAGAAGAAGAAGAAGATGTATGTGTGAAGAAGAAGAAGATACATAGAAGGGAAACAATAAGGAAAAAGAAAGTACAAAAAAGAAGAAGAAGAAGAAGAAGAAGAAGAAGAAGAAGAAGAAGAAGAAGAAGAAGAACAGAAAAAAGAAGGATCAATAAATAAACAAAAAGTACAAGAGAAGAAGAAGAAGAAGAAGAAGAAGAAGAAGAAGAATATATATGGGAGAAGAAAAAAAAGATGAAGGGGGAGATGAAAAAGAAGAAAAGAAAAAGAGAAGATATATGAGAGATGAAGAAGAAGAACAACAACAACAACAACAACAACAACAATAACAACGACGACGACAAAATAACAGCAAGAAGAAGAAGAAGAAGAAGAAGAAGAAGAAGAAGAAGAAAGATATATGGGAGAAGAAAAAGAAGAAGAATATGAGAGAAGAAGAAGAAGAAGAAGAAGAAGAAGGAGGAGGAGGAGCAGGAGGAGATGAAGAAGAAGAAGAAGAAGGAAGGAGCAGGAGGAGATGAAGAGAAGAAGAAGAAGAAGAACAACAACAACAACAACAAAACAACAGTGATAACAACGACAACAACAACAAATAACAACAGCAAGAAGAAGAAGAAGAAGAAGAAGAAGAAGAAGAAGAAGAAGAAGAAGGGATAAAAATATCTACTCCATATTGTCCACTGATTATATTGGAATGGAAAGAAATCTCCATTTTGAAAAGCTAATCATAATATCATTAGGAAGAATAATAAGGGGGAAAATGGCGGAAAAGACGATTGTTTGCGGAAACAAAAAAACAAAAAAAAATGAAATAAAGAAATAAAAGGTTTAAAGTATTATGAAGAGAAAATAAGTTAAAATAAAATAAAGATTTTAGTTGTAAGTAAAAGGAAACGAAAATGGTTATTATTGGAAACAACAAGTTCAACGGGAACAAAGAATTGAAAAATGTTCATAGAATTTCTTATTTTCAAAAGTGGCATAATTCCTGCCATAAAGTATTTGGTTATTTATGGGGAATTATCGGAAGGAATAAATATGGTGGAGGGGTTTCTCTTGACAAATTTGTCGGTTTTTATTCTCTTTCCTTTTTGACTTTCTTTCCAGTATCCGCATAGAGCTGGTCAATGTACGTCTTTGCTGGGCGGCCCACGCGTACCCATTTTCTGGTTTCCATAGAAGAACATCACTTCTTAGATCGTCCTTACTTCTACAGCAGTGTCCAGCATGTCTCGTTCGTCTTACTCAGATTTGGTTATTTATGGGGAATTATCGGAAGGAATAAATATGGTGGAGGGGTTTCTCTTGAAAAATTTGTCGGTTTTCATTCTCTTTCCTGTTTTGACTTTCTTTTTTTTTCTTCAACTTTTTTTTCATTATTTCTTCCCGTAGTTTTCATTCTCTTTCTCTTTCTTTTATTCTTCGACTTTCTTTCTTTCTTCGAGTTATTGTCATTATTTCTTCCCTCAGTTTTAATTCTCTGTCTCTCTTTCTTTTTTCTTTCTTTCTTTTTCCGACTTATTTTCATTATTTTTTCTCAAAGTTTTCATTCTCTTTCTTTCTCTCTCTCTTTCTATTTTTCTTTCTTTCTTTTTTTCTTTCTTTCTTCCTTTCTTTCTTCGACTTATTTCATTTTCATTATATCTTCCCTCAGTTTTCCTTTCTTTTTTCCTTCCTTTCTTTCTTTCTTTCTTTCTTTCTTCGACTTATTTTTCATTATTTCTTCTCTCAGTTTTCATTATTTTTCTTTCTTTCTTTCTTTCTTTCTTTCTCTTTCCTTCCTTTCCTTTTTTTCAATTTCTTTTATCTTTCTTTCAGTTTTTCTTCTCTTCCTTTCATTCTCTTTTTTCTTTCTTTCTTTCTGAAATCCTTGTATGAGTATATGTTTGCACATACAAGAGCATACAATATGGTTGAACAGTGAGATTTCGATGATCCCAAATAGAATCATTCCTCACTTACCAGTCATTTAGATTACCTTATATATATATATATATATATATATATATATATATATATATATATATCCTCTGCTGATTGGGTGCCCTAAACCACCCAGACAAACTTCTTCCACCACTTCCAGGTCATAAAACAACCACTTCCTAAAAAGATGAGAAGAACTGAAACCCGATATCATCACAGGTGTCACCAGAAAAATATATAAAGCCTCGTGAATTATCTGTTTACCATTTTCAATAAAGTTAGCGGTCTGATGAAACTCATAGGTATATTCAGATATCTGTGGACAGAAATGGATCTATAACCGCAAAATAGTCGATTTTTAAGCCTTTTTCTTTACTAATTATATTGTTCTGTTCAATAGAATTGAACATCGAGCTCTCTACTGGACCTGAACTCTCTAAATTCCGCCGTTAGAAGAAAGAACCAGCTTAGAATCAACCTAATACCAAATTACCTAGTAACCCATCTGCGGATATATATATATATATATATATATATATATATATATATATATATATATACAGGGTCATCCACAGACACGTGTTCCGACTTATCAAGTCTCTTCGGTGTAGCTAGACATTTTGTAAGCTACCTACAACTGGAATTGAAATCCAATCGGTTGGGTGTCAGTCGGCACCTTAACCATTAGGCTGTCTTCACTTACAGAATGGGAAGGGGATTTTAACTGTTTTAATACACACATCACTTTGTGTGTAAAGGCTGTCACAGAGTGCTCCATTCCTTATATAGAAGAGCGTCGCGTTTACGCTTGAGTTGGCGGCCGTCAATAAAATCCCCCAGAGTGCTCATGTGCTTTCAACGGTCATAATTACAACATGAAATCCCGCAATTAACTGTAATTAATCGATATCTTGATTAATTCAGTGGATTTAACCCTGAAGATACTTATGGTGAAACTCGAGTAGGTTATTTTTCTACACATTATAATACTAAATCCGCTCTACTTACGTATCGAGCACTTTATATTTGTTATAACGTTGACTCCCAGTAACACTAATACCAAACAAATATTGAGACCAACCCAATATTTTTTACCGGTATGTCATTCCCTTTAAACATTCCCTTTGCACACACACACACACACACACACACACACACACACACACAATATATATATATATATATATATATATATATATATATATATATATATATATATATATATGTTTTAACTTATTCGTTGTACAAATTTCCTGAATTATTAATCATTATTTTCTTCTTAATTGTCGTTTTGAAAATCCGCCATTCTTTTCTAAACACCAAAACATTCATCAAATATTCTTTTTTTCTTCCCAAACAATTTAATTCTTGTTGTATTGGATATCTTCTTTTTCTTTTTTTTTTTTTTTGTTGAAAAGGCATTTATCATTAAATCCCGGTTCGCCATTGTTTAATTTATTTAAGAAATACGATGCTTTACATCTAATGCTTTTGTTTTATCATTTTCTATATAAAAGTTGGGCGATTTAAGTAAAATATAAAAAGAAATACGAGGTAGGCATGAAAACAAGTGCATACTATCCCAACTACCTCCTATCATTAAATCCGAGTTCGCCATTGTTCAATATATTAAAGAAGTGGGATGCTTTCCAACTAATACTTTTGTTTCATTAAGTTTTCTCTTTCAAATAGTTTGAAGATGTAAGTAATACATAAAAAGAAATACGAGATAAACTTTAAGAATCGGCTTGAAAACAAGTGCATACTATCCCAACTACCTCCTATCATTAAATTTCGGTTCGTCATTGTTTAAATTATTAAAGAAATGGGATGTTTTCCAATTGATAATGTTTCATTAAATTTTCTTTTTCCAAAAGTTTAAAGATGTAAGTAAACTATGAAACAAGACAGACGAGATAAACTTTGAAAATAGACATGAAAACCAGTGCGTACTATGCCAGCAATCTCCTAATATTACATTCCGGTTCGTCATTGTTTACCTAATTTAAGAAGTACGATGCTTTCCGTCTAATTCTTTGTTTCATTAAATTTTCTCTTTCAAAAAGTTTCAAAATTTAATTAGAATTTAAAAAGAAATACGAAATAAGCTTCAAGAATAGGCATGAAAACAAGTATCACTATGCCACCTACATCCTATCATTACATCCTGGTTCACCATTGTCTAAATTTTTAGAAGTGGGATGCTACTCAGCCACCAAGATTCCGTCCGGAAGCATCACGGGTTAGAACAGATGACTTCATTTAGGGGGGGTACCTTTTGCATCGGTGCAGCCAGTATAGTCTTTTGCATCAGCTGAGAGGACGGGGTCTGTTTTTCATTGACACAAATCAATTGTAGTTGTTACATAATCTATGAGCAGTCATGATTTATGAACGTACATGTAGTTAGAATTTTGATTAGGGTCCATTAATCCGAAATAACGAGGTCCCATGGAAAGTTACTCGCCGGTTATGGACGGTTAGTGATCTTTTACTTGACTCCTTGAAGGCGAGCGTGAGAATAAGTTTAGTTAGCAGATTCAACCCGGCTTTCAGGGGGCATAGACGTTGCTGTCAGCTCTCCATCCCCGGAATCAACATGGAAAATAAAGGGAAATAAATCTTTATTATAAGAAACAACTAAGTATTGTTCTTAATTAAATGTTAAGACAACGACCAGCCAAGCTCTGTAAGAAAAATCAACAAAGAAAATCAATTCCCAGCAGATAGAAGTCAGTCCAGAGAAGATGGCTGCCGAAGTAGAAGGAGTTAGCAAAAACCAACAAGTAGAAGCAGCAGTATAATCAAGTAAGAACTATCATATCTCTGTGTGTCTCTCCACTATATACCCAAATCATGTTAGATATATTTATCATTGTGAATGATATAAGGGACTACAGTGGTTCCACAAATACGTACCGTTTCAGTGCAAGCAGCGGTGTGTTTCCGAAGCCAAGAAAGTAAACTGACACCCCGACCTATGATTTATGGTCAGGCAGAATCAGCTGGCCCCATTGGTGGATTTTGCCCCTCTGCATACAAACAATTCTTTAATACAAACACGGAGACTTAATTCTGTGCACACATAATTCTATTCGAGGTGCAGTCGGTGTATTTGTCTGCCCCAGCGGGATTCTTGTTTTTTATTGACACAAACCAATTGTTGTGAATGATATAAGTGGTTTCGCAAATATGTACCGTTTCTTTGCAAGCGGTGGTGTGTATCCGAAACCAAGAAAGTGAACCGAGTCCCCGACATATAATTTATCGTTAGGCAGAATCAGGTGGTCCCATAGTGGGTTTTTTGATCCTCTGCAGAAAGGCTTCTTCAATCATGAACATGGAGACTTAATTTTGTGTACACATAATTCTATTCTATTTTGCCCCAGTCGACAGAATAGGGTTCTGTTTTTTATTGACACAAACCAATTGTTGTGAATGATATAAGTGACTATGGTGTTTTCGCAAATATGTATGGTTTTTGTGCAAGTAGTGGCGTTTTTCCTAAGCCAGGAAAGTGAATCGAGTACACGGAGACTTAATTCTGTGCACACATAATTATATTCGAGGTGCAGTCGTTGTATTTGTCTGCCCCAGTGGGATTCTGTTTTTTATTGACATAAAACAATTGTTGTGAATGATATAAGTGACTATGGTAGTTCCACAAATATGTACCGTTTCTGTGCAAGCAGCGGCGTTTTTCCTAAGCCAGGAAAGTGAACCGAATCCCCGCCCTATAATTTATGGTAATGCAGAATCAGGTGGTCTCATTGCGGGATTTTCCTCTTCTGCAGACAGGGCTTCTTCAATCATAAACACGGAGACTTAATTTTGTGTACACATAATTCTATTTGAGTCCAATTAGGGGATTTTGCTCCTCTGCAGAAGTGCAGTCGATGTATTGAATTATATAAGAGACTATAAAATGATATAATGTTGTATATTCTTTCTTCTAGCGCCTGGACTTCGTCTTGGGGACTTCGTGTCTGGTCTTCCATTGGGGATTTCTCTTTATCAGAAGCCCTGTGTCATTGGTAGTTTTTAGATAATAACACAAGACTTCGATTTGCTTTAGATCATATTTTATTCCGAAATCCCCACCAGACTACCTGCGCAGATTGAGTCGGTCGTGCGCTTAACACGACTTACCACTTTCGTGGTTTGGACGATACTGAACTAAACACTGTTTCTAATCTAAATCGGAAGAGGGTCTTCTCCACCGATTCTCACGGTATCCACCGGAAGGATCAGGATGAGTTCAAGCCGTGTCACTCAATCCTTCAAGGCCGCCGGTTGCAACTTATAACTCTGTTTCTAATCTAAATCGGAAGAGGGTCTTCTCCACCGATTCTCACGGTATCCACCGGAAGGATCAGGATGAGTTCAAGCCGTGTCACTCAATCCTTCAAAGCCGCCGGCTGCAACTTATAACAGCCATTTTGGTTTCTACACTACTGTAAATAAGTGTTAGGGTACTAACAATTATTTAACAATAAGAGACTATGGTGGTTCCTCAAATATGTACCGTTTCTGTGCAAGCAAGGGCGTATTTCCGAAGCCGGGAAAGTGAACCGAGTCCCCGACTTATAATTCGTACTTTGGAATCGGAATCAGACACACATTGAATTTCATCTATAAATAGTCAGATATAATGCATTATGCCCGTATATGATATGTAATGCCATCGAGAAAGTGTCTTCCTCAGCGAACAGGGCGTAAGACTTTTCTTATTTATTCCCTGTGCATTTAATCTCCAATGTGAGACCGGGGGGGGTGGTGGCGGGGAGGGAGGGGTGGTTGGGTGGCGAGGAGGGAGGGGTGTGGTGGTGGCGGGGAGAGGGGGCGTTGGTTGGGATTTAAGTGGAAACGCGAGCAGGAGAAACAGCACAAAGTTCAGATGGAAACGGAACTCGGGTTTAATAAAAATATCGATACGCACTGATTGAAAGTGGAGAGCTCAGTGTTTTCAAACACTCGATTGGAGAGAGGTATTATATATATATATATATATATATATATATATATATATATATAATATATATATATATTCAATAAATAAATATATCTAATAAACATGTATGTATATATGAATATATATATATATATTATCATATATATGAAATACGTCTTCCAATATATACACACACACACACACACACACACACACACACACACACATATATATATATATATATATATATATATATATATATATATATGTTTATTGGATATATGCAATAAATAAATATATCTAATAAACATGTATATATATATTTACCAATCCCTTCGCACGAGCAGGATGTGACACAAGGTCAATTTCTTAAGCGGAGTTCAACGGGTTTTAATTCAGAGTTGTTTTAGACCGGTTGGGCAACCAAGGATAAAGAGCCCAGTCTGCCCTACTATTTATCCAAAGCTGGAAGGGGAGTAGGATTTATACATTTCCCAAGGGTATTAGCGCCAAGTGAAATACAATTACTACATCCAGGATTTGAACTCGGGGCGACGAGTCCATTTCCCATGACTTATATATAATATATATATATATTATTATATATATAAAATACGACTTTCAATATATATATATATATATATATATATATATATATATATATATGAGTTAAACCTAATGAGTCAGAATCTTGCCCTGATGAGCTACTAAACGAAACTATTTGTAGGTATATCTCATTAGGTTTAGCTTTATTATTTGCTCTACTTAGGTATTGAGCGCTTTTAGTTTTAAGCTTTAGATAATCCTAGCGGTTTATATATATATATATATATATATATATATATATATATATATATATATATATATATATATATTTTTCTTTGGCCTAGTGTTATAGTATCAACCGATTATTTTCGGTTGGTACGACCATCTTGTTTTTTTTTTTCTTTTTTCATTTTTTTCCACAGGTCAAGTTTGGTAGTATACTTTTACAATCAAACTATTTGACGGTTTTTTTCTTACCGCAAGGCTTTATTATATATATATATATATATATATATATATATATATATAAATATATATATATATATATATTATATATATATATATATATATATCCAATCGAGTATACATGTATATATAGATAAATAAATAAGTAAATATTTTAGTTTATATTTATTTACATTGAACAATTTTTGCTACCATTGGTTCTTGCTGTGTAGCAGTCATCGGACCACGAAAATGTTTTGAAATCTCTCTCTCTCTCTCTCTCTCTCTCTCTCTCTCTCTCTCTCTCTCTATATATATATATATATATATATATATATATATGTGTGTGTGTGTGTGTGTGTGTGTGTGTGGTTGTGTGTGTATGTTTGTGTGTATGTGTTATATATTTATATATGTCACACACACACACACACACACACACACACACACACACATATATATATATATATATATTGGAAGACGTATATCATATATATATATTCATATATATATATATATACATGTTCATTGAATATATTTATTTATTGAATGTATATATATATATATATATATATATATATATATATATATATATATATATATATATTATATATATAAATGTATATATATATATATATAATATAATATATATATATATATATATATATATTCATGTTTATTGAATATATTTATTTATTGATTATATATATATATATATATATATATATATATATATATATATATATATATGTGGGGGTGTTATCGTTTGAAGTCTGTAAGTCTTTCACACTAAAATCAGTTATGTAAGAAAGACCGTTTTGCGTGGCAGACAGATTCCTTTGTATTTCGTTTTTTATATCAATAATTCTGAACAAGGTGAGGTCCTACTCGAAACACTAGAATCCCTGGCTTTAATAAAGATTCCTTACTTCAATATGTTATTTTCCATTCTTCTTGGAAAACTTTCTCTGATTTAACTCTCATCAAAGACTTATTAAGGTTAGAGAGTTCCATTCCAGTTTTCTTTTACACTTTTGCCGATGAGTTGGGTTCATAGGTATTTTGCGTCTTTCTTTTTTTGTCTATGTGACTCTTTCCTTCCATCTTTATTTTTCTTATTATCTTCCTTGGCTTTTTATTTTGTCTTATTACCTATCTTGGTTTTGTTTTTCTAGCTTATTACCTCCCTTGTTTATTTATTTTTTGTTTATGTGACTGATTCCTTCCATCTTTAATTTTCTTATTACCTCCCTTGGATTTGTTTTTTTCTCTTATTACCTCCCTTGGTTTTGTTTTTTTCTCTTATTACCTCCCTTGGTTTTGTTTTGATTTTGTGTTTAGTTTTCTATTTCTTTTTATCGTATTTCTTCATTTCCTCCGTTTTTGTCGACTGGTTTTTATTTTACTTTTTATCCAACTTGGCTTTTTTATGTTTTTTTTTGTTGTTTTTTTTGTGATTTTTTTTCTCATCATTCTGTTTTGCGTCTCCTCGTTGGTTTTTACTTGTGGGGTCTGCATTTTTTTTATTCACCAAATAATTCATCTACACTTTTTCGGTAAGGTTTTTTTTTAAGTACAAAGAATTTC
>CM042172.1:6401475-6411475 GCA_023376005.1 Doryteuthis pealeii | reverse complement strand
GGTGATCATGAACAAGACGTGGAAACAGCACCCTACGAGAAAACAGCTGTACGGCCACCTGCCACATATCACCCAAACCATCCGAGTAAGATGAACAAGACACGCGGGACACTGCTGGAGATGCAAGTACGAACTCATAAGCAACGTCCTCCTATGGAAGCCAGCATATGGACAAACCAATGTGGGCCGACCAGCAAAAACGTACGTTGATCGGCTCTGTGCGGATGCAGGATGCTGCATAGAGGACCTCCCGAGAATGATGAGTGATAGAGACGGATGGAGAGAGATTGTCATGGATATCCGCGCTGAAAGCGTGACATGATGATGATGATGATGATATATATATATATATATATATATATATATATATATATATATATACCGACCCCTCCGCATAAGCAAGATGTGACATACGGTCAATTTCTTAAGTGGAGTTTAACAGCTTTGAATTCAGAGTTTTCCTTCTCCAAGACATATTTACCAACCCCTCCGCACAAGCAGGATGTGACACAAGGTCAATTTTTTAAGCAGTGTTTAACAGGTTTTAATTCAGAATTTTCCTTCTCCTAGACTGCTTACCTAGTACAAGGTTGAAGAACCCAGTATTTCCAGTTATTTACCCATAGCTGGAAGGAGAATAGGATACATATCTTTTCCAAGGATATCAGTACCATGTAAGGGCGTATATATCTGCATGTATGTATCATAGAGTACCTAAATAAGGAGAATGGAATCGTATGTTTTTTTTTGTTTGATGAAACCACGGAAATCTCATAATCTCACAGGACTAATACACATATACAAACAAACACATTCCCAACCACACATACTGTTAAAATCTGTTGGGCCATCCTGTAGGCCTTAAGCCAGAGCGCTTGTCCAGTGAATTGCATCCTTGGTAATCCCCTTGTAAAGAGTCCTGAGTATTGGTAATCGTCTGGTAATCCTGAGTATTGTAAGTCCCTCCCCAATGAGTGCAATTAGAATTATGGTCAGTGTGGGAGAGTTAAGAAGTGTATCAGCCACGCAGTATGGCTAGTGATTGGCCGGAGGAATAAACAACATGACCTTGACTAGTCTATAAATCCAGGTGGGAAATTGGAGCACACCTTATATACAAGAATAATTCCAACACATACAAAAACACACAAACATATAAACAAACACACAAACCCAAACCCATACACGTATGAACACACACAAACACGTACACACACATGCACACAAATACCCACATACATTAACATACACCCAAACACACAAGGTGTGGTCAAACCTGTAAGACTTAAATAGAAAAAATGAGTTTGAATAAAAGATGGATTTTACGGCATTTCAAACCTTGTTGGCTTATTTTATGCCAAAGACGTTAGTTTTATTCATTCTTAATGGATATTCAAATCCACTAAGAATGAATAAAAGAAACGTCTTTGGCATAAAATAAGTCAACACGGTTTGAAATGCCGTAAAATTCCACCGACCACCAGCCAGCCAACCAACAGAGAAGCAAACGCAAACACACACACACACGAATACGAATCTGAACAGCACACTCATTCGTGTAGAGTCAGAGGCAGGAGAGCAATAAAGATGGAGGAGAGGGGTGAGGCACTTTTATAGAATCAATGACGTCATCGCTGTATATGTACAACAGATCTGTGACCTTGCCGCCCCCCAAAGGATTGATTTTCCCTCGCAAATATCGACGGACGCTGCCGAAATTAGAAGCTTGTAATTTGTAAGGAAATCCCGCGATAGTGACCACGTGGCCTGCAGCGACACTGCTGCCTTTCCCGGACACCCCTCGGACCCCCCGGACCCTCGGAAGCCCGGGCTGATCGATACAAATCGCGTCTGCGTCAATAAATACGGTGACTTTGCAAGCAGCAAAAGAGGCGAGGTCTGAAAAGATTTACACATGATCCAATGCGTTAGGACGCACAGACATCCACACCGGATGCACACATAGAACTGCATCTTTTGAACGCTGAAACCAAGATTGAATTAACCCTGAAAGACACACACACACACACACACACACACACAAAAACACACACACACACACATATATATATGTTGAAAGAAAAAATAAATGAACGCAAGAAAATGTTGAATGGATAAAATAGATTTACTAACACGTGTTTTGGCCAGGAGTTTCTTCATGTACACATGTATTGTATTCATTATTACTTTAAATATTAAATGAAATAATAATAATAGGAAATTAGTCTTAGAAATTATAATTTTCTATTATTATTCTATTTTATATTTAAAATGATAATTAATGGAGTACATGTGTACATGAACAAACTCCTGGCCAAAACACGTGTTAGTAAATGTATTTTATCCATTCAACATTTTCTTTCCTTTATTCATTTTTCCTTTCGACATATCGTTGGATTCATTTTTCCTTTTCAACTCACACACACACACACACACACACACACACACACACATATATATATATATATATATATATATATATATATATATATATATATATATATGGGAGTAAATACGGAATTAAATCCAACAGTATATAGAAAATAGAAAAACATGAAGTATTCTCAAATATCAATTTATTCTTGATAGTAAAGCTTACGTTATAACGTTTCGTTTTTTTATCAAACCTACTTCAGGACTTGAGATCAGATTCAATACATTACAGGCTTCGGTATAAAATTTTCAGCCGATATATAAATAAACTAATTGATAGCATCTTCGGGTTTCTTGGGAAAAATACTTTTATAAACCAATTTTTAGGAGTAGGGAAGCTCTAGAAATCTTTTTACAGAAAAAAATAGATTACAAATGTCCCCAATTTTCGCGAACCCCACCGAATTCGGAGAGCCAAAAATCGACAAATCCGCAGGTTTTTGTAATTGGAAGCTCAAATTTTGGGGATTGTCTAACTTTAATATCTACACTTATACAACATTTCCGAAAAATTGAAGTGGGTGGGTGACAATTTTACTTTTTTTCTGGATGATTTGACAATGAATTGTCCTACTTTTAGTTGATGTATGCGGTATTTAGTAAACCCGTTCACCACGGGTATGACATGACACAAGGTCGCAAGTATGGGTCACCCAGGATGGATTGAACACGCTATTCAGTAGTAATAGATCTGCAAACTTGCTAATCATTACACTACGATAAGATACCCTTTTACCCAACTAGTTGGCTGCGAGTAGGATGTGACGCAAGGTCGTAACCATGGGGTATCCGGCGAGGATCTAATTTGGTATTCAGTAAAAATGGATCTGTGATACTAGTTTGCTAACCATTACATCACGATGGAACGTCTTTTTTCCTCAACCCGTTCGCTACAGGGAGGATGTGACACAAGGTCGCCAGTATGGGGCATCCAGCAAGGAGATATTTACTCAACCAGTTCACCATCTGAGAAACGATGTGAGATAAGGTCGCATGATTGAAGCATCTAGCGAGGTATTAAGCAAACCTCTTTTCCACGGGTAGGGTATGACACTACGTCGCGAGTATGGGGTATCTAATAAGGTATTTCACTAACCTGCTCTCCACAAGTGGGATGTGACACAAGGTCGCCAGTAAGGAGTATCCAGCAAGGAGATATTTACTCAACCCGTTCGCCACAGGTAGGATGTGACACAAGGTTGCCAGTATGGAGCATCCAACTAGGAGATATTTGCTCAACCCATTCAACATGAGTAAGATGGGAGACAACTCCCATGTTTGAGGCATCCAGCGAGGAGATATCTACCACACCACGATGGAACGTCTTTTTTCCTCAATCCGTTCGCCACAGGTAGGATGTTACACAAGGTCGCAAGTATGAGGTATCCAGTGAGGAGATATCTACCAAACCCATTTGCCACAGGTAGGATGATACAAGGTCATAAGTATCGAGCATCCAGCAAGGAGTTATTTACTCAACCCGTTCACCACGAGTAAGATGGGAGACAAGGTCGCCAGTATGGGGCATCCAGCAAGGAGATATTTACCAAATCTCTTTGCCACGGGTTGGGTATGACACAACGTCGCAAGTATGGGGTATCTATCAAGAAGGTATTTCACCAATCTGTTCTCCACAAGTTGGATGTTATACAACGTATGAGGCATCCAGTGTGGAGATATTTACCAAACCCTTTGTTGCCGGTAGGGTGTGGCACAAGGTCACTAGTATGGGGTATCTAACAAGAAGGTATTTCACCAACGGGTAATTCTATGTCAAATCATCCAGGCCATGTGACCCACCCACTTCAATTTTTCTAAAATTTTGTTCAGATGTGGATTATATTAAAGTAAGACAATCCCCAAAATTTGAGTTTCAAAATTCAAAAAACAAAAGATCAAAATTTTAACTGACGTTATAGCTTCTCTTCTGAGCAAAAACCAAACTATATTTTTGGTACAAATAATGTACAATAAATGTAAAATAGTAATTTTAAAATGTCATACATGCAATGCGTCATTGGGGATTTCCCCACTTATTGATCTTTCTATGAAAAAAATCAGAAATCCTTAATAACTTTAAAATGGTTAGGTTTGTGCCTATTTCGATAGCATTTCTGGATTCCACAGACTAAAAAGCTCTTATAAACTAATTCTTAAGAGTAGGAAAGCTCTAGAACTCATTTTACAGACAAAAATAGATTACAAAAGGGCGTCATTTTTCACCCTCCTCCAAAAACAATAACTCGGCCAATTTTTGGAATTGAATGCTCAAATTTTTGGGATTGTCTTACTTTAACATAGTCCACACCTGGACAAAATTTTTTAAAAATTGAAGGAGGTGGGTGACAATTCTACCTTTTTCTGGATAATTTTACACGGAATTGCCCCAACCTGTTCTTCACAACTGGGATGTTACACAAGTTCGCATGTATGAGGCAGGAGGAGATATTTACCAAACAGGTTTGCTGCGGGTAAGATGTGACACAAGGTCGCAAGTATAGGGAATAAAGATGGAGATTAGCTTGCTAACCATTACATCACGATGGGACGCCCTTGCCTTTAGCTTCTTTATAATATCTTCTCGTAATTCTTGTTTACTTTTTTGTCATTTTCTTTAAACATTTCCTTTATTTGTTGGTTAACTACGTAATTTGTAAAAGCGTTATTAATTATTGCTTTGTTTTATGTCATTAATTTCTTTGAGAAAAATTTGCGGCAAGAGGAAATTAGATAAACCTTATTGATCAGATAGTTTTCATGATAGTTTTTTTTTTACATTTCTTTTACAGTTCTTTTACATTTCTTTTACATTTCTTTTATTTTTTATGGTAGTTCTTTTTCGGTACCCGAGAGCAAGTGGAAATTGTTCGACTCTAAAACCGGAAGAACATTTCAGGGCATGCGCACTAATACCAATATTTACAAAGCACAAGGTCAAATAGATTAAATAAATGCGGCTTAGAAAGATTTTGTTTAGTTGGCAAGGTTGTCAATGGATGTAACAGCATTTTTAGAATTAGATTGTTTCTCCAGCGGTATGAGTTCAATATCAACCATAAATAAGTACATATATAACAATATTTTATAAAACGTTTATTTTCTTCTGAACCAAAGTACACTATATTTTTTTGTTTTGTTTATGGCATATCAAACTCAGTGGGTCATTTAATGCCGAAAAAGTTTTGAAATAAATCAATTTTTAACGGATAATACAATTATTTTATAAATACATTTTTCTATTTAACCCATAGATGGGACCCTAACAGGTACTACCACTCCGGGTCAGAGTGGACCAGGGAGCAATGGTGATGAAGGGGTGCTCCACATTCCCCAAACCTCCAAAACTGGAACCTCACCATCAGATAGAGTTTAACGTCATTCCCAGGACATGTAGACCCGCAACCACCGCCTTCTAGCATCCATATGATAAAAAGGGATGGGGCTTGCCATAAGGACAATAGGGTTGGGAAAATCATATAGGTGCAAGGTCTTGACGTGACCAGCCGATTGATTGGAGGGGGCCTCTCCGACCGCCCGTCTAGCCCAAGATAGGGCCAAAGTGGTGTATTGCATGTCATGAACTGCTCATCCACCTGGGCTCTATCCTTAAGCATCACGGGTCGTCACCCACGGCCAACAGGTGGCCCCATTGGGGGAGTCTTACCTCTCTGCAGAGGTGCAGTCGGTGCATTCTAACGCCACAGCCGACAGGGCGGCTTTTTTTTTTTAAATTTTAAAATTTTTTAGTGGAATGAAATGAAATGAAATGGACTCTTTCGTCGATTTCGACGCATGAGGGTTCATCCAATGAACAACCAATACAGTTTTGTGTTTATAGTGGTGAAGGCTTGTGTTAGACCATCCGCACTTTTTGGTACAGTCGATAGGAAAGAATTGGTGCACAAGTAATGCCACAAACCCAATCTACGAATAACCTCAGTTTTTTCCAAATTCTAAGTTTTCCTTCTCCTAGACTGATTACTTACCCAAGGTTAAAGACCTCAGTCTGTCCCACAATTTTACCCATAGCTGGAGGGGAATATATGGATTCATACCTTTCCCAAGGTTATTAAATTCTAGTGAAGTAATATATAATCAAAGCTTATATTGTATTATATAGATTTTTCGGATTGTTGTCCTCATCTTTATTGTTCAATACACAAGGTTTCGACCGATCTGCCCACCGGCATTCTTCAGGTGTTTCTTGTCGAACTCTGGAATCTTCTTGTCGAATTCAGGAAATTTCTTTTGGAATCGAACCTACTCGTGCGGAGGGGTTGGTAAATATGTCTAGGCTTGATTTATATCGACTTATTTGTAATATTACTCCAACATGGTGTGTGTGTGTGTGCGCGTGTGTGTGTTTATGTGCATCTCTCTCTCTCTCTCTTTTTGTGTGTGTGTTTGCGTGTGTCTGTGTGTATTTCCCTCTCCCTCTTTGTCTTTTTTCTCCCTCTCTTTCTCTTTCTCTCTGTATGTATGTATGTATTCATTTGTCTGTTCTCTCTCTCTCCCTCCCTCTCTCTTTGTGTGTGTTTATGTGTGTATGTGTGCGTCTGTGTGTATTTCTCTCTCTCTCTCTCTCCCTCTCCATCTCTCTCTCTGTATGTATGTATGCGCGTGTCTGTTTTCTGACTCTCTCTTTGTGTGTGTGTGTCTCTCTCTCTGTCTCTCTCTCTCTCTTTTGTGCGTGTGTGTGTGTGTGTTGTGTGTGTGTGTGAGCTCGCGTCTGTGTGTGTCTCTCTCTCCTCTCTCTCTCTCTCTCTCTCTCTCTCTCTCTCTCTCTCTGTATGTATGTATGTAGGCGCGTGCCTGTTTTTTCACTCTCTCTTAGTCTCTCTCTCTCTCTCTCTCTTCTCTCTATTTGTGCGTGTTTGGTGTGTGTGCACTTGTGTCTGTGTGTATTTCTCTCTCTCTTCTCTTCTCTCTCTCTCTCTCTCTCTCTCTCTCTCTCTCTGTGTGTGTGTGTGTGCCCGTGTGTGAAACAGGGAGACAGAGTGAGACACAGACGGAAGGATACAGTGGTATTTACACTCACGAAAACTCACGAAAATATATCGAAACATACAAAATAGACAAATTAACTTAAAATGTCTCCTAACATAAAAGTAAAAAAAAAACATTATTACATTTTCTCGTTTTGGTAACCACGAAAAACAAAAAAACAAAAACAAAAAAGAAAACAAGAAATAAAAAAATAAAAATAAAAACAGATGTCTTTAACGGTTCCAGCAACCATTTATTGCCAATTGCAACACGCGATTCTCCATCCCTATTCGTGACGTGTACGGAACATCAAGTTCACTTCGTCCAATCTGATTTTTTTTTGCACTTATGCGACACCATACTTACCATTACTGGAGTTTGACAATCTCTCTTTTTTTCTTCGATTGTATGACTGCACCTATTTTGGACTTTAGCGAAACGATTGGCAAAAAGGTTACATGATAACTACACAAATATAATGCGTGCTGTCTTGAAAAACTCTTGGAAGCACCCAAATAAAAGCCCGCCCTGTTGTCTGTGGCGTTAGAAAGCACCGACTGCACCTCTGCAGAGGGGTAAGACTCCCCCAATGGAGCCACCTGTTGGCCGTGGGTGGCGATCCGTGATGCTTAAGGATTGAACCCAGGTGGTTGAGCACTTCATGACTTGCAATACTCCACTTTCGCCCTTTCTTATGCTAGACGGGCGGTCGGAGAGGCCCCCTCCGATCAATCGGCTGGTCACGTCAAGCCCTAGCACCTATATGATTTTCCCAACCCTATTGCCCTTATGGCAAGCCCCAACCCTTTTTATCATATGGGTGCTAGAAGGCGGTGACTGAGGGTCCAAATGTCCTGGGAATGACGTTAAACTCTATTTGATGGTGAGGTTCCAGTTTTGGAGTTTTGGGGAATGTGGAGCACCCCTTCATCACCATTGCTCCCTGATCCACTCTGACCCGGAGTGGTAGTACCTGTTAGGGTCCCATCTATGGGTTAAATAGAAAAATGTATTTATAAAAAAAATTGAGTATCCATTAAGAATGACTTTATTTCAAAACTTTATCGGCATTAAATGACCCACTGAGGTTGATATGCTGTAAAACAAACCAAACAAACCAAACCAAACCAACAAAAAAAAGCAACAGTATGGCCTCTTACTTCCCATCATACAGACTATCCGAGATAGAGATGTATTTAAACGCAAGATTGTCGCAAAATATATATGTAAATATACAAAATTGACAAATTAAATTAAAATGTGTCCCATCATAAAAGTAAAAACTATTATTATACTTTCTAGTTTTGGTTACCACAAAAAAAAAAAAAATGGAACAAAAGAAAAGAAAAAAAAGAAGAAAGAAAAAAGAATGTCTTTAACGATTCCACCAAAAATCTATTTCCAATTTCAACACGCAATTCTTCTTTCCAATTCGTCACGCGTACGGAACATCAAGTTCACTTCGTCCAGTCAGTGATTTTTTTTTTGCGCTTAAGTGACTCCATACTTATCACCACTTACTAGAATTTGACAATATCCTTTTTTTTCTCTTTCAATTGTACGATTGCACACATTTGGACTCTAACGAAACGATTATCGAAAAGGCTACATGGTAACTATACAAGTATGCTCCGTGCTGTCTTGAACAAATCTTGGAACCAGCAACCCACAAAAAAGCAGCTGTAGGTCGATTTTGGAACTGTAACGTCACCCATGTGACAAAAGTTACAAACTAACACAAAGAATTACCCCACATAATATTTGTCAAAACTTTGCCTCCATTTGAAATAGATTTCAGTTTTTTAAAATGTTATCCCAGTTACAGTTTAATTAATGAGGTAAAAAGCAACCTATCGAAAGTGTCGGGGATGATGGGGGATATTTTCAATTTTAATTCTAGTTATAATATCTTATTCGGTTTATTTTGGTAAAATAAATCTCTGTTTTAAATATTGAAATTGCTAAATTTTACTAATCAATTTCTGGGCCAAATGTTGCGGAAACGAGGATTTTTATAGCATTTTAACTAACGATCTTTGATGCTATTTCCTTAAACAATCGTACAAGTAAGAGATCACGCGGTGTCCAGATGATTTTTTTACGCCCGCCATTTATTTATTTAAAAAAAAATCATCTGGACACCGCGTGCATTAAGACCAAAGCAAGTTTGTTTTATTATCATTTTTTTAACACAGATTTAACATCATAACATTCCATCACGTGAACACGCTTCACGTCACATAAACGCTAAACAAGCCACAGTTTAAAAAAAACAACCAAAAAACAAAAAAAGAACAAACTTTAGCATTATAACATTCCATCGCGTGAACACGGTTCACGTTTATATAAACGCTAAAAAAAACTACTGGTTTTTTAAATCTCAACCATTTGACTCATCTGAAGATTGCGTAAGCATGAAACTTATAGTTATGAGATAATATCGATAATATCATTGTTATTGATTGTAAATATGCTCTGCTTTATTAGCATTGAGCACCTTTTTATATGCCAATACTTTTCTCATTTATTCTCTATTCATTCTATATATATATATATATATATATATATATATATATATATA
>CM042172.1:6381475-6396475 GCA_023376005.1 Doryteuthis pealeii | reverse complement strand
TCCAAAATTGTCGGCCTTCGCCATTTTCAAACACACTGTTTGACTACTTCATATATATATATATATATTATATATATATATATTATATATATATATATATATGTATGTATGTGTGTGTATGTGTATTGTGCCTGTGTTCTGTCTCAAAAATCATTATTTAAGAATATAACAACATTTACGTGCCAATATACACACATGCAAAAGCCCGCTAATCGAAACATAACATACAGAAAATTAGAACATACATATTACCTTGTAATAAATTAAAATTTCAAAACTCTGACGTCACGGGCATTCCCAGTACGCGCAGACCATTTGGTTCATAGAAATCGCGAGTGTGCGCGTGCCCGTGAATTGGCGTGTTTAACAGGAAGACTACACCAGTGAGACCGGTTGTGAAGTCTTCAAAACAAGACCAGACTGACAAGACAAACAAAATGTCGAAATAGATTTAGATTTATATTCAATCCAAGCTATCTATTTATTTATTTATAATACTCCGTATAGGTAAAAAATATATACACACATCTTTATATGTACGTTTGAGTTCTCAATTTTGGTTTAATCCTATCAAGAAAACACTTGATATCATCCACCTACACACACACACCACACTCACAAACATACACACACACACACACACACGCACCACACGCGCACACACACACCACACACACACACACATATATATAATATATATATATATATAATAAGAGAAATAAAATAAAATCTGTTAAATAAGAAGAAGTGAACTCGTTTCGAAATGTAGGCATTTAAACAATTTTTTACTGTGTCACTACCACCTGACCCTAATTGATCCTGAATTTTCGCTCTCCTTTTATTTATTTATTAAAAAAAAAATTCATCTGAACACACGCGTGCATTAACACCAATGCAAGTTTGTTTGATTATAATGTTTTTAAATACAAATTTAACGTCATGACATTATCAACGTGAATACAATCCACGTCACATAAACGTTAAAACAAGCCACAGTTTAAAAAAAAAACAATTTTTAGCTTTGCATTTCCCATCGCGTAAAAAACGCTTCATATAAACGCTAAAAAAAATTGTTTTTTAACATCTCAACCATTTCACGACTGGTTTTTGACATCTCAACCACTGATCTCATCTGATGATTGGATTACCAAGAAACTTTAAGTTATGAGTGTGAAACCATAATATCACCATTGATTATATATATATATATATATATATATATAGCTCAGTCGGTAGAGCGTTCGGCTAGAAAAGACAAGGTTCCTAGTTCGATACCGCCCCCGCCAACTCAGCGTATGAATAGCACAGGGATCTGTGCGGTAAAGTAAGGAGCTGGTGGTAGGTGTGGCGCTCCACCTCAGATGCTAAAACAATCTCCTTGGTCTAGCGCTATTGAAAAGGGGATAGACTCCCTCGCTGACTGGCTGATACCGACTTTAGCCCGCCCCGTGGACTTTACTTACTTTACTTATATATATATATATGTTGAAAAAATAAATAAAAAGTTCTTTTTTCGAACATTTCAAAAATTCTCCGCTTTTTCCAACGAATTACATTTCAAATAAGGATTTACTCTGATGAAGGTTGAATTTTCTTTGTGTGCAGAACATTTCTACATTTTTTCTATTATTATTATTTCATTTCATTTGATTATTTAAAAATAATAATAGTTTGAATAATGTACACATAAACTCCTGACTGAAACACTTGTAAGTAAAATTGATTAAAATATCCTATTTTATCCATTCTATACTTTCTTTCCTTTATTTCTCTTTTCAACATACCGTCGGATTCACCCCCAGTTTCATTTTACACACACACACACACACACACACACACACACACATATATATATATATATATATATATATATTATATATAATTGAAATAATCACGACAAGCAAACACACAGAGACATACACACACACGTATATATATTTATGTATATATATAATTGAAATAAAATATAATCACGACAAGCAAACACATACACACATACACGCACACACACACACACACACACACACACACACATATATATATATATTATATATATATATATATATATAATATATATATAATGGCCTAGTGCCAAACTACTCTAAACTTAGTCAATGATAAGTATTCGAGTGAATGACTTTGCAGTTTAAACCTTTTTTTTTTTAATCGACAGGAAAATGAAATTTGCTTCAAGTTTAACACAATTAGAAAGTTCCGTCAAACTTACAGTTACATATTTTATTCAATTTAAGAGTTAGGTGTCGAGTTAAGGATAATATATTTCCCGCTTCAACCGAATGAATCAATTTTTCAAAATGGCGCTCTGCGAAGAAACACAGCAATTCGTATGCAAACCATTTTCAGGGAAACAAGAATAAAAAGAAGAAGAAGAAGGAAAACTAATTGAAGATGATAAATTAGTTTAACTAATTCTTCGGTAAAGACAGGCGATAATTCTTTGATTATTAAATATTTCAAAGACAGTTAACGTTTCCAAAGTGTAAGCTTCTTAATTTTGTCATAGGGACGAATGGGTTGTTTGATTCGTTAAGGGAAGGGGGGGGGGAGATATTAAGGTTGAGAGGGTGAAAGAAAGAGGGGGAAGGAAATCAGTAAGAGTGAGGAATGAATGAATAAATAAATAAATAGATGAATAAATAAGGAACTCAATTAACGTAGAAGAAGGAAAGAAAAAAGAAAAAAAGAAAGAAAGGAAGGAAAATAATGAGTTAAGATAGTGAGTGAGATAAAAAGAAATAAATGAAGAGAGAGAAAGAGGGGGGGAGAAAGAAAAAGAGAGAGAGAAAGAAGGAAGGAAGGAAGGAAAATAATGAGTTAAGGTAGCGAGTGAGATACAAAGAAAGAAATAAAGAGAGAGAGAGAGAGAGAGAGAGAAGAGAGAGAGAGAGAGAGAAAGGAAAGGAAAATAACGAGTTAAGATAGCAAGTGAGATAGAAAGAAAGAGAGAAATAAAATAAAGACAAAGAGAAAGAAAAAATTGAATAACGATTTAAGCAAGAAAGTGAGCAAGAAAGAAAGAAAGAAGGAAATAAAGAAAGAAAGAAAAATAACGATTTAAGAGATCAAGTGAACTCGAAAGAAAGAAGAAACAAAAAAGAGAGAAAGAGAAAGAACCAAAGAAAGAGATAAAAGAAAGAAAAAGAAAGAAAAGAAAGAAAGAAACGAAGTTATGAGAGCAAGTGAACAAGAAAGAAAGAGGGAAAGAAGAGAAAGAAAAGAGAAAGAGAAAGAGAAAGAGAAAGAAAGGATTATTGTTTGCAGTGTAAGCTTCTTAATTTTATCATAGGGACGAATGTGTCATTTAATTCGTTAACGATATTAAGGGGGGGGGAGTGAAAACAAAAAAAAAGAGGAGAAGGAACCAAGTAAGAATGAAAAAATAGAGACGTAGGAAAGCAAGTGTGAAAGAAGAGAAGAAAGGTAATAACGAAATATAATGTAGCAGCAAGTGAGAAAGTTGGAAAGAAAGAAAGAAAGAAAAGAAGAAAAAGAGGAAGAAAAAGAAAGAGAAAGAAAATAAATAATTTAAGATAACAACTGAACTAGAAAGAAAGAAAGAAAGAAAGAAAGAAAGAAGGCATGAAAAAGAAAGAAAGAAAGGCATGAAAAGGAAAGAAGAAAGAGAGGCTGGAGCGGGAGGGGGGAACAAGAAGGAAAGTAATGTAGAAATAAAATAACAGAAGATAGCTCACTTAGAAAGAAAGAAGAAGAAAGAAGAAAGAAGAAAGAAAGAAAGAAAGTGATAAGAAATAACGGTTTAAGAGGGCAAGTGAGTTAGACAGAAAGAAGGAAGATAAACAAATCAAATATGCCTAGAAGAAAAAGAAAGAAAAATAACGAGTAATTGGTAGAAGAAAGAAAGAAAGAAAAAAAAAAAAAAAGAAGAAAAATAACGAGTAATTGTAGAAAGAAAGAAAAAAGAAAGAAAGAAAAATAGAAAAGAAATTAACGAGTAATTGAAGAAAGAAGAAAGAAGGAAAAAAAAAGAAAATACGAGTAATTGTAAAAAGAAAGAAAGAAAGAAAGAAAAACGAGTAATTGAGAAGGGAAAGAAAGAAGAACAATTATCTTGAACTTAAAGGTAAGCTTTTTATACAATAGTTTAAATTGCCTCAATTTTGAGGTTCTTTTACTATTGTTACGAGTCGTATGAGCTAGCTTAATTACTGATGGAGAGGGCGGCTTTTAAGCTAATAGAATATAAGACTGATTAATACACAGGAAAAGAAAGATTGATGAAAGAGAAAATAATTTTTAAAAAATTGAATAGTACCGGAAGTTAAGAAGAGGCGAAAAAAAATATACTAGTCGGACCTGTTAATATAAATTTAGAATACACCGACTGCACCTCTGCAGATGGGTTAGACCCCCTCTAATGGGACCACCTGTTGGCCGTGAGTGGCGACCCGTGATGCTTAAGAGGAAACCCTGGTGGGTTAGCAGTCCTAACATGCAACACTCTACTTTGGACCTTGCTAAGGCCGAATGGGCAGATGGAGAACTCCTCTTCGATCAATCGGTTGGTTACGTAAAGCACTAGGTCCTATATGATTATCCCAACCCTATTAACCCTACGGCAACCATCCAACCCTTTTTTTATCATATATGGGCTAGAAGGAGGTGGCTGAGGGTCTTAATGTCCTGGGAATTACGGTAAACTCTATCTGAAGGTACAGTTCAAATTCTAGAGCGCTGAGGAATGTGGAATACCCTTTCATCAACATTACTCCCAGGTTCACTCTGACCCGTTGCGGTTCCGGGGTCATCGGTCAGTCAATGGCTGGCAACCGTCCAGTATTTACCCTTCCATACTGTAACCTCTTTTTGTTCTTATTTCTTTTGCTTCTCTTTCTCCAAAATCGATTATACCGTTTCTTTTTAATCCCAAATTCTCCGCAGACCATAATAATTACGATGCATGCACATATATGTTTAAAACACACACATACAGCTACCATTACCACTTACCCAATTTCACTTGCGCCACATAGATGGCAGTTTAACATGTGGGAAGTATTTCTGCCGCAACCTGCGTGAAATAATTCTTGAAGATTAAAAGAAAAAAAAAGAAAGAAAAATTAAAAGAAAAGAAAAAGAAAAAACTCTCAAAGAATATTGATAAGAATTGAAGATCAGAATCTATGGAATCGAAATACCAAAAATCTGATATTTGTTCTTGGAAATGCAACGTTGAAAATTGAAATGCAAAAGACTTTTGCGTTGTGAGGTAGAAGATCTCTTGGCTTGAAATGCTCTAGGCAGAAATGAAATGGATTTTATGGCAATCCATCGGTCGATGGTACAGGCTGACAAAAGAAGATAAAGAAAGAAATGAGGAAAAGAAAAAAGAAAGAAAAAGGAAAGAAAAAAAAAAATAAATGGGGTAAGGGAAAAAATAAACACAAGTTGGAATTCAAAATGAGGTCAAAGAGGAAATCTTTTGTTGACTAAAAGAATGTTGGACTGCTTGGAAAATGAATATGGAGGATAGTTGGAAGTAGAGTGGTAAAATGGCATTAAGGTCATTTATTTATCATAAGATTTGGAAAGAAAGAAAGAAAAAAAAAGGGGGAAAAGGAAGGAAAAAGGAAAAAAAGGAAAAGGGGTGAGAAAGAAGAAAGAAAGAGGAAAGAAAGAAGGAAGGGAAGAGGTGAGAAAGAAAGAAAGAAGAAAAAAGAAAGAAAGAAAGAAAGAAAGAAAGGGGGAAATAGGAAAGAAGGAATTAACGCAGATGGTAAGAAAAGAAGAAGAAAGAAAGAAAACGAAGAAGAAAAGAAAGAAGGAGAAAGAAAGAAGAGGGAAGGAAGGAATATGAAGAAAGAAAGGAAGGAAGAAGGAAGGAAGGAAAGGAGGGGATGAAGGTGAGAAGAAAGAAAGAAAAGAAGGAAAGGAGGAAATAGGAAAAGGAAGGAATTAAGCCAGATGGTAAAGAAAAGAAGAAAAGAAAGAAGAAAGACAGGAAAGAAAGAAAGAAGGAAATAGAAGAAAGAAGAAAGAAAGAAAGAAAGAAGGAAGGTGAGAAAAAAAGAAGGAAAGAAGAAATAGGAAAAAGGAAGGAGATATAATCAAGATGGGAAAGAAAAGAAAGAAGTAAGAAAGAAAGAAATGAGGAGGAGAAATATGGAAAGGAAGAATTAAAACCAGATGGTAAAGAAAAGAAGAAGAAAGAAGAAGAAAGAAAAGAAAGAAGGAAATAGAAGAAAGAAAGAAAGAAAGAACAGAGAAGGGAGGAATGAAAGAAAGAAAGAAAGAAAGAAAGAAGGAATATGAAAAAGAAAGAAAGAAGAAAGAAAGAAAAGAAAGAAAGAAAGAAGGAAGGAAGGAAAGAAAGGAATAGAAGAAAGAAAGTAAAGAAAGAAGAGAAAGAAGAAAGACAAAAAGTAAGAAGGAATAGAAGAAGAAAGAAAGAAAGAAGGAAGGAAGAAAGGAATAGAAAGAAAGAAAGAAAGAAAGAAAGAAGGAAATGAAAGAAAGACAAAAGAAGAAAGGAATAGAAGAGAAAGAAAGAAAGAAAGAAGGAAGGAAAAAAGGAATAGAAGAATGACAAGAAAGAAAGAAAGAAGGAAGAAAAGAAGACAAAAAAGAAGAAAGAATAGAAGATAAGAAAAGAAGAAAGAAAAGAAGGAGGAAGAAAGGAATAGAAAGAAAGAAAGAAAGAAGAGAAAGAAGGAAGAAGAAAGACAAAAAGAAGAAAGGAAAGAAGAATAGAAAGAAAGAAAGAAAAGGAAGGAATAGAAAGAAAGAAAGAAAGAAAGGAAAAGAAAGAAAGAACAAAATAGAAGAAAGGAATAGAATGAAGAAAGAAAGAAAGAAGGAAGGAATAGAGAAAGATAAGAACGAAAAAGATAAGAAGGAAAGAAAGAAAGACCAAAAGAAGAAAGGATAGAAGAAAAAGAAGCAAAAAGAAAGGAAGGAAGAAAGGAAATAGAAGAAAGAAGAAAGAAAGAAAGAAGGCAGAAAGAATAGACAAAAGAAAGAAAGGAAGAAGAAAAAGAAAGAAGAAAGAAGGAAGGAATAGAGAAGAAGAAAGAAAGAAAGAAGAAAGCCAAGAAAGACAAAAGAAGAAAGGAATAGTAAGAAGAAAAGGAAAAGAAAGAAGCAGGAAGGAAGAAAGGAATAGAAGAAAGAAAGAAGAAAAGAAAGAAGGAAAGAAAGAAACAAAGAAGAAAGGAAATAGAAGAAAGTAAAGAAGAAAGAAGGAAGGAAGGATAGAAGAAAGAAAGAAAGGATGGAAATAGAAAAGAAAAGAAATGAAGAATAGAAAAGGAAGGAAGGTGAGAAAAATAAGAAGGAAAGAAAGATTAAATAGGATAAAGAAAGAAAGTAAGAAGGAAAGGAGGAAAAAGGAAAAAGGAAGATTTAAAACGCAGAATGGTAAAGAAAAGAGAAGAAAGAAAGAAGAAAGAAAGAAGGAATAGAAGAAAGAAAGAAAGAAGAAGGAATAAGAAGAAGAAAGAAAGAAAAAAGAAAGAAAGAAGGTAGAAAAGAATAGGAAGAAAGAAAGAAAGAAAGAACAGAAAGGTAAGAAAGAAAGACAAAAAGAAGAAAAAGGAAGTAGAAGAAAGAAAGAAGAAAGAAAGAAAGAGGAATAGAAGAAAGAAAGAAAGAAGAAAAGAAGGAAGGTGAGAAAAAAAGAAGGAAAGAAAGAAATACGGAAAAATGAAGGGAGATATAAGTCAGATGGGAAAGAAAAGAAAGAAGTAAGAAAAAGAAGAAAGAAAGGAAAGGAGGAAATAGGTAAACAAGGAAGGAATTAAAACCAGATGGTAAGAAAGAAGAAGAAAAGAAGAAAAGAAAGAAGAAAGAAAGAAAGAAGTGAATAGAAGCAACAGAAAGAACAGAAAGAAAAGACAGAAAGAAGGGAGGAATAGAAGAATTAGAAGAAAGAAAGAAGGATAGAAGAAGAAAGAAAGAAAGAAAAGAAAGAAAGAAGGAAGGAAGGAAGAAAGGAATAGAAGAAAGAAAGAAAGAAAGAAAGAAGGAAAGAAAGAAGACAAAAAGAAGAAAGGAATAGAGAAAGAAAGAAAGAAGAAGGAATAGAAGAAGAAGAAGAAAGGAAAGAAAGAAGAAGGAAAGAAAGAAGACAAAAAAGAAAGGAATATTAAGAAAGAAAGAAGACAAAAAGAAGGAAGGAATTAGAAGAAAGAAAGAAAGAAGGATAGAAGAAAGAAAGAAAGAAAGACAGAAAGAAGGGAGGACATAGAAGAAGAAAGAAAGGGAAAGAAAGAAAGAAAGGAATAAGAAGAAGAAAGAACGAAAGAAAAAAAGAAAGAAAGAAAGAAAGACAAAAAGAAGAAAGGAATAGAAGATAAGAAAGAGAAAGAAGGAAAGGAATAGATAGAAAAAAGAAAGAAAGAAAAGGAAGAAGAAGGAAGGTGAAGAAAAAAGAAGGAAGAAAAGAAATAGGAAAAGGAAGGAGATATAATCAGATGGGAAAGAAAAGAAAAGAGTAAGAAAAAGAAAGAAAGAAAGGGATAGGAGGGAAGAAAGAAAAGAAAAAAGAAGAAGAAAAAAAGGAATGTGTATCTTTATAGATTATTCCGACTTTGTCCTCATCTTTAATTGTTTTATCTACAAGCAACGTTTCGCGATGTGCCCTCCGGTTTTTTCAGGTACGCAGATACGTACTCATAAAAGGCTCCGAGTTCGAGAAGATTCGCCCCGAGTTGCGGAAAAGTATTCAAGGTCTGGCAAGAAATACCTGAAGAAAGCCGGGCGCAGCTCGGGCGAAAAAGTTGTGAAGATACAATAAAAGTGGAGGACAAGTAGTTCCGAATAATTCAAAGTAATCCAAATTTCAAGCTTCAGTTTCACAAAAAATAGAGAAAAAGGAAATTTTGATACAAAGTAAACAAAAAAACCAAAAAAAAAACAGATAGTACAAGAAGAACGTAAGAAGAAGATGAAAAGGCAATAACAAAAGATGAGAGGGAGAAGCAAGAATGAAAGAAGGAAAGAAAGAGAAGAAGAATAGAGAGAAAAAAAGAAAGACAGAGAAAATGGGAGAGAAGGAAATAACAGAAAAAAAGGAACGTAAGGAAAGAAGGGAAAGAAAAGAATAGAAAAAGAAGAAAAAAGAAAGAAAAGAGAGGGAAAAAAGGAAAAAACACGAAGAAGGGAAAAGATGAAAGAAAAGAAGAACGAGAGAAATAAAAAAGATGAAAAAGAATAGGAAGTGAAGAACGAAAAGGAGAGGAAAAACGGAAAGAAGGAAACGGAAGGAATGATGGAAGAATAGGAAGGAATGATAGAAAAATGGATAAGAAAGGAAGGAAATGATAGAAAAAATGGTAAGAAGAAGAGGAAAAAGAGAGAAAAAGAAAGAAAAGAAAGAAAGAAAGGAAGAAGGAAAGAAAGAAAGAAAGGAAGAAAGAAAAAAGCGAAAAGCAGACAGGAAATGATAGAAAGAAGAAAACAAGAAAAAAGAAGGTAGAAAGATCCGAGGAACGAGAAAAATAGAAAAAAGAAAGAGGAAGATATAGCACTAGTCTGCCCTACTATTTACTCATAGATGAAGGATTAGTTGGATGCATTTATTTTCCCAACGGTTTTGGCAATAATGGGCCAGGTGGTAATTTTCTATTGAATTGAAGATTATAATTTCGAATTTACTTTATTTTGATTAAAATAAAATGAACAACAATTCCCTGGGTTTTAAATACTAAAATGTAGATTTTTTTCTGATCAAATTTTTGAACGCAAATTTGCAAAACTGAGAATTTTTCAAGTGGCAATTTTTGTTTACAATCTGTGATACCATTTACCAAAAATGATATATGTATATATATATATATTATATGTATATATAGAAGAGAGAGAGAGAGAGAGAGAGGAGGAGATTGTGAGGTATCCCAAACTTGGTAGTAGGGATGGTTCTATATGGTGATTTTAAGACACACTTGTATTATTATTGTATTTGTCCAGTTTATGTATTCAATAAGTGAATCTTTAAATCACGTACAGAGAAGCATCAATGCATAATAATCTTTTTAGATTATATACAGAGCAATATTTATCTTTAAAAGGAAGGAAAAACTAACACGTTATTCATAATAATTATTTACAACATTGGGCCTTTATAAATCTAAGTTATTTAACAAAGCTCACCCAAATCAAGTCTCATCAATGGATAATCATCAATAATTTTGAATTGCATAACAGAAAAATTTTCTCAATGTAGAATCTTTTCCCTCCTAACAAATTTTACAAAATGTTATACATTAAAAGACTGTCACTATAGTTGACAGGTAGTATTTCAAATGAGAAAATGAATATTTTCAGGGCCAATTTTAGGGGATAGTAGTCAGTCAAATTAACAACAGGAAAATTAAATAGTCACTACTGACACGTGTTTCGATGTATCATGTGTCAGGAAATTTGCAGGCCCACCGTCCCAGTCAGGCTTTTAACCACTCGGCCATCGTCACCCTTTTTTAACTGATAAATACTACACAAACCTGTATATATGTTAAGGCCACCTGAGAGTGCTCCATCCTTTTATAGGATCCCATTGGCCTTTCAACACACACATTGCAACAACAACATATATATATGATATATATATATATATATATATATTTTTGTTGTTTTATATAAGTATAGAAGAAAGGATATGAAACAACACAATATGCTGTTAAATGTAAAATATTTTATATCAATATTAAAAGCTAATATTGAACAATATTTCGATTATAAAATCATCTCAGAGCTTGTTTTACTCCGGACTTACAAGAGCGGAAGACGAAAATAAATATGAATTCAAAAATGAAAAAAATTGATCTTGCAAAAAAGTAATGCGGTAGTTTTCAAATAATAAGCACATCCGCCCACACTTTCTCGGTTCTTCTATACTCATACGTGCGGATTTATTTCCTTCTATTAACACACACACACACACACACACACACACACACATATATATTATATATATATGTTAATATATCAAGAAAAATGAAAAAACGCAGGTTTAAATGGGTTAAGTGGTGAGTTTATTGGCCGACACTGCAGTGTTTCGATCTATTAATTAGATCATCTTAGGCATTTTGTTGTATAGTGGAAAGTAATAAGATTTTTTTTTATCACAGAAATACGAAGAAAAGCGAGGTGATAGTCCTTGTTTATCAGTCTGTTTAAAATTTGAAGTTTGAAAAGGAGACGGTTTGAAATATGCGTCAAATATTCTCTTTAACCGTGTGAGTAATGAGATTGTGTAAGTGTGTGTATCTAAAAGAAAGCATTGTGCATTTTTTAGGTGTGTGGTTGCACGTGTGTATAAATCTTTTGTGTGTGTGTATAAATTTTTTAACCAATATATATAAACAAATCTCATCTCACACGGTAAAAAGATATTTGACGTCATATTTTCAAACCTCTCCTTTCTCGTTACATTCCTCTTTCTCGTTATTCTGTGATAAAAAAAATCTTATTACTTTCCATATACCAACAAATGCCCTGAAGATGATCTAATTAATGATCGAAACACTGCAGCGTCGGCCAATAAACTCACCACTTAACCATTTAAACCTGTGTTTTTTCAATTTTCTTGATATATTACATACCGTCGGATTTACTTCCTCTCTTCACAAATACTACAAACATATGCATATATATATATAATATGATATAGTATAATATTAGTTTAAAAAGTTATATTTTCGTAGATTAGTCATTTCCAAAGTGTTGTTAACTAAGTATGGGTAAGAATAAAAAGACTCAAAATGTATGAATACCTGAGTAAAGGACAGAGCAAGATATTTACGTAAAATGATAACTGAAACTAACTGCTATAACTTGCTTCATTAAAATAAAGTATTATTTTCAACGGTATTACTACGGAAACAATAGGAAACTCCTGGTAATGTCAAATGTAACACTGACTTTATATATATACATCATATAATAATAATATTATATATATATAATCTTGAATTGTTTATTGATTCTGTAGATGTAAAAACCTTTAAATATAGCTTTTCATCGCTGGGAGAAGCATAAGCAAGATCGCTGTAATGTCGTATGTTTATTATTAAAAAGGAACGGCCGGGAAATAAAGTAGCCATTGATTGAAGACGAATCTCCTCACAATCTGTAAAATAAGCGTTAAGAGCCTCGATCATTGCTACTCCCTAACTATTTACAACAATCGCTGGAAAGCTGTGACGAAACAAAAGGAGGATAGGCGTACCCTCCGTTGACAAATGTAATCCCTGTCCAATAGAAAACATTCCGGTGTTTATTTTGGCTTGACTCTCAGAATAGCGTGGCCATGCAGATACAGGAAATATGAATCCAAGGGTGGAAACACAATGGACCGTTTAATAGTAGCGTCTCTGAAAAAAGTAGTTAGGAGTGCTGTTTCTTTGACAAACGTTTTTTATAACAGGGTGGTCTGAAAGTATTGTCACCCCCCTTCCATAATTTTAGAGTTACATCTTATTATAATGGAGATTGTGTGTTTTTGCTGTCTGTAACCGAAACTATATCCTACTCAAGTCACAATTCTCTTAGTTATTGACATCACATTCTCCTTGATTTTATTTTTATCTAAAGCTCAATTATTAATAAAAATGTCTTACATTATTAATACTGTTAACTTATGTCTACATACTACAACATGCAATTATATTTATATATAACACAAATAGCGCTTACAATGTGAACGGGGAATATAGTGCTAATATACAACTAAATTTAATATTACTTTCTAAATATATAATGAAAAAATAACAATGAAAAGACTGAGAGTGATGGGAAGAAGTAAGTTTCAGTTTGTTCCATTTTTATTATACTCCCTCTGTTTCAAATCTTTATTATACTCCCTCTGTTTCAAATCTTTTTATATGTATTTCTTATTTAGTTTCATTAGCCTTTCTAATTTAATACAATATTTTATTACATTAAAACTTAAATTACTTGCACCCGGAGGGTGCATATATTTGCTAGTAACTAATAAATATTCTTAATGGTTTTGGAGTCTTAGAACTGCGTCTTAATAGGGAGGATTTATAATCTTATTACCAGTAGTTATTCAAATCAAGGGGGTAACTTCTCGTTATGTCATATATATGTATATCTTCGTATTATATATGGAGATTATGTGTTTTGTTAGTATGTAACCGAACTATATCACTACTTCAAGTCACTGTCCCTTTAGCTATTATACATCACATTCTACGTGAATCATTTTTATTATATATATAAGTAAAGTCGTCTGGGATGGCCTTGAGGTCGGTATCAGTCAATCAGCGAGGAGTCTATCCCCTTTTCACAAGTGCTAGACCAAGCAGATTGTTTTTGCCTCTGAGGTGGAGCGCCAAACCTACCACCTGCTGCTTACTTTACCGCACAGATCCCTGTGCTACTCATACGCTAGTTGGCAAGGGCCGGTATCGAACTAGGTACTTTTTGGTTTCTAGCCGAAGCTCTACGACTGAGCTAACCCGGCCCTTATATATATATATATATATATATATATATATATATATTATATATATATATTTTGTGGTGTGTGTGTGTGTGTGTGTGTGTGTGTGTGGTGTGTATGTATGTGTTCTGTGTGTGTGTGTAATGAATACAAACTCATTGAATAGATGGTTGTTTTTCTTTATATAAAAGTAGATTTAGTGTATATTATATATATATATATATATATATATATATATTAGAAAACTAAAACNTAGGTATGATAGAGAAGGAGTGTGTGGAATGATGGGAGAGTCGTAGAAAATGGACTCGTCGACGCGAGTTCAAATCCTGGATGAAGATGTTTGCATTTCACATAGCGCTAATACTCTTCTCTCTCTCTCTCTCTCTCTCTCTCTCTCTCTCTCTCTCTCTCATCCTCCTCTCTCACTCGATTGATCAGAGAGAACCGCCTGTCTAATCTAAGTAAGGACCAAAGTGGAGTGTTGCATGTCATGAACTGCTCAGACTACTGGTCGCAGCGGGTGGCATTGTATATCGTTTGTCTTAACGTGGAAGTGTGGTGTATTGCTTAAAGTCATGTGAAATGGATTCGTCGCCCCGAGTTCAAATCCTGGACGTGGAAATTGTATTTTCACTTAACGCTAATACCCTTGGGAAAGGTATGAATCCTACTCTCCCTCTAGCTATGGATACTTAGTAGGGCAGACTGAGCTCTTTAACCTTGGTTAGGCAACCAGTCTAGGAGAAGGAGACTAAACTACCAGTCATTTCCTTTTAGCAAATATAGGATAAAAAGGAGGTGCGTGGTGTAATGGTTAGAGTCGTAGAAAATGGACTGGTCGACGCGAGTTCAAATCCTGGATGAACTTTTATTACTATCTTGACAGATTACTCTCCCTCTAGCTATGGATATTTAGTAAGGTAGACTGAGCTCTTTAACCTTGGTTAGGCAACCAGTCTAGGAGAAGGAAAACTCTGAGTTCAGACCTGTTAAACTCCGCCTAAGAAATTGATCTTTTGTGGCATCCTGCTCTTGCAGGGTGGGGGGTTGGTCCTAAAAGATGAGGAAGTTTTTAAAAAAACTTCTTGATACTGACCGGATGCAGTATTTACGCGGAGAAAACCGAATAATTTATTTCCAGGACGTTGAGTGGAAAACAGTAAACATAAAGATAGTAATTCAAATAATTTTCTAGAGTAATTCGATACCTCCTTTTTTAGAGGTGGGTATGAGGAGGGGGGTTCGGGGTGGAATAATTAGCCGGAACTTCTCAAAGACAGAAGGTTTAGATTGTCAAAATATCATATAAAAGTCTCTATGTGAAACATAAAAATGACTCGTAAAGAAAGTAATCAACTCGCATTATCCGAGCATACAATTTGTTTGGAAAGAGAGAACGGGATGTTTGGGGGGAGGTGCCGTTGAATCCGCCGAAGACAATTTTATTACTATTTTGACAGATTAATGTCTCAGTAAAAACAACGGCCATGTTGTTTTTGTTAAGACTAATATTTATTGACGGATGGTGTAAATGCCGTGCTTACGAATATATC
>CM042172.1:6338975-6376475 GCA_023376005.1 Doryteuthis pealeii | reverse complement strand
ATTCGTCCGTGTCGAATACGTACAAATGAACGGTTTTCAAGATCGGCGATTTGATAGTTAACTAACCAAGTATTGGCTGGTTTTAATCCACATGCCCATGCAGAGTCCATAAGTTTAAGTGGGAGACTTCAGCACACCTTATATGATAAAATAGGAAGCGCGTGGTGTAATGGTTAAAGTCATAGGAAATGGTCTCGTCAACACGAGTTCAAATTCTGGACGTGGTAATTGCATTTCATTTAGCGCTAATACCCTTGGGAAAGGTATGAATCCTACTCTCCCTCCAGCTATGGGTAAAATAGTAGGACAGACTGGGCTCTTTAACCATGGTTAGGCAACCGGTCTAGGAGAAGGAAAACTCTGAATTCAAACCGGTTAAACTCCGCTTAAGAAATTGACCTTGTGTCACATCCTGCTCGTGTGGAGGGGTTGGTAAATATATACATGATAAAATATTCCAACATTACGGTCAACTCACGCCGAAAATACCGGCTTTCGTTAGATCACCGATAGCAAGCAGCAATGAGTCTGTTCAATACTTAGATGGGTGAGCATTTTAGCAACAGCTGGTACTGTAAATATCCTGATATCAAAATGAATCGATTCGGCATTAAATGATCCTAAACGGGTTGATATGCCATAAAACAAAACCACTAGCGAACCAATCCATTTAAACATTACTAATACCCTTGGGAAAGGTATGAATCCAACTATTTTCCCTTCAGCTATAGGTAAATAGTCGGTCACTGGGCTCTTTAACCTTGGTTAGGCAATCAGTCTAAGAGAAGGAAAAATCTGAATCGAGACCTGTTAAACTACCATTAAGAATTTTACCTACTGTCACATCCTACTTGTTCGAAGTAGTTGGTATATGTACAAAGTGTGTCAAAAAAGTATCGAGATTTTTGTACTTTTATGACACACCTTGTATTCTGAAAAAAATTAACGTTCCATTCATTGTTTATTTCTACCTTGGTAAATAAAGCTTCAAAACTCGGCACTTTTATGACACTCCTTATATTCTGAAAAAATTAACGTTCAATTCATTCTTCATTTCTATCTTGGTAAGCTTCAATCTTGATACTTTTATGACACACCTTGTCTCCTGAATAAAAAATCAATGTTCAATTCATTGTTCATTTCTATATTGGTAAATACAGCTTCAATCGCGATACTTTTATGACACATCTTGCATTATGAAAAAAGAATTAACGTTATATTCATTGTTCATTTCTATATTGGTAAAACACAGCTTCAATCTTGATGCTTTTATGACACACCTTGTATTATGAAAAAAATTAACGTTTCATTCATTGTTCGTTTCTATCTTGGTAAATACAGTTTCAAACTCGGCACTTTTATGACTCATCTTGCATTATGAAAAAAAATTAACGTTCCATTCATTGTTTATTTCTATCTTGGTAAATACAGTTTCAATCTCAGTACATTTATGACACAGCTTGTATATATATATATATATATATATATATATATATATATATATTTGTCTCCTTACTGTTCAGCTGATTTTTTTTATCATTCAGAATAATATTCGTAGCAAAAGAAAAAGGGAAAAAAACTTGGAGAGCAGTGCATTCTGGGAACGTTTTGTCGCAATTGGCTTGTTCATTTCTATCTCGGTAAATACAGCTTCAATCTCGATACTTTTATGACACAGCATGTATATACATTTATTTGTCTCATTACTGTTCGGGATGATTTTTTATCATTCTTCTGAATAATGGTCGAAATAAAAGAAAAATAAAAGAAAAAAAAGGGAAAAAACTGGGAAAAACAGAGCATTCTGGGAAAGTTTTGTTGCAATTGGTATCTAAATTTGCTGTACTTGAAACATTTTTCTGGGGTCGAAAAAACTCTCAGTGGTAATTTCCATTGTCAAAAAAACAAAAAAAAAAAAACCCTAATAGAAATTTCACTGATGAGGACCCAATAGAAAATAGAACTGTCTTGCCGTTTCCGAATTCGCCGTTGAGTTCCTCAGTCGAAACCAAAACGAGGCTCTTTTGTTCGTCTTTCTTTCAAAGATTTCGAATATAATAATTTTGTTCACTTAACTTTTATCGTAAAACGTTCTGTACTGCATTCCGTGAATGGCGAAATGTTCCTTTGCTGAAAGGAATCAATTGTATTGGTGTAATAGACGTCAGAAGAGAAACCTTCAAAGTTTTCTCCGTCACTCTATCACTCTCTCTTAGAGTCTTTGGACATTCTTTAAACTACGCCCATCTCTCTCTCTCTCTCTCTCTCTCTCTCTCTCTCTCTCTCTCTCTCTCTCTCTCTCTCTTTCAGTTATATAGTTATTTACAAACCTTAGCTTAGATATGGCACAAGGCCAAAAATATGGGGCGTCCAATGAAAATCGAACTCACAATGTTCTGCAACTCTTGCTTGCTAACTATTATGTCACGTGAGACGCTCTCTCTCTCTCTGTCTGTCTGTCTGTCTGTCTTCTCTGTCTCTCTCTCTCTCTCTCTCTATATATATATATATATATATATATATATATATACTTTGGTGTGGTACCAAGTTTCTTGGTACAAAATGATTCTAGGCTGGTCCTATTCTCTACCAGTAGTTTGTTGTAGAGTTCAGGTTCCGTGTGAGAGCTCAATGTTTAATTATTGTAAACAGAGCAAAGTTATTTGTGAATAAAAAGGCCTTAAATACCATGGATATCGTGATTATGGACCATTTCCACTCGTGGGTATCTAGGGCCCACGTATATAAAATATATACGTGGTCTGAAGAAGCTCGTGGGCCGTAGATACCCACGAGTGGAAATGGTCCATAACCACAATACCCATGGTATTTAAGGCCTTTTAATCACAAACACACACACACACACACACACACACACACACATATATATATATATATATATGGCGTCTCACGTGGTATATTTTTTATTTTTTTATTTTTGAATTTTGATATGTCTACACAGTGGCAGCATATTGGCAACATAGTTGCAACATTTAACCGAATGGATATTAAGAATATTTGTTCCCCACAAACTTTTAAAAAAAAAGAAAAAAAAAGAGAGAAATAAGAAATTACAGTTATTCGCCCATTTCATTCATAAAGGAGGAGAAGAAGAAAGAGAAGAAAAAAAAGGAGAGGAAAAGGAAATAAGAAGAGAAATTATAACCACACAGATTAAAACATAAGCACGTCATTTCTGAAAATAAACTCTGATGATGAAGCTCTTGCTTCGAAATCGATAAGACATAAAAACATCTTTTTGTCTTTATTTTTATACGCATTGTATTGCCTTCGAATTTTAATATTATATATATATATATATATATATACTGAGACACTATCTACCTAGGTTTCACACGAATGGGTCTTCAGGATAATTCAGAATTCTTCGAGTGGTTAGACCTCATCTAATGGTGAAGTTCCAATTCTGGACCACTGGGGAGTGTGGAAATACCCTTTCATCGCCATTAATCCCGGGTCCACTTTGACCCTGAGTGGTAGTACCTGTTAGGGTCCCATCTATGGGTGAAATAAAGGAAAATGAGTTTGATAGAATGTGTTTAAAAACATTGAATTTAAATTCAATACCCATCAAAAAGGAATACAACAATATGTCTTCGGCAAAAAATAATCCAACAGGGTTGACATGCCGTAAAAATATTCTCCACGTGAAAAAATATGAAGTGTCTCCGGTTACACACACACACGCACGCACACACACACACACACACACCGAGAGGAAGACATTAAATATACATGCATACATGTATACATACGTGTATATGCAAATATAATGGTAATTGAATTTCACTTAGCGCTAATACTCTTGGGAAAGGTATGAATCCGTCTCTCCCTCCAGCAATGGGTAAATATTAGGGCAACCGGTCTAGGAGAAGGAAAACTCTGAATTCAAACCTGTTAAACTCCGCTTAAGAAATTGACCTTGTGTCGCATCCTGCTCGTGTGGAGGGGTTGGTAAATATATATATATATGCAAATATAATGTGATTTTATTACGATGAAATGAACGAAATCCGGTATCCACGCACAGACACAAATACACACAGACATAAAAACACGGACATACACTCACATAAGCTCATACACATACACACACACACACACACACACACACACATATATATATATATATATATATATATATATGTATATATATATTTATATAGATATATCATAGTGGTAATAGTATAAACCGTGGTAGAGCATTAACTTTTTCCTTCTATTAATATTATTACTATAGCGCTATGCTTATGATATATTGAGCACTCTTGCATAAATTCCTAATGCCACAGCAATGGAAATGTTAAAATGGTAATTTGAAATTATATATATATATATATATATATTATATATATATATATGCATTACAACATGAATGGCTATCACTATCTCACGTGTTGAATGAGTAGTGGACCGATATTTGCAGTATTACACACATAACTAAATATATGCCTCTGTAAGGTTCTAATATGTGTGTAATTACACACACACACACACCACACATATATATATATATATATATATATATGTGTGTGTGTGTGTGTGTGTACTTGTGCACGTGTGTTTGTGTATGTGCGTTTTTAATGAGTCTAATTCCATATATATATATATATATATATATATATATATATATGTGTGTGTGTGTGTGTTTCCAATGTGTGTAATTCTATGATATATACAGGGTGTGTAATTCTATGATATGTATATATCGTCCCTATATATATATATATATATATATATATATATATATATATATAAACCATAGAATTACACACATTAGAAACACCCAGAGACGCACATTTAATTTTGTGACTGTCTCTCTGTGTTTCTAAGTGTGTGTCCCTGTTCTTCCGTCCCTGAGTTTATGATTCCTGTGTCCTCCAAATTCTATTATAGAATGCAAATTTTTCGATTAATATGCGCATAAGTAAACAACAACAACAAAACAAAAAAAAGAAAAAAAAAGAAAAAAAAAGACATTGGCCAAATCAATTTATCTTTTAAGCACGCCGATCGATCAGTCTATTGTGTTCGGGTAATCAAATCACAAATCGAAGCCCACAGACTAAGCGAAGTTTTTGAACATGTCGTGAGCAAGCCTCTTTATTATCGGTCGAAAAAAAAAGCCATCGACAAAAAAAGAAAAAGAAACCCCTACTAAAGTCAACATAAACAAACGATTGCCTTTTGTTAAACATAAAGAGCTTCTTTATTTACCTAGTTTCTTAATTGGTGCCTTTTAAAATATGTTTTTATGAAAATATCATAATGTTAAGTTTGTTTGAACAGCTGTTTAACATGTGACCTCTGACATCATCATTTAATGTTGGTTGGTTGGGTTTTACCGTCATGTTTAGACACCAATTTAGTTTAGTAATTTGCTTTGGATATCCTATTATACACAAATTTTCTTTTAAACACAATCTTCAATATTTTACCCCTCATTGCATCCTTTTAGGATTAGTCCCTCAATTTGAGGTTCAGTTCTACTTATATTTTTTTTATTCCTTTATATACTTTTACATCATCATTTAACGTTGGTTGGTCGGCTGGTTGGTTGGTTGGGTTTTACCGCATGTCAACCCTTTGGTTATTTTATGCAGAAGACGTTTTTTGTTTTATTCATTCTAGTTGTGTTGTATACTCTCTTTACTTCTATTATTCTTCTGCTCATCTTTGGTATCTTACGTTCTTCTTCTAGCGTCTGGACTTCGCCTTGGCGACTTCATGTCTGGTCTTCCATTGGGGATTTCTCTTTATCAGAAGCCCTGTGTCATTGGTAGTTTTAGATATTAACCCAAGACTTCGATTTGCTTTAGATCATATTTTATTCCGAAATCCCCACCAGACTACCTGCGCAGATTGAGTCGGCAGTGCGCTTAATGCGACTTACCACTTTCGTGGTTTGGCCGATACTGACTAAACTCTCTTTCTAATCTAAACTGGAAGAGGGTCTTCTCCACCGATTCTCACGGTATCCCCCAGAGGGAGGATCAGACTGAGGTCAAGCCGAGTCACTCAATCCTTCAAGGCCGCCGGCTGCAAATTATAACAGCCATTTTGGTTTCTACACTAATGGTACACAAGTGTTAGGAATCTAATAATTATGTAACAGTTGGGTATTCAAATTTTCCACTCATTTTTCAAATCTATTTAACCCATCAATGGACCCTTTCCGGGTCAGAGTGAACCCGTGAGTAATGGTAATGATCGACTGGTCACACGTCCTTTTATAAAGGAAAGTTGTTTGACTGGTTGGATTTTACGGCATGTCAACCCCTACTTGGGTTATTTTATGGCAGGGTTTCAATTTATGGAACGATGCTCCGGCTCAGTATCACAGTCGTTGGGTTGGATGATACCAAATATAATACTATAATGTCCGAGGATTATTCTTTGCTGGTCGTAGTACTATAGTGTCCTGAAGGAGAACTGGTTCTATGATTTCTCATCAACTCGGTTGGGTTAAATGATAACCAAATTACCAAAAGCTATCAACGGGGTCAATTAAACAAAACAAACAGGAACGCTTTCTGATGATTATGTACAAAATATATACATTTATTGTCATATAATGTTTAGTAATTTTGTATAATGTCAAAGGAGCGTGGACGTGGAAAGTAATTTCTTTGTCAGTTGACTGGCGATTTACAGCTAGTTATCTTTGGTTAAATTATCAATTTGGTATTGAGTAGCAAGATGGCGGAGTGTATCGGCAAACTTGTGACAAGGGCCCCGAGCTATGCCGAGCTCTCGATCTCTGGTTTATCGCTTTTTCTCTCGGTTGAAGTTTTGTTATTTATGGCGTCTAGACCCCACCCCCGAACATACGTCTCTGATTGGCCAGCCACTTGATAACATTGCCTACCTGTCTAAATGGCCTTGTGTCAGCCTTAGTTGTAGTTTTCCAACTGCCACAACTCAAGGCCAACCATTGTTTTATTTATGTAAGTTTTTTGAAATTTTTGACCAACTTTCAAAACCTAGAATCTTATTTGTTAATAAATTTCCATAATTTAAGGAATTTCTTTGCCTACGTGACAACTCTTTGTTTGGATAAATTTATAATTTTAATATAATCATTATTATCATTATTATTGTTTTTCTTATTTTTACATTTTCTTTTCTTAAAGCAATTTTTAATTTTTAACAACCTACCCTAATTAATTATTAGGGTAGTTTTAATCAATTAGTAATTAATTAAAAGATCGCCAATCAACCCATAACACTTGTAGTGTTATATATGCCAAAGACGTTTTGCTTTATTCATTCTTGTTGGGTATTTTTTCTACAAACTCATTTTTCTTCTAGACACATTTTAAAACACATTTTTGATCTATTTAACCCATAGATGGAATCCGAACTGGTACTACAATTCCAGATCAGAATGAACCCGCGAATAATGGTATTAAAGGTGTACCCTGCACATCTTAGAGCTCCAGAATTGGAATCTCACCACTCCATGCAATTTAGTGCCATACTTAGAACATCAAGACCCTCAGCGATCGCCTTCTAGCACATCTATTAATAATGGAGATTCGCTTCCAGTTTTTGTCTTTAACAAAAATTACGTCACTGCTTACGTCACTGCTTACGCCACATTACCCAAAATCGTCATAACAGAATAAATACACTCAATTGTGCCCAGATGTGTATTCGGCTGTATCTCTGTACCGACTTTACATGAATAAACGTATTTGATGAGGTCGGATGCAGAGATGCAGCCGGTACACATCAAATACTCACTCAAAATTTGAACATGCAACATTAGACAGTCCTCATTGTTTTTTAAAACAAGTTTTAATAAATACATGACTGGTATTATATATCTATATATAGTTTGTTTTATTTTAATACATATTTAAAGTTTACATTTCAAATTGTTTTATTTTTAATCCTTTAATGAATTTGATGATTTTACTTACTTAGGGTACAAACTCGCTGATATTGAATTTTTACTCCCACCCCTCAGGCAATATGTTTCAAAAATCTATTTTTACATCGCCCGGAGGGTGTTTTTATTTTGTACTAATATAGGATAAAAAGATTTAGAGGTTGCCATAAGAGCACTTCGGTCAGGACAATCATATAAATTGTAGGACATGATGTGGTCAGCTGATTGATTGGAAGGGGCTTATCCGACCCCTCTTCTAACCTAAGTAAAGGCTAAAGTAGAGTTTTGGATGTTGTGGACTTCTCAGCCACCAAGATTACGTCCTTAAGCATCATGAGTTGCCACGAACAGGAGGCTCCCATTGGAAAAGAGGGTACCCGTCCGTAGATGTGTTGCCGGCATATTCTACAACTCCCATGTCTTGGTGACGTCATTTAGATATGGAATCTTAAATATATAAAATATATTTTTAAATATCTTTGAATATAAATCAGATCTTCATAATTTTTGCACAAAAAGCAAGAACTGGTGATATTTAATGTGTATGTATTTGTTTACTTTTGAGATTTACAAATGCTGGACATTTTTAAGTAGAATTTCAATGCTATTTATATGTATATTTTAGTTTTTAAATATCTTTGAACATACATCAAATCTTCATAATTTTTGCACAAGAAGCAATAACTGGTGATATTTAATGTGTATATTATATTCAATTTGTCATTAATTGTTTTATTTTAGTACTTTCATCTGGACATACATAAATACCAACTACCCTTTATATAATACAAGAAGCAGTTACCTGGCATTACCTGGCTAGAGGGGGGGGATAATAAAAAGTTAGTCTTGCAGATCCATTGAATTGTTTTGGTTTTCCATAATTGATTGTTTATGTTTTAATCACAAACGCCGATAATGACTTTCTCTTCTCTTACTATTCAAATTATAATTTTTAAATATATTCACGAATATAAAAAAAATCTTAATTATTTCAACACAAAAAGGAAAATCTGGTGATAGTGAGTGTGTGTATATAGTTATTTTGTCGTTAATTGATTTATTTTTTTAGTTTCCTCCGGACATACCCTGGCATGATGTTAAACTCTATCTGATGGTGAGGTTCCATTTTTCGAGAAACGTTCCCCCTTTCCGCTTCGCTCGCTCACCCCTTCTCTATATATTTCCCTTACTCTCTTTCTTTTTGTTTTATTATATTTTATCTGTGTAGCATGTCTTTTCTCTTCCTTTCCTTTGTTATGATAAAAACCGAATGATTCATTATTTAACCGAGGTGACGACACTCATAAGAAATAAGAATTCAGTGGAATCCTAAATACAAGAAAAATATAGAAAAATACTCCACACTCTAAAACAGCGGTAGGGAACCTGTGGTTTTAAGGCCGCGCATGACCTTATAATCGCCCAATTGTGGCCTTCAATGGTCATTGAATACCAATAAATCATTGTAATGTCGGGTGGACACTTTCGCTTGCCGTCCTTATCGGTCATTGCCCCTGGCAGGTCTTCCACACAGTATCCAGTATCCGAACCAAACTGATTGATATAGGTTTTTCCTGTTCGGCCTACGTATTTTTTAATGATTGTTTTTCTGCATCGAATATATATAGGTAGAATTTAGACTCTCAATGAAATATTTGGGGGGGGGGTAAAATTTGGTTTTGGTTTGGTTTGTTTTGTTTTATGGCATATCAACCTCAGTGGGTCATTTAATGCCGATAACGTTTTGAAATACATTTTTAATGGATACTCATTTTCTTTATAAATACATTTTTTCTATTTAACCCATAGATGGGACCTTAACAGGTACTACCACACCGGGTCAGAGTGGGCCAGGGAGCAATTGGGATGAAGGGGTGCTGCACATTCCCCAAACCTCCAGAACTGGAACCTCACCATCAGATAGAGTTTAACGTCATTCCCAGGGCATATAGACCCTTGGACACCATCTTCTAGCACCCATATGATAAAAGGGATTGGGGTTTGGCATAAGGACAATAGGTTTAGGACAATCATATAGGTGCTAGGGCTTGACATGACAGCCGATTGATCGGAGGGGGTCTCTCCAACCGCCCGTCTAGCCTAAGTAAGGACCAAAGTGGAGTATTGCAAGTCTTGAACTGCTCAACCACCTGGGTTCTATCTTTAAGCATCACGGGTCGCCACCGACGGCCAACAGGTGGCTCCATTAGGGGAGTCTTACCCCTCTGCAGAGGTGCAGTTGGTGCATTCTAACGCTCCAGCCAACAGGGTGGGGGGGGGCAGAAATAAAAGGCTTTGAAATAATGAAACTTATTCTAATACAATCTGATAATATTGACACAGGATAATTTTTTTTTACAATTATTGGTTTTTGCAATGAAGAAACAAAGCGGTATTTGTCATTTTGCAGAGATTAAAATCTAAAGGAAATAAAGAGGTTAAAAAGAAAAATGATAAAAAACAAAAAACAATGGCCGAAAACCAATGGTGGGAAAACACGAGAAACAGCGAGAAAGAACGAGACAACGGCCTGTGCAGCTTGTATTTTGATATAGGGCTATCCATGGCACATATAAAAGATTAATGTAATTATGCTTTAATATGGAAATAGTTTGCATAGTTTCACTTTAATTTTTCATTGTTTTACTTTGTTTTGTGTTTTGTATTTTCAATTGGCGTTGTTTGTGCGTGACAAAATAAACTGGGTCGAAATGAAAAGAAAAACAAAAATATGCATTAAATATAATTAAATAAAAATATTGTTTTTTTTTAAACTGAAAAACCTGCATAACATTACAGGCTTTTGAAATTGTAATTATAGTTTGCGATAATTTTTTTTGTTGCACTGTCCTTTGTTTTTTATTATGCTTTTTTTATAAAAATAATAAATGGGAAAATTAATTTGTAAAGAAACAAATAATAAAGAAATAGAAATAAATTAGAAAGAAAGAAAGAAAGAAATGGAAAATAAATTAGATAAACAGAAAGAAAAAAGAAGGGGAAAAAAGAAACAAAGAAACAAAGGGAGAGGAAAAATTAGAAAGAAAGAAAGAAAAAGAAAGAAAAAAAGAAAAAAGGAAAGAGATGTGAAATAAATGAAAAAGAAAGAAAGAAGGAATAAAAGAGATGGGAAATAAATGAGAAATAAATAAAGAAAGAAAGAAAGAAAGAAAGAAAAAAAGAAAGAAGGAGATGCGAAATAAATGAGAAAGAAAGAAAGAATGAAAGAGATGGGAAATAAATTAGAAAGAAAGAAAGAAAAAGAAAGAAAGAAAAAAAAAAAAAAAGAAAGAAAAATAAAGAGAGAAAGAAAGAATAGGAAATAGATTAGAAAGAAAGAAAGAAAAAGAGAAAGTTCAAAATATATATTTTTTAAAAATATTTTTACATAAATAACATTAAATAAACGCCGGTTAAATTCAATGCAAGAGAAGGTCCCCCCCCTCTCTCTCTCTCTCTCTCTCTCTCTCTCTCTCTCTCTCTCTCTCTCTCTCCTCTCTCTCTCTCTGTGGTGTGTGTGTCTGTCTTTGTGTGTCTGTGTGTATATATATATAAAGCCAAATCAGAATCAGATGTCACCTACCCATGTTTCACCGACAATGATCTTCAGGATAATTATCAGAATTATCCTGCAGATCCTTCGCGATAAAACCTGGGTAGGCGACTTCTAACTCCGATTCGGCTCACTAAACCGACTGTAGAAGTTTGGTTTGAGCATTTTTATGGATTTATTATCTCGGCTCATTCGGTTTCTGAAATTTTCCCGACAATCTGGGTTGTTAATCTTTTGAGCTGTTGAGTCGTTTCCATATATATATATATATATATATAATATATATATATATATATATATATATTAAATCAATTTTGGTCGAAATAAATTTATTATGGAATTACGGTGTTGAGTTTTTCCTTCCTTTCTAATGTTACATAATTATTAGTCACCTAATATTTATGGCAATAGTGTAGAAACATAATGGCGATTAGTGCAGCCCACGGCCTTGAAAAATGAGTGACAATGCTTGACCTCACTCTCACCTTGCTTTCCGGGGATAAATCCTGGGAACCGGAAGGCATAGAAGACCCTGTTCCGGTTTAAGGATACTAAGTAACTCAGTCAGTTAGAAGGTAGCAGCGAGCTCGAAGGGGTAAGTCGTGTTATACACGCGGTCCCTCATCTGCGCAGATTGTCTGGGTTGGGGATTTGGAAATAAAGTAACATCAACGTAATCGAAGTCTTGTGTTTATTACCTAAAAACTAACAATGACACAGGGCTTCTGATAAGGAAGATCCCTAACAGAAACCAGACCCGAAATCCCCATAGAAAACCAGACCTTAGAAGATAGAACCAAAGCCGGCCAGAAGAGGAAGTCGACTAGAAGTAAGAAGTAAGAAAAGGGTATACAACATTATATCGATTTGGTACCGTGAAAACGTCAGTATGCAACACTAAGATAAATATTGCTCTATATATGATCTAAAAGGTTTACTATACATTGAGCTCTCTTTAGGGATTTAAAGATTCACTGTATGAATACATACTGGATCATACAATAATAATACAGTGTGTCTTAGAAATCACATATAGAATCATCCCTTACTATCAAGTTTTGGATACCTCTCTCTCTTCTCTCTCTCTCTTCTCTCTCTCTCTCTCTATATATATATATATATATATATATATATATATATATATATGTGTGTGTGTGTGTGTGTGTGTGTGTGTGTTTATATCTACGTCAGTCTATTCAAATCTATTATATATCCTACCTCTCCCCCTGTCTCTTTCGCTGTCTTTCTCACAGTATATATATACGAAAAGAGAAATAAATGAAAGAAAGTATTGAATGGATAAAATAGGATATCTTAATTAATTTAACTTACACTTGTTTCGGTCAGGTGTTTATCCATGTGTACATTATTCTATCTATTATTATTTTTAAATAACAAAATGAAATGAAATAATAATAATAGAAAAAATGTAGAAATGTTCCGCACACAAAGAAATATCGACCTTCCTCAGATTAAATCCTTAGTTTTTAAAATAAAATTCGTTGGAACGAGGAGAATTTTTGAAATGTTCGAAAAAAGAACTTTTTTTAAAAATCACGTGAAGAAAGTGTTCAAACACGGTGGAAAAAAACAGTTATAATGACGTCATGTCGCATTCGACGGATTTTGAAACGTGTAAGTTAAATTAATTAAAATATCCTATTTTATCCATTCAATACTTTCTTTCCTTTCTTTCTCTTTTCAACATACCGTCGGATTCACTTCCATTTTCATTTCATATATATATATATATATATATATATATATATATATATATATAATCCAAAAGTCCAGAGAAGAAATCTTCCTTACGACACAAGAGTTTTATTTAAAAAAACTGTCACAGTTTGAGAGCTCAATGTGTGCTCTTAATGTTAGAGTCACAGAGCAAATATATAAGTAAAGAAATAACAAAAGACTTTGTTTAAGCTCCCTGAAATAGACTATAATGCTAAATCTCTAAGTCTTTTGTTATTTCTTTATATATATATATATATATATATATATTATATATATATATATATATATAGCGTTCGGCAAGAAACCACATGGTTCCTAGTTCGATCCCGGTCCTCGCCAATTCAGCGTATGAGTAGCACAGGATCTGAGTGGTAAAGTAAGGAGCTGATGGTAGGTGTGGCACTCCACGTCAGATGCCAAAACAATCTCCTTGGTCTAGCGCTAGTGGAAAGGGGATAGAGTCCCTCGCTGATTGGCTGATACCGACTTTAGGCCGCCCCGACGACTTTTACTTCACAGTGAAAATTTATTTTTCACTCTAATGAAGGTCGAATCTTCTCTGTGTACGGAATATTTTCACACAGATGAACTGACCGAAACACATGTGTAAGTGATATTGATTAAATTCATCTTTTATTATCCATTCTGTTATTTCTTTTCTTTATTCATTCTTCCTCATATTGTCGGATTCATTTCCAATTTCCATTTTTACACACAACACACACACACACACACACACACACACACACATATATATATATATATATATATATATATATATATATATATATCCGAGGATACATCTACATTTCACATATACTAACGTACACTATAGATAATTAGTTTTTATCAGTCAGTGTCCTTGTAATAAAAATTGACAGAATAATAAAAAATATTCACGGTCAGGCAGAGGAATTTTACTATATCATTAAGTCTGAAACTGGTATTGATTGAAATTACGGATATAACACACACACACACACACACACACACACACACATATATATATATATATATTATATATATATATATATATATATCAGTTTGTAAAGCAAAATTCCTGTCCCTGACCGTGAATATTATTCCGGCAATTTTATTACAACGACACTGACCGATAAAAGCTATTTATCTAGCCTGTTTGTTAGTGTATGTGCAATGTAGATGTTTCTTCGAAAGATAATATCTATCCCGGAATAAAATCATCCGACCAACTCCTTTCCGGAACACCGTAACTAGGTTTACAGCACTTTCTCTTTTTCTCCTTGTCGATACTCGCTTGGAGATTAAAAGATTACACCGTAGCCTCTTCCTAATCACAACTGACCTTGCGTTTTCCCAGCTCATGTTCCAATACTCTGCCGTGGCTTTTTTTTCCGGGACAAGTCATCCCGCAGCAAAATGTCCATTGCTTAAATTAAGAAAAATAAACCCAGTTATGTGAAGAGCGGAGCTTGAAGGAAATCGATAAGTTTTTTTTTCTTTTTTCTTTTCTTTTCTTTCTTTCTTTCTTTCTTTCTTTCTTTTTTTTTCTTCTTTTTGTTTTGTTGTCATTGTTGCTTCGACGCGTATTTGTTTGGAGATGCGATCCGGGGAGATTTGATGATGATTAAAATACACACAAATAATAGGGAACATGAGCTGGGAAAACCCAAGATCACTTGTGATTGGGAGAGGGTACGATTGAATCTTTCAATCTACCAGCGCGTATCGACAAGGAAGGAGAAAGTCCTGTAAACCCACTTACGTTATTCTGGAAATTTTGGTGATAGTCGTAAATGGAACGTTTTTAAGTTACCGTTGCAGATATCACACAAACAACTGGGCAAGTTCAAAACACGTCACCCCATATATGGGTTAAATAGAAAAATGTATTTATAAAAAAAATGTATTTATAAAAAAATGTATTATCCATTAAGTTTGTTTGTTTTGTTTTGTTTTACGGCATATCAATCTCAGTGGGTCATTTAATGCCGATAAAGTTTTGAAATAAATCAATTCTTAATGGATAATACAATTCTTTTATAAATACATTTTTCTATTTAACCCTTAGATGGGACCCTAACAGGTACTACCACACCGGGTCAGAGTGGACCAAGGAGCAATGGTGATGAAGGGGTGCTCCACATTCCCCAAACCTCCAAAACTGGAATCTCACCATCAGATAGAGTTTAACGCCATTCCCAGGACATGTAGGCCCGCAGCCACCGCCTTCTAGCACCTATATGATAAAAAGGGCTGGGGCTTGCCATAAGGGCAATAGGGTTGGGAATATCCATTAAGAATTGATTTATTTCAAAACTTTATCGGCATTAAAAGGCCCACTGAGGTTGATATGCCGTAAAACAAAACCAACCAAACCAAAACACGTCACATCTCTGTTAAGGAAATATGATACAGCAACGTGATACCCCCACCCCCGCCAAATAGGATATCGATCTAATCAACTAACTTGTTTAGTTATTTTGAAAGGCCGGTTTAGCTCAGTCGGTGATAGTCGACTAGGGACCACAAGGTTCCTGGTTCGGTACCGTTCCTGGCCAACTCAGCATGAGTAGCACAGGGATCTATGGGATAAAGTGAGGAGTTGATGTTATGTGTGGCGTTCCACCTCAGCCGCAAAAACAATCTACCTGGTCTTGTGCATGGGAAATGCGATAGACTCTCGTTGTCCGGCTATACCGACATTAGGCCATCACGGCATTCCCTACCCCCATTGACTTTCTTTATCAAACATCTAAATTTACATCTGATTGCCATTATAATATATATTATATAAATATATATATAATATATATATATTATATATAATATGAGAGGTATCCAAAACTTGGTAGTAAGGGTGATTCTATATGTGATTTCTAAGATACACTGTATTATACTGTATGATCCAGTATGTATAAATACATGTGAATCTTTAAATCACTAAAGAGAGCTCAAAAACGTATGAGTATTACAGGGATCTGTGCCGTAAAGTGAGGAGCTGATGGTAAGTGGGGCGCTCCGTCCCAGACTAACGAGAAGAGAGCCCTTTTGATTTGAATTCAGAGTTTTTCTTCTACAAGACTGATTGCCATACCAAAGTTAAAGAGCCCGGTCTGCCCTACTATTTGCCCAATAGCCAGAGAAAGAATAGCACAATGTGAAATGCAAACATCCGTGTACAGGATTTGAACTCGATCGCCGTGATTATTTCTATGACAGTAACCATTATACCACTCACCTCAACAATTTGTTTCATGTGAACTGACAAAAGAAATGCATTGAAAATTTTGAGCAGAAAACGTACTAAATATGTAGAAGAAAAGGTCTCACCATTTGTTAGGAGTTACTTTACGCGTTATTGACTGTCAGAATAAAAGTATATTGCAACTCAGTTAGAGATGTGCGCTAACATTTATTGAATTATCATTTGTTTCGTTTGTTCCAGTTTCCTATGTCTTTCTTCTCTCAACAAAGGAGAGCGCACAAAAAAAAAAAGATTCATTCAAACAAGTGACCGATTTTGCTGATAGAGAACAAACAAAGGTATACACACACACACACACTCACTCACTCACACATACATACACATACGCATAACATATATATATATATATATATATATTATATATAATTGTGTGTGTGTGTGTGTGTGTGTGTGTGTGTGTGTGTTTTTGATAAAATGGCGTGGCCTATATATGGAAATAATGCTAATTACTTAAAGAAAACGTTGAAAAAAAAGAACATGTGGTCATACATTAGTTGGAATTGAAGCATCCAAAAAGAAATTAATGATTTTGAAATATTTCAAAAACACCTTTCCTCTTCATCGGGGATAAAAAAAAACGGTCTTGTCTTCAATTCGGAAGTAAGTCCAAAATGAGTTGCCAATGTGTTCGTTATTTATGTGTATAAATATACATATACATATACGGGTTAATTAATGTATATTTGTATATATATATAAGTATGATAATATATATATATATATATATATATATATATATATATGATGACACGAAATACATATATGTATATATGTGTGGATATATATACGCGAAATATATATATGTATATGTATATATGTCTGTATATATGTATACATTTATATTAAACGCGATGTATATATATGCGCGAAAATATATATTATATATATATATAATAATATATATATATATATATATAAGGAATAGCAGATTCGGTAAACCTGGCAAAATGGGAATAAAAATTAAGGAAAAACGGATAAACACAAAGCAACTTTATTCAATAATATTTCACCTCGTATATTCAGAAGCTTCGTCAGAAACTTTAGTTTCGTGTACAAATGAAAGTAAAATATCAATTGAATGAAAGATTTTCTGCTTTATCTGTCTTTTTTCAATTTCTAATCACATACACACCACACGTACCCTATATAATATTATATATTATATATATATATATAAATATATATATATATATATATGTATATTCCCTATTTTAAGCTATCTTCTGGCCAGTTGTCAATACTTGAAAAATATTGCCAACTTGCCAGATAATAGTTCAAAATAGGAAGTTATTTCTAAATCAACCTGTATATAGACGATATATATATATATATATATATATATATATATATATATAAAAGGTAAAATAATCCAACTGACTGGTATGTAGGGATGATTCAATTTAGAATCATCATATCTCCTATATGTCCATAATGCATGCTTATGTTTATGCAAACTTATAGAATTTATACAAGGATCTTTACAAATCCCTAAGTGAGCTCAATGTATAAAACAAATAAATTAATTATACACAGAGCAAATTATTACTTCAAAGAAACAAAAACGTAACAACCCGTCATTAGCTATGATAAATTATTTTGACCAGAACTCAACTAGTCTCATCAGATAGCATTTACATAAGGACTCTGAAAATGCTATCTGATGAGACTAGCTCATATTGTGTTTCTAGTCGAAATAAATATAATGCGAAATGAGGTTGTTAGGTTTTCTTTCTTCGAAAGTATATATATATATATATATATATATATATATATATATGAAGTAGACAAACAATCTGTTGAGATGGCGATAGCCAACAATTTTTAGGAGATTTAGTGTGCTTAATTGAAGTCATACCTAATTTGTAAATTAATGTGTTGTTCTGGTTCCAACGGAAAAAAATTCAATATTTTATAAAAAAAAAAAAAAGAAGGTCCCCAAAATGGATTATGTTTTTAGAAAAAAATGTTATTACATTGCGACACGTGTTTCAGATTTCTGGTATCTTCTCAGGCTTTGGTCAATAATATGAAAATGAATTTTTACATGCATGGTATATATATACATAAGTATTTAACTCTCTCTTCCTGTTTGGTGGGAGTGGAGTATTAAGGAATTTCATTGTAACATGTGTGTTTTTAACTGGTGTTTTGTTTTTTGGGCGGCTGGGTAATAAACTTATAAATTTAGATTTATGACTCTTTATTAGGGTTGCTCTCATATAGTTCATCAGTTATATATATACATAATATATAATATATATAAAATGTACGTAAATAAACATTGTGTTATTTGATATGGCTTTAGCGACAATTTTTGAGATATGTGCTTAATGAAGTCATACCTAATATTTTGAAAATAATTAGTAATAATTAATGAATTTAGCGAGCATACATGTTCAAATGTAAGGCTAAACGGATCCAGAAAATGTCAATCCTGAATGTACATTCGACCTATTAGGTCTCATCAGCAAGGTTATAGACATGGGAGACTGCTCCGTGTGTGACTCGAAACCTTGACTGCCAATATATATATAACTATGAACTATATGAGACCAATATATATATAATATATTATATATATATTATATATATGGAGAATATGTTGCTTAATTGAAGTCGAACCTAATTTTTGAAAGTTAATTCATAATAATTAATTAGGCGGGATTAACTGTTTAGCCTTACATTTAAATAGGTAACCGCCTAATTAATTATTAATGAATTAACTTTCAAAAAAGCGTTCGACTTCAATTACAGCACATATAGTCTCCCAAATATTGTCGGCTGAAAATAGCCATATCACAAACATCGTCTGTTTGTTTACTTCTCATATATATATATCTCTATTATAATGGAGATTGTGTGTTTTCTCTCTGTAACCGAAACTATATTCCTACTCAAGTCCCAATTCTCTAGTATTGACATCCACATTTTCCATGATTTTATTTTTATCTAAACCTCAATTATTAAAAATAGTCTTACATTATTAATACTGTTAACTATGTCTAACATACTGACAACATGCAATTATATTTAATATACAACAAAATAGCGGTTTATACAGTGTGAAGGGAAAGCTAATTTGCATATTAATATTAAAAAAATCGAATTTAATAAATATGTCTTAGTATTATTGATTTCTAACTGTTTGGTTTTTATTTTAATGATATAAGAAAAAGTCTCTTCATAAATCTTAAATGAAATCCATTAACAAGAAAAAATACTGTATTTTATTCTTACTTCCTCTTTTAACTAAATACTTAAATTAGAAAAAATAACAATAAAAGACGAGAGTGATGGAAGAGTAAGTTTCAGTTGTTTCTATATTTCGATTATACTCCCTCTGTTTTCAAATCTTTTTATCTGCATTCTTATTTAGTTTCATTAGCCTTTCTAATTTAATACAATATTTTATTGCATTACAACTTAAATACTTGCACCCGCGAGGGTGCATATATTTTGCTAGTATATATAATAGCCTTCCAGCTGTAAAAAAAGCATAGAAGTTATCCTCGTGAATTCTTTTACCAACCATTGTTCTGTACAATACATAACATCCGGGTATTTGTATCTTTTCCCACGTGATTTCATTTATTTATTCTTCGCTTATTTTTCTTCAATTCCATTTTTTATTTTATTTCGTTCTAGTTTTTTCTTCTTATGTTCAACTTACCATTTGTCATTTCGATAAAAATTAAAAAAAAACTTAATACCCTTATAAGACTCCTTAACATTTCTCCTGTTTGTGTCACCGTGACTTACGATCTGCACCGTAGCAGGTTTGCTGGAAATTCTGTTTTTTTTTTTTTTGTTGGGAGTGGGAGATGTTTCTTCAAGAATTCTACCACGCGTGCACATATGAAAGCTTCTTTTTTTTTTTTAAGAAAATGTTAATTAAATTCTATTCAGTGTATCTCATCCTATTCTTAATTCCCTAATGATGTCCGACCTTTATAAACACAACACACACACACACACACACATTATATATATATATATATATATATATATCATATATATATATATAATATATATATGGAGAAACGTAGACAAACACGGGATGTTATGGAAACTGGATGTTTATTGTCGACGATGCAACGTTCGGTCTCTTAATTAAATTAATTAATTAGACCATCTTCTGGACTTGGATATAGTAGTTCCTTCAATGATTTTCAGCATTTTAAGAATGTCCATCATTGAAGAACTACTATATCCAAGCCTGAGATGGTCTAATTAAATTTAATTTAATTAAGAGACCGAAACGTTGCATTGTCGACAAAACATCTAGTTTCCATAACATCTGTGTTTCTACCTTTCCCACATATTGTCGATTAACCTCCTCACATTTCTCTCACACACACACACACACACACACACACAATCATATATATATATATATATATATAATAATAATATAAGTAAAGATAATAACAAGAAGAACTTAGATGATTAGCTTTATAGTCTATTTCAGAGGACCTATCCTCTNTCATTTATTTATTCTTCGCTTTATTTTCTTCAATTCCATTTTTTATTTTATTTCGTTCTAGTTTTTTTCTTCTTATGTTCAACTTACACATTTTGTCATTTCAAAAAAATTTAAAAAAAACTTAATACCTTTATAAGATCTCTTTAACATTTCTCCTGTTTGTGTCACCGTGACTTACGATCTGCACCGTGCAGGTTTGCTGGAAATTCTGTTTTTTTTTTTTTTTTTGTTGGGAGTGGGAGATGTTTTCCAAGAATTCTACCACGCTGTGCACATATGAAAGCTTCTTTTTTTTAAAGAAAATGTTAATTAAATTCTATATTCAGTGTACTCATCCTATTCTTAATTCCCTAATGATTCCGACCTTATAAACACACACACAACACACACACACATTATATATATATAATATATATATATATACATATATATATATATATATAATATATGGAGAAACGTAGACAAACACGGGATGTATGGAAACTGGATGTTATTGTCGACGATGAACGTTCGGTCTCTTAATTAAATTAATTTAATTAGACATCTTCTGGACTTGGATATAGTAGTTGCTTCAATGATTTTCAGCATTTAAGAATGTCCATCATTGAAGCAACTACTATACCAAGTCCTAAGATGGTCTAATTAAATTTAATTTAATTAAGAGACCGAAACGTTGCATTGTCGACAATAACATCTAGTTTCCATAACATCTGTGTTTGTCTACCTTTCCCACATATTGTCGATTAACCTCCTCACATTCTCTCACACCACAAAAACACACCAAATATATAATATATATATATATATATATATATATATAATAAAGAAATAACAAAAGACTTAGAGATTTAGCTTATAGTCTATTTCAGGGACCTTAGACAAATTGTCAACTCTCCCGTTCATCTGATGAATCATTGTCTAAGTCCTGAATGACTATATGCTAATCTCTAAGTTGCTTATTCTTTATTTATATATTTGCTCTGTGACTCTAACATTAAGAGCACACATTGAGCTCTCAAACTGGACAGGTTTTTTAAATAAAACTCTTTGTCGTAAGAAGATTTCTTCTCGGATTTTGGATTATATATATATATATATATATATATATTATATATAATATAGCGCTATGGAAAAGGGATAGATTCCCTCAGTGTCTGGCTGATACCGACTTTATTGCCAACCCAATGACTTAACTTTTTAAAACACTTATATATATATAATATATATATATATATATATATTAGTGCGTATGTATGTGTGTGCAATGAACGAAGAACTTGATTCGTCTTATTCCGTTCTCTTATTAATGAGATATTGTTGGATTTAGTGGAGATAATTTTCATCCTCATCAGTGAAATTAAGAAGCCTTGTTGGGAATCATTAGATGATTCATTGCAGATTCAACTCTAAAATTAACCTCATATTGTCCTTAAAAGCCCTCATTATTTCGACGAGAAGAGAAAGAGAAAGAGAAAGAGAGGACAGACAGACAGAGCGAGAGAGAGAGAGAAGAGAGAGAGAGAGAGAGAGAGAGACACACACACACACACACAAACTCACATACAGGAGAAAAGATAGATAGATAGATAGTAGAAGAGAGAGAGAGAGATAGAGGAGAGTGAGAGAGAGAGACACACACACACTCACCACAAACTCACATACAGAGAGAGTGTGAAGAGGAGAGAGAGCGAGTGAGAGAGGGGGAGGAGAGAGGACACACACACACAAACTCACATATAGAAGGGAAAGAGATAGATAGATAGATAAGAGAGAGAGAGAGACACACACACACACACTCACACACAAACTACATACAGAGAGAGAGAGAGAGTGAGAGAGAGAGAGGGAGAGAGAGGCGAGAGAGAGGGGGAGAGAGAGCAAGAGGAGAGAGAGCACACACATACACACTCACACACAGACTCACATTACAGAGAGAGAAAGAGAGAGAGAGAGAGAGCGATAGAGAAAGAGAGAGAGAGAATGATATTATATAATATATAATATATAGAGACAGAGACAGAGACAGAGACAAGAGAGACAAAGACACACACACACAAACTCAACATACAGAGAGAGCGAGAGACACCTGACAGACAGACAGAGAGACAGAGACAGAGAGACAGAGAGAAAGCACACACACAGAAATTCACATACAGAGAGAGAGAGAGAGGAGAGAGAGAGAGAGAGAGAGAGAGAGAGAGAGAGAGAGAGGAGAGAGAGGGAGGGAGAGAGACATATATATAGGTATATTTTCCAGCATCGTTTCCTTTATGCATGTTTTGGTTGTACTTTCTTTCTATTCTTTACAATTGTCATCTTTTTAAGTCGGGTAGCACACCTGATAATGGCACTCAGTAGTTCAGAAAGTATTAGTGTAAGAACCTTCGGTGTATTCATTCATAAAAAAAGATGGTCATATATATATATAATATATATATATATATATATATATATAAACATATATATATAATATATATATATATATATATATATATAATATTAATATATATGATATTTGAAGATGATTAAAATGGCAATATATATACATATTATATATTATATATTATTCATTGTAATCATCTCAATATCATCATCATCATCATCCAGTGAGATAATGTTAACCATACACTGTTTTTTATATATATATATATATATATATATATATATATATATATATATATATATATATATATATATATTAGCATAGTGTATTGTTAACATCATCTCACTTGAAGAAAATTAAATATTTCATAAAAAGAAGGTGCGCACAATGGATTATGGTTCTTTTAAAATTATTATTTTACATTTGTGACACGTGCTTCGGATCTACTGATACCTGCTTCCGGCGTTAATTAACGACATTTCTCTCTCTCTCTCTCTCTCTCTCTCTCTCTCTCTCTCTCTCTCTCTCTCTCTCTCTCTCATATATATATATAACTTTATATTTATTATATATATATTATATATATATATATATATATATATTAATTTATATATATATATATATACTTTATATATATATATATATATATATATATTTTTTATATATATATATAACTATTATATATATATATATTTATATATATATATATATAAAATTGGCTCTAGAACACCTTAATAATAACAACATTTATTCAGAAGTAACAAACATTCAATCAACACAAATTGAAAATTTAATCAACAGTACATGGATTAACATATGTAGACATAGAATATATATAGTAAATACAAGAATAACTTCATCACTAGAAACAGTAAACTACCCACTTTCTACCACCTCATTAAAAACTCACAAAACTGACTCAACACTTCAGATCAGACCAATCATTTCCAGCTTGGAAGGACCTCTTTACAAGATATCATGGCTTCTCTCACAAATACTGAAACCTCTACTATCCACCTTTCCAGGACATGTTCAAAACTCCGATGAAGTCATCCATAGACTACAACAATTAATACTGGAGTACTTAAACAAAATAATTACACATTCAGTTTAGATGTGGTCTCACTGTATACCACAGTACCTGCACAACCAGCGGTTGACCTCATATCGGAACATATCATCTCTCAAAACCTATACTGTCACAATCTAACTACAGCGGACATACACCAACTACTATCCATTATAGTAGACAACACCTATTTCACATTTAACGGACATATATATAAACAAATGTCAGGATTACCCATGGGATCCAGTATCTCAGGATATTGGCCATTGCATACATGGATACACTGGAACGACGAGCACTAACCATCTGCCCATCATGCATTTCTTCACCAGGTATATTGACGATATACTTATATTAACATCATCTAAAGAAGAAGCCAATGACATAGCTGAGAAATTCAATAGTATAGACAACCACATCCAATTCCAAATAGAACATCCAGATAGCACTCGTTCCTAGCACTTCTAGATTTTAGAATAAGAATATCACCTACAGGCAAAATTTACACTTGCTTCTACAAAAAAAACACCACTAAGGATCTCTTTGTACACTTCAAATCAGCTCTTCCACTCAGTTCCAAGACTAGTTACATCATAAATGAAATTAATAGAATACACAATAGATGTAGTGAAGAAACAGACAGAATCACTCACACTGCACACTTTATGAACACCCTCAAAAACAATGGCTACCCAACTTCATATATACGCCATTTAAATAACAGAAAAACACGGACACTACACACACACTCTAACACCTGTTTCCTGAAACTACCACATTTCAGTGAAACAATCACTAAACAAATACGCAAGGCTATTCATAGAGAGGGACTAGATATCCAACTAGCCCACTCTGGACCCTCACTACGCCAACATCTAACAATAAACATAAAAATGTTATTACACCATGCTCACTAACCAACTGCCCAATAAAAGACCCTAACTTATGCCACAAGACCTATACAATTTACCGTCTAACTTGCTCCAAATGCCTTAATTTCTACATAGGTAGTACAATTAGACCCCTCCACATTAGAATCAAGGAACACATCCACACACGTGCATCCTCATTCCATAAACACCTAATCAAATGCAAAAATAAGGACAACAATTTTTCAGTTAAGATAGAGGCTATAATACGCAACATTGGTAATCTCAGAATTAGAGAAAGTTTATTAATAGCTAAATTAGGTCCTAATATAAACAATAGATTAGAATTAAACACAGAATACATAATTAACTAAATTTACACGTTCCATATATAGGTTTTAGTTTATTTAGTACACATGTTCTCTCATATATATATAATTTTCCCTACCATAAATTTTAAACCTACCAACTATCAATAGATTAGAATTAAACTCAGAATACACGATTAACTAAATTTACACGTTTCATATATAGCCTTTTTTTTTTTTTTTTTTTTTTTTTTTTTTTTTTTTTTTTTTTTTTTATTTTATTTTTTTTTTTTAATTAAAATTAAATATATATATATATATATATATATATATATATATATAGTGATGGGATGATTGAGAATGAAAAGAAGATAATAGAGAAATATAAAAAAAATTACGATTAATTTAACAATATTGACATACTTATTAACTCCTTTACATGACATTATTTCTTTAAACCATGACACTATTTCTTTAAACCATAATACCCTCTTAGGAGTACGGTCAGTCTAGAACTATTAATAAATATTTAAGGAAAAGTGGGGAAAAAAAAAAAATAAGATAAATAATAACAACAAAAGAATGAAAAAAAAAAAATAATAGTTAAATAAAATATATAATTGAAGCAGTACATTATGCCTTTTATAATTCAAATATTGATTTATGATATTTAATCTATCTGAAATTTAAGGGGGGAATGGTTTGTCTTATTTTTATTGTTTTGAATTTTACATCAATCCTAATATGTAATTATTATATGATATTTTAATATATAATTAATATAATATTTAATCTATTTAAGTTTAAAAGAAAAAGAGAAAAAGTACTCATAAAAATATTTTCTTAAAAAAGAAAAAAATAATAATAATAAAAAGAATCATTTATTTTTTCTATCAATACTAATACATAATTTAAGATAATCTTTTATTTACTTATTTACTATAAAAAAATAATTTAAATTAGAGAACAAAGGGGATAAAGGGGAAAAAAAAAAAAAAGAAAAAAAAAAAGAAGAGAAATAACACAAAAAAAAAGAAAGAGAGGGAGAAAGAATAAAAATGAAAGGTGAAAGCGAAACAAAAGCTAAGTATGTTAAAAAAAAAAAAAAAAAAAAAATTTTCTATTAACGGTTTTTATTCATTTGTTCACTTTTGTTTTTGAAATTATGACACGCTCACACCGTTGCTAAACATTGCTACACATTGCTACACATTGCTACATTACAACATCTTACCGAATGTCAGCCTTGTTCTCAACAAACTTTTAAGAAAGAAAAAAAAGAAAGAGAGAAATAAGAAATTACAGTTATTCGCCCATTCATAAAGGAGGAGAAGAAGAAAGAGAGGAAAAAGGAGAGGAAAGGAAATAGAAGAGAAATTATAACCACACAAATATAAAAAAAACAAAAACATAAGCACGTCATTTCTGAAATCCGTCTCTGACGATAAAGCTTCGCTTTGAAATCGATTAGACATATTAACATCTTTTTGTCTTTATTTTTTACGCATTGTATTGCCTTCGAATTTTATATTTTATATATATATATATATATATATATATAATTTATATATAATATACTTTATATATATTATATATATTTATATAATATATATATATATATATATATATATATATATATATATATATTATATATATATATTTATATATATATATTATATATATATTATATATATATTATATATATATATAATATATAATATATATATATATATATAATAGAAAAAGCTTAAAAACCGTCAGATCGACTAGAAACTCAAAGGTTATTAAAATTAAAAATTAAATTTTTTAAAAGCCTTTTGAGTTTCCGGTCGAAATATATTATTACGAATGAATTTGTTAAGCTTTTCTTTCTTTGAAAGTTATATATTGCTCTGTATATAATTTAATTTATTGATTATTATACATTGAGCTCTCTTAGGGATTCATAAAAATACTTGTATGAATTATATGTTTGCAGCTACAAGAGCATACAGTATGGTTATACAGTGAGATTTTGAAGATCGCAAATAGAATCATCCCGTACAACCAGTCATTTGGATACCTTATATATATATATATATATATATATATATATATATATATATATATAATTTGATATACCAAACTTATTGGTAAATCCTCGCGGTGAGAAAAAAAACAGCAAATAGTTTGATTGTAAAAATACACTACCAAACATCAATCGGGAAGAAAAAAAGACGAAGATAATCATACCAACAAAAAATAATCTATTAGTACAAATCTTTGCAAAAGAAAAAAATTTATATATATATATATATATATATATATATATATATATATATATATATATATATATATTATATATATATTCATACAAAACCGCCAGGAGACTAAAGCTAATAAGTAAAAGTGCTCAATACCTAAGTAGAGCAAATAATAAAGATAAATCTAATGAGTCAGACGAACCTACTAAAAGTTTCGCTTAATGCTCTTCAGGAGTCAGATCTTAGCCCTGAAGAGCATTAAGCGAAACTTTTAGTAGGTTCGTCTGACTCATTAGATTTATCTTTATATATATATATATATATATATATATTCTAGAATATGCATATTGTAATCCACTCGTGTTCCACCTTGCGGTGAGCGTTTTAACTACTGAGCCACAACTGCAACGTGGAACATTCAACATTATGGCAACAATTAATTGGTTGGTGATGTCGTGCCTTGAAGATGCAGAAAACCGACAAATGAATGAAAGTCACCAAGACCAGGCCAAACTAATCGATATACAAAGCCATAGAAGGAGAGTAGGAAAGCGAACGTGAAACTTGTTCTTAAATTCATTTACCCAACGAAATTCTCTCCACTCTCTTTCCCCAACGCTCCTTTCTCCGGCACTGATGGTTTCACCCGCATGGATGGTGAGACTCGTTGCTGGGGTGGTTCGTGCCAAGGAGGAAACCTAATCGAAGCAACTTTAATAGTGTGTCTTCTCGTTTCCACCTGAAATGGTTAGTAGGTTGGTTGATGTTTAATGGCATATCAACCATTGTGGGTTATTTAATGCCGAAACGTTTTTATAATTTAATGTGACATGAAAAAGACACAGTGCTTCTTATTGCCAACTCCTTATGCAAATTTCACCTTATTTATTGAGTGACCCTCATATAGGTTGGTTGGTTGGTTGGCTGGTTGATGTTTAATGGCATATCAACCCTTGTGGGTTATTTAATGCCAAAACGTTTTTATAGCTTAATGTGACATGAAAAAGACACAGTGCTTATCATTGCCAATTCCTTGGGCAAATTTCACCTTATTTATTGAATGACCCTCATATAGGTTGGTTGGTTGGTTGGTTGGTTGGTTGGCTGTTGATGTTTAATGGCATATCAACCATTGTGGGTTATTTAATGCCAAAACGTTTTATAATTTAATGTGACATGAAAAAGACACAGTGCTTCTTATTGCCAACTCCTTATGCAAATTTCACCTTATTTATTGAGTGACCCTCATATAGGTTGGTTGGTTGGTTGGCTGGTTGGTTGATGTTTAATGGCATATCAACCCTTGTGGGTTATTTAATGCCAAAACGTTTTATAGCTTAATGTGACATGAAAAACACAGTGCTTATCATTGCCAATTCCTTGGGCAAATTTCACCTTATTTATTGAATGACCCTCATATAGGTTGGTTGGTTGGACTGGAGGATGTTTAATGGCATATCAACCCTTGTGGGCTATTTAATGCCAAAACGTTTTTATAATTTAATGTGACATGAAAAAGACACAGTGCTTCTTATTGCCAACTCCTTAGGCAAATTTCACCTTATTTATTGAATGACCCTCATATAGGTTGGTTGGTTGGTTGGTTGGTTGGTTGGATGTTTGATGTTTAATGGCATATCAACCATTGTGGTTATTTAATGCCAAAACGTTTTTATAATTAATGTGACATGAAAAAGGCACAGTGCTTCTTATTGCCAACTCCTTATGCAAATTTCACCTTATTTATTGAGTGACCCTCATATAGGTTGGTTGGTTGGCTGGTTGTGTTTAATGGCATATCAACCCTTGTGGGTTATATAAAGCTAAATCATGGAGGCGCGTGGTCTGATGGTTAGAGTCGTAGGAAATGGAATCGTCGATCCGAGTTCAATTCCTGGACAAAGCTGTTTGCATTTCACATAGCGCTAGTACCTTTTGGAAAGGTATAAATCCAATTCTCCCTCCAGCTATGGGCAAATAGCAGGGCAGACTGGGTCACATCCTGCTCGTGCGAAGGGGTTGGTAAGTAAATATAAAAAGCTAAATCTTGTTTTTTGTATACATGACGTTAAATAGTATCACTACTGTTCTTCTACAAGGATGGCTTTGGCATTGAATAACCCATGAAGGTTGATATGCCATTAAACAACGAAACTAAACCAAACCAGAATTATAAGTATTTTTTAAATAACTTAATGTGTATTAATAAATATACTAACCTTGATTAGGCCACCTTGTCGGCTTAGGCAGGAGAGAACACCGACTGCACCTCTGCAGAGGGGTAAGAACCCACTCCTTAAATGATATGTACAGAGAAGCATGTTTTATTAAATGATTTTGAAAATAACAAGTGGGCTAAACATATCCCTAAGAACCTGAGTTGAAAACACACCGACTCTTCGGTAAATAAAAAGTTCAGGGCGCAGTGGTCAGTAAAGAAGGTCATGCTGATAGTCTTCTGTGACATGAAAAGAACCATCGCTACTAATTTGCATGAAAACGGTGCAAATGTAAACAGTGCTTCTTATTGCCAACTCCTTAGGCAAAATTCACATTTATTGATTGACCCTTAAACAAAGAAACTAATCCAAGCCAGAAATATAAGTATGTGCACATTTATGTTTAAAAGAAAACCCAGTGACTTGAAGAATTAAATTTAGATGTTTGATAAAGAAAGTCAATGTGGTAGGGAATGCCAGTGATGGCCTAATGTCGGTATTAGCCGGACAACGAGAGAGTCTATCGCCTTTCCCATAGCACAAGACCAGGTAGATTGTTTTTGCGGCTGAGGTGGAATGCCACACATAACATCAACTCCTCACTTTACCAAACAGATCCCTGTGCTACTCATGCTGAGTTGGCGAGGACTGGTACCGAACCAGGAACCTTGTGGTTCCTAGCCAGACGCTCTACCAACTGAGCTAAACCGGTACTATCAAAGAGATAACTAAACAAGTTAGTTGGATTTGATCAACTCCTAGCTTTATCACACAGCTCGAATAATTAGAACCAATTAAAACAGAATTTTTTTCACACATAATTCAATCCTAAAAGTAAGGAATAATTTAGTATAATTTTCGTGTCATTCAGATAAAAAAGCCTTTAGGAAGCAAAAGTTGATTAACTCAGCTTTAGTATAATAATAGAATATATATATATATATATAATATATATATATATATATATATATATGTGTGTGTGTGTGTGTGTGTGTGTGTGTGTGTGTAGAAAGTTTTACAGAAAAAACAACAAGATGTACAGTTGGACGTATTATATTTTTTAAACTTTCTTTTGTAACCGGAACATTTTCCTGGGCTTTTTAATATTTATATACACCTTTACTGCAAACTCTTTTGAGTTTTTTAATGATAAAATAGCTTATAATTTTTTTAAATAAAATTTATTTTATTTTTACTATAAAATACGCATTTTTTAAAATTATTTGAAAATTCCGGTACTGATCGAGAGCGTTCTGTACCTCGTGATTAATGATATATTTATTTCGTTTTTCCGTTTACAATGTCGCTTTGATAAAGACCGCATATGGTTGAAACAGATTTCTGTCAGCAAAACTTTAAACATCTTGTTTTTTCTACAAAACTTTCTACACATATTGTCGGATTCATATCCATTTTACCTTCATATATATATATATATATATATATATATATATATATATATTATATATATATATAAGATTTTGAAGGCAATTTACAATGCAATATGTGTTGAATTTATTTAACTTTTGTTTTTTTTCAAAACTAAATATTTTCGGAAGTAAATTCCATCTTCAGAGTTATTGAAAGTTGAAAATATTGAAAGTACTAGGTGATTTTTTATAGTACTTATCTCACGGCGATATTGTAATCTTCTGTTGTTTAAGAAGTTGATGAACGCCGTATATTTGAAAAAAATTTTCCGTGATGTTAAATCGGCTAATTCCGTGATGTTAAGCGGCTCGGCTGCTCCTGCGCGTGGTAAATGTTCGAAATTCTTTTAATTTTTACTATAAATATAAGCCTTGCTCGGCATAGTGAAATAAAGTTTGTTTTAACAAACAATATATATATATATATATATATATATATATATATATATATATAAATCACCACATCTAATTTATAATCTTTTAGGTATATGTGTTAAAATGAGGAAATATTTTGGCAATTAAACTGGCAGACACCCAAAAAACCAAGTTCAATATAAATTTGGTTTCTTTCCTGATGTTGAAGACAGACAAAAGTTAATTTTTATTAATGAATATTTACCATCCCCTCCGGACGAGCAGAATGCGACACAAGGTCAATTTCTTAAGCGGGTTCAACAGTTTTGAATTCAGAGTTTTCCTTCTCTTAGACCGGTTGCCTAACCAAGGTTAAAGAGCCCAGTCTGTCCTACTATTTATCCATAGCTGGAGAGAGAGTAGGATTCATACCTTTCCCAAGGGTATTAGCGCTAAGTGAAATGCAATTACCACGCCCAGGATTTGAACTCGGGGCGACGAGTCCATTCCAATGACTTTAACCATTATACAACGCGCTTCCTATTCTGTAATGTGTATCCCTGAAAATCAATTATGTTTTCAACACCATACCCCACCAATGCTTTAACATATTTCTGAGATATAATGAATTACACGACCGGTATTGAATTTGGAACTTTGGGGTTCCTAGGCGACTCGGCTAAACCGGTCCATAAGGTTTAAAATCTAATCTTCAAACTGTTTTGTTTTGGTAAGCTCCGTTTGTCTTATCTCATGTATTATTCAGTCCACAATATTACAGTAGATTTCTGTTTTCATTCTGTTTCATTTTGTTCATACGTAAGTTAGTTATAAGGGACAGAATCAATGAAAGAATTCAGACGTACAAATATATACTGACGTTGATAGAAATAATATTTAAATAAAATTAGATATTGCAGATATATATATATATATATATATATATATATATATATATATATATATATATATACTAGCAAATATATGCACCCTCCGGGTGCAAGTATTTAAGTTTTAATGTAATAAAATATTGTATTAAATTAGAAAGGCTAATGAAACTAAATAAGAATACAGATAAAAAGATTTGAAACAGAGGGAGTATAATAAAGATTTGAAACAGAGGGAGTATAATAAAAAATGGAACAACTGAAACTTACTCTTCCATCTCTCGTCTTTCATTGTTATTTTTTCTAATTTAAGTATTTAGTTATAAGAGGAAGTAAAGAATAAAGTGACAGTTATTTATCTTGTTAATGGATTTCATTTAAGATTCATTGAAGAGATTTTTGCTTATATTCATTAAAATAAAACCAAACAGTTAGAAATCAATAATACTAAGCACATATTTATTAAATTCGATTTTTTAATATTAATATGCAAATTAGCCTTCCCGTTCAGATTGTAAAGCGCTATTTTGTTGTATATATAAATATAATTGCATGTTGTCTGTATGTAGACATAGTTAACAGTATTAATAATGTAAGACAATTTTATTAATAATTGAGGTTTAGATAAAAATAAAATCATGGAGAATGTGATGTCAATAACTAAGAGAATTGTGACTTGAGTAGGAATATAGTTTCGGTTACAGACAGAAAAACACACAATCTCCATTATAATAAGATATATATATATATATATATAAAGGTTTTATATATTTAATGACATAGGAACAGTCACAACCATTAGTTTCATGCATGCGTAACCGCAAACATTCTTCAGGTGACGTTGGAGTTTTATGTCCAAATGCATTTGGACATAAAACTACATTAAACTTTATGCCACAAGGAATAATCACTGAAACTGTACTTAACACAACAGCAGAACTAAAACGCCTTAAATGGCGGCAATAATCGTAGCAATATCCAAGTATGCTCAAATTCAAGGTCTTTCCTGACATAGTTTCTTGTTTATTTTCCTTAGCAAAAATTATTGGTTTTCGTTCTCATAAACGGGTTCGTATATGCGTGTCCGAAAACGACCCTTAAATTAAGATCCGTGTTAACCTGTGCTGATTAAAAACAAACTCAACCGCTACTCTTGTCAACAATATTTATTATGGCCATGATCATCTTTAGTAGTAGTTAACACAAAGAGAGATAGAAATAATGTTTATAGTAACGGAATCGGCATAATTAGATTTAGTGAACATTTGATTCTCCCGCCTGTAAGTTAACTGTCAAACTTGGAAGAGGAAAGAAAGAAAGAAATGCTGACTGCTTTTCTGATAGGCGACGTCGTGCTTGCTTTTCCAGACCCTTCCTGGCCGTCACTCCTATTTTGACCTTTGACCTTTCCTCTCATTTCAAATACTTATTAAATACTTTAAATACTTACTTTTATAATTGCTGTTAATCAGCTGATTATTTATCTACGTCATTATTTATGTATATTTTAATTCCACTGTCTATTGTTGTATTGTATCATATTGAAGGGGGTGGAAATATATGGGGCAAAATAGTCCTTCGAATCAACAAGCTCCCGCCAAGGGGGAACCAAAAACAAGCGAGTTCTCACAAGTCAGACCCTCTGTTGGTCAACACATTCTTCGTCTAGCAGCTGGAAAATCCGTCGTCGCAGTCGAAATAATTTTTAGCAGTTCAAAATCACATTTCCTATTTAGTTTTGTTTCTGTTCGACTAAAATCCATTTCTTTACTGAAAAGCGCTTCGTCGTCGACTATTTCTGCTGCTGCTGACTGCTGACTGCCCAGCGCTTGACTCACTTGTTATTTTATGGGCATATTAGCCAAACATCCGGGCACGTCAATCAAACCTCACGTCCGTCCAGTTCCTACATCGCATCTGCTTTCGCATGCGGGAGGACGCGGGTTCGATCCCGGCAGGCAAGACAATGTCTTACTTCCTTTCCTTTCTCGTTCTCCGTCACAGAGTACATTTTAATGTTAACCAAACAATCCTTTCCAAAGAATATTTTCTGTTTTTTTGTTATTCTAATTTATATTTTAATACATTCTCCCCCTCTCTCTCTATCTGTGTATATATTTATATTCAAAACAACAAAGACCGGACTCACGAGACAAAGAAATGTTGAAATAGATTTAAATTTATATCTTACACCAAATCTATTCGTTTGAGTTCTCAATTTTGGTTGAATCCTATCAAGGAAACACTTCATATCATCCACATATATAATATATATATATATATATATATATATATATATATATATAATCTGAACATTATTTGGTAAACAATGATTCTACACAGAACATAGCTCTCTTTTATAGACATGATAAGGCAATGTATTTTTATCTCTGTCTCTCATGTTTATACTATTGATTGAGAAAAAAGATTTAAGAGTAGGGTAAAGGTAATTTTTTATAGCCATTTTATTTTGCAGAACAAATTCTAATCTTGCTTGTATTATTAAATTATGACTGATATTTAACATTTTTTTCCACATACACACATGCGTGTTTCTATATAAGGAATGGAGCACTCTGTGACGGCCTTTACACACAAAGCGATGTGTGTATTAAAACAGTTAAAATCCCCTTCCCATTCTGTAAGTGAAGACAGCCTAATGGTTAAGGTGTCGGATTGACACCCAACCGATCGAATTTCAGTTCCGGCTGTAGGTAGCTTACAAAATGTCTAGCCACACTGAAGAGACTTGATAAGTCGAAACATGTGCCTGTGGATGACTCTCTCTCTCTCTCTATGTATATATATATATATATATATATGTTATGAGTAGTGGCTTACCGGTAGGTACGGGTACGATCGTTGGGAGCGCACAGTATCCAGGGGTTAAGACCGTAAAAAAACAAATACAAAGTGCTCAATACAATGTAGAGCAAAATTTGTTTAAGAAATGGATATAAAGTAACCGACTCGAGTTTCATCATCTGAATCGTCAGGGTTACATCCGCTGAATTAATCGAGTTTTCGATTAATATCAGTTGATACCCGTTTCAACAGACATACGTGGTATCAACTGATATTAATCGAAAACTCGATTAATTCAGCGGATGTAACCCTGACGATTCAGATGATGAAACTCGAGTAGGTTACTTTATATCCATTTCTTAAATATATATATATATATATATATATATATATTGAAAATTTGAATATTTGGCATGAGAATATTGCACGATATTTCACAGACGAATATTTAATTTAGCCCTATTAGTGGGGCTGTAGAATACGCTGACTACCCCCTCTACAAAGTACTAAGACCATCCGTCTAATAAGGCTATAGCTTTAAGACCACCCTGTATATTTATCTATTAGAAACTTTCTAAATGTGATACGGATATTTTAAAGCGGGAAATTATGCTAAGCACGTATTGATATATCGAGACACCATTTTCTTTTTTCTTTTTTTTTAATGTTTGATGTTCAGTTGTGTCATTCCAATAACATGAAGAGATTAATCATCTTTGGGGCTCATAACTGATCAAATAAAGAGATTATGGATAATCCTTGATTGGAATGGCACCCGCACCCCCCTCCTCAGATTACAAAAATAATATTCCATCAACAGAAATAGGATTCTTTGATGTCAACATTCGATGCTATTCTTTATTTATGCAATCTGATAATTCACAATTTGTGGAATATTATCAAATTCTTCATACACCATTAAGTAGAGATAATCGTCTTCGAGGTTCTTCTTCTTCTTCTTTCTTTCTTTTTTTCTTTCTTCTTCTTCTTCTTTCTTTCTTTCTTTCCTTCATTCCTCCCTTTTCTTCTTTTTTTCTTTCTTACTTATTATTCTCACTTTTTCTTTCTTTCTTTCTTTACTTAATTGTTTATTTGTTTCTTTTCTCTTTTTATTCTTTCTTTCTGTCTTTCTTCTTCTTCTTCTTCTTCTTCTTCTTCTTCTTATTATTATTATTATTATTATTATTATTATTATTATTTATATATCAACACGCCTGTTCCTTAATTGTACGACCGTTGTCCATTTGTATGCTCTTTTTCTTTGTCTTTTTTGTTTTATTACCCCCTCCTCCTCTTTATGCTAATGCTATTCTTTTTTCATCATCATCATCATCATCATCATCATCATCATTGTTTTCCCTTTTTTTCTTCTTCTTCTTCTTCTTCTTCTTCTTCTTCTCATTGTTCTTTTCCTTCTTCTTATTCTTTTTCTTCTTCATTGTTCTTTCCCTCCTCCTCCTCCTTCTTCTCATCATTCTTGTTGTTGTTGTTGTTGTTGTTGTTGTTCTTCTTCTTCTTCTTCTTCTTTTCCCTTCTTCTTCTTCATTGTTCTTTTCCCTTCTTCTTTCTTCTTTTTCTTTCTTCTTTCTCTTCTTCTTCTTCTTCTTCTTCTTCTTCTCTTCCTTCTTCTTCTTCTTCTTCTTCTTCTTCTTCTTCTTCTTCTTCTTCTTCTTCTTCTTCTTCTTCTTCATTGTTCTTTTCCTCCTCCTCCTCCTCTCATCCTCCTTTCTTCTCATCATTCTTCTTCTTCTTCTTCTTCTTCTTCTTCTTCTTCTTCTTCTTCTTCTTCTTCTCATTACTGAAAACGGTTGTCACGCATCGCCATAAAAAAAATGTCCATTTCCTTTTGCCGCCATTGATAGAGTGAACGAAAGGATTCATTTTCATATAAGAAAATTGAATTACCCAACAACAACAACAACAACCCCTGCTCAATACGACTTGATCTTCGGATAAGTTACTTTTCACATCTCCTTCAACACATATCAACAATAA
>CM042172.1:6313975-6333975 GCA_023376005.1 Doryteuthis pealeii | reverse complement strand
ACCATATAAACTTGTGCAAATTATTGTATTGGATAGGAATACTCGAAACCATATAAACTTGTGCAAATTATTCGTATTATATAGGAATACTTGAAACCATATAACCGTGCACAAATTATTTGTATTTGATAGGAATAGCAAATAATTTATGATCGTGCGCTAATAAATGACGAAGAACAGCAACATTCAACCAAATTCTAAATCTAAGGTATGGTGTTTGGATTTGTTTGGTTGGTTGGACTTTACGACATGTCAACCCATTACCTCATTTTATACTGAAGATGTTTTTGTTTTTTTATTCTTGACGAGTACAATTTTTCTTTTTCAAACTCAATTTTTTAAAGCACTTTTTGAGAACTCATTTTTCTATTCGACCTATAGGTGGGATCCTAACAGTACCTGTTAGGATCCCATCTACGGATCAGAGTGGACGTGGGAGCAATGGGGATAAAGGGCTACTCCACATTCCCCAGAGCTCCAGAACTTGAACTTCACCACCAGATAGAGTTTAACATCATACCCAGAACAAGTGGTGTTTGGATCGGAGATTTTTTTAAATTATAATTGCTCCGTCCTGTTTTGTCCGCTCTCCCTTCCTGAATCCTTCAAATAGAAATTACAGTTTGATAGGTGCGCCGGACGAGTTGGTTTTAGGAGTGTCAGCCCATTAGGTTTGACCGATGTCTGGCTCGAGTGCTCCACATTCGACTGAATGGTCAGATTGGCCAATAAATACCAAAAGAAAAAAAGAGTTAAAATCAGGAATGGTCTTCAGTGACACTTGAGTTCCGGATTTCTACGTTATTTGGATTTCCAAATAATTTCCAACCGTTTAAAATCCGATCTCTTTAATCTCGACACCGTTACTTCCGTCCCCTTTACGCATAAAATTTAAACTATTCGCATTCGACGTTTTTATTCTCTATCCCATTGGTTTACTAACTAGACCCCCCAAGTTGATAGGGTCAAATTTGGTGGGGTCAAATTTCTATGGGGTCGTATGCATGAATTGGTTGGATGTTAAAGGCCATAAAAATAACGAAGGTAAGATGCAAAAGGGTTGAAGTTAAGGTAGTAGATTTTAAATGGAGTAGAATTAAAAGTAGGAGGGCGTAAATGTTGTCGACGATAAAGGGGGGCAAAATAAACAGGTGGGGGTAAATAGAGAATGGGTAGATAGGAAAGAGGGTTAAATAAAATGGAGTCGGGAGTAAAGGGTTCGGGGGTAAAGGAATCGGAAATAAAAGGGTAAGAAATCAATGGGGTAGGTAGTAAAAAAGTTTGAGGGGAGGGGGAGAGCACGAATTGATGTACAGAGAGGGGGGATGAACTGAAAGAGAGAGAGAGAGAGAGAGATTAAGAGAGATTAAGAGAGTGACAGAGTGACAGAGATATATAGAGAGAGACAGGGAGAGAGAGAGAATGAAACGATGAACTTAGAGAGAGAGAGAGAGAGAGAGAGAGAGAGAGAGAGAGAGAGAGAGAGAGAGAGAGAGAGAATGGAAATGAAGAGAGTACAAATCGAAATGCTGGAAGATAGAGAAGAGAGATATATAGATATAATATAGAGATAGAACACGAATTGATGTACAGAGTGTGTGTGTGTGTGGTGTGTGTGTGTGTGTGTGAAAGAGAGAGAGAGAGAAAGAGAGAGATAACACGAATCGATGTACAGAGAGATAGAGAGTCACACAACACACACACACACACACATGTATATATATATATATATATATATATAGAGAGAGAGAGAGAGAGAGAGAGAAAGAGAGAGATGAGAGGGCTAGATATAGAGAGAGGGAGACAGACAGACAGGGACAGAGACAGTTCTAAGTGATACTATTTGTGTAGCCATCCTTAAGCTTTAAGCAAGAGCACTGCTCAGCGGAGATCCCTAGTGTTAAGCAGAGCACGATCCTTAGTAAAGAAACCTTTGGTTGCTCCTTGATGGCTCTTTAATATTGGGTATGATCTGAACAGCTGAGAGAGAGAGAGAGAGAGAGAGAGAGAGAGAGAGAGAGAGAGAGAGAGAGAGAGAGGGAGAGAGAGGGGGGGGACACAGAGACTAGAGCACGAATTGAATTACTGAAAGAGAGAGGGAGTGAGGGAGTGGGTCATTATTTCAAAATGTCTGACACAGTTTTTAAAGTCTTATCTTCTTTTGTCAGAAAAAGAAATAAAATAAAACCAAAACGTCACTACAATTATTGTCGATCATTTCAGTCGGGGTCATCAGCAAAATAAACTTTATAAAAACAAAAACAAACTGCATTAAAAAATAAAGGAAAGAAGAAAAAAGAAACAAAAAAATGAAGAAGAAAAAACAAAAACAAACAAGACAAAAATTAACATAAAGAAGGAAAAAAAAGAGAAAAAAGAAAAAGAGAAAACAGAAGAAAGAGGAAAAAGAAAAAGAAAGAAAGAGAAAAAAAAAGAAAATAAGAAAAAACGCAAAAAAGAAAAGAGAAGAAAAGAGAAGAAAAGAGAAGAAAAGAGGATTAAAGAAGAAAGAGGAAAAAGAAAAAGAAAGAAGAAGAAGAAGAAAGAAGGACAAAGGAAAAAAGAAAAAGAAGAAAAAGAAATATGAAACGACCTAAAAAAAAGGAGAAAAAAGAAGAAAAGAAGAAGAAAAAGAAGAAAAACGAAAAAGGAATAAAACTAAAAAGTAAATAAAGAAAAAAGAAGAAAAAGAAAGATTAAACGGAGAAAAAGTAAAAAGTACAAAAAAGAGAAAAAACTAAAAAAAGGAAAAGGAAAAAATAAAATAAAGATTTAAAGGATGGAAAAAAGAAAAGAAGAAGAAAAGAACAACAACAATGAAAGAAAAAGAAAGAAAAAAGAATAAGAAAATAAGAAAAATACGAAAAACAAGAAAAACTAGAAAAAAATAAGAATAAGAGTAGAAAAAAAGAAAAAAACAAAGAGGAAAGAGGAAAAAAGAAAAGAAAGAAAACAAGAAGAAAAAGAAAAGAAGAAAGAAGGAAAAAAGAAAAAAGAAGAAAAGAAGAAAAGAAAGATGAATCGAAGTAAAAGAAAAAAGAAGAAAAAAAGAAGAAAAAAGAAGAAAAAAAAGAAAAGAAGAAAAGAAAGGGAATAGACTAAAAAAGAAAGAAAAAGGATTAAACGAAAAAAAGAAAAAAGTCCAAAAAAGAGAAAAGAACAAAAGAAAGAAAAAAGAAGAGAAAAAGAAAAAGGAAAAAAGAAAAAAGAAAAAGAAAAAAAGAAAAGAATAAAAAAGAACAAAAACAAAAAAAGAAAAGAGTACAAATGAAGAAACAGACAAAAAACAAAAAAGCACACAGAGCAAAGACAGGTTTGACCAATTCCTGTGTGCGTTTTGGCTTGAAGGATTATTTGGTCTCTGGTGCCACAGACGGAATTGCTGAGAATCCGTTTCTATTTTTGAGCGCCAAAAGAAACGGACGTGGAATGACATGTTGTCATCGAGAACGAAACGGATTAGCAATTTTCCCAAGAGACTCTCTCAAATCACAACGGATTTACTAAATCCCCGCACAACATATTTTAGATTACAGCTATAATAGAGACATGAATAATAATAATAATAATAATAATAATAAAAATAATAATAATAATAATAATAATAATAGAGTTTTCACACCAGCGTTAGCTGATGGTATTTCACTGGAGTCTGAGTGACAACAAGTCTTCTCAGGTCTCCAGGACTCTCCTGAGTATTCTAGCAGATTGCAGCAACGCAGTGTTCTGGGTGATCTCAATCCAGAATCCCCAGCCTTTTTCCAAGTTTTTGGGGACCGTTCCAAGTGCACCAACTACAATTGGTATCACTTTAACATTCATATTCCATAGCTTTTTCAATTCTCTGGCAAGGTCCATGTACTTGTCCATCTTTTCCTTTTCCTTCATGTTCATCCTGTGGTCTGCTGGAACTCCAAAATCCACCAGTTGACAAGTTCTTTTGTTAAAATAATAATAATAATAATAATAATAATAATAATAATAATTCTCATCAGTGCGGCTCGACTTTTAACAGCTACCCCTAGCCGGGATCGAAATCCGACAGAATTTTCGTCTGCCAAGTTCCTCACTTTCGGGGTCATCAGCTGGCGTCAGTCTGGGGGTGAACTATTAATTTACATACTTTACGGGGGTATGTTTTTACAGTCACCAGATAACTCTGATCTGTAAACAGCGGACAGGCGAGTAACGGATTATATATATATATATATATAATATATATATATATATATATATATTATATATATATATACGTGAACAATGCATCAGAAACGGATGGGTAACAGATGTATTTCCTATCGAAGTCGAATGCCGGGGATTTATTACCAACTCAACCTTGGCCTTTTTGTCTAAACTTGGACTTTCTCCACCAGACAAGTGGAAATACATAAAAAAAGATCCAGGATAAAGCTCTAACCGCATCAGCGTGGATATGACAATCCTACATTGTGACATCAAACCGACAAAGTCTGGTGGTATCATGAGATACTCTGGTTTGTGGTAATGATGCTTCGGCCCCGAAACCATTCCTGAACCCAGAGTCATCATCTGATGAAGGCTTTGTTTGTTGCAATGCTACTGTGTAAATAACAGTCATTGTATGAAGATTAATATATATATATATATATATATATATATATATATATATATATATATATATATATATTCCACCTTAAATAATCTCAAAAATTCAGATCAGTATGTCAGTTCTTCCAAACATTTATTTAATGTAAATAATATCACCACATCACATTAGTTGATAATTCATTAATTAATTTCAAATTTATTATATAACACAATATTCCACAAACATACTTAGCCCATTCGCTCATTTTTAAATGGAGAACTCTTTTAAATGTTTCACCGTTTTCTTTTTCTTTCCCAAACAATAACATTGGTAAACACGCTTCATTCACTTATCAACAAGTTTAAGAATATCAATAACATTTTATTCTTTGCAATACAAACTGTATCCATCCACCAAAAAAATTTTTATAACGGTCTCTGCGTTCCAAAAATGATTAAAAAAATATTCTTTTTTCGAACATTTTTAAAATTCTGTTTTGTCTCCAACGGATTTTTCTCTACTCAAAAAATAAAAATTCCCTCTGATGAAGGTCGTAAAAAATCTTTCTGTGTACGGAATATTTTTACATTTTTCCTTCTAATTATTATTATTATTATTATTATTATTATTATTATTATTATTATTATTATTATTATTATTTCAATTTCATCTGATTATTTCAATAATAAATAGCGTAAATCCGTATACATTTTGATAAACTGACCGAAACACATGTGTAAGTGATATCGATTAAATTCATTTTTTATCCATCTACATTTCTTTTCTTTACTCATTTTTCCTCATATATATATATATATATATATATATATATATATATATATATATATATATATATATAGAGAGAGAGAGAGAGAGAGAGAGAGAGAAGGGGGAGAGACAGATGTGAACAAAATTTACAGAGAGAATTCTAAATTTTTAAATTCAATATCTGTCAGCTTTCGTACAAAGCTAATGTGCGTGATAGAATCAATGTTTTAAAATCCCTGTTGATTTTTTTTTTTTTCCTAATTTTTTCTTGATTTCCCTTAAAGTGTCTCTTATTAATTAAAAATGATGTTTTTCTAATCAAGAAATAACGAAATAATCATTATTTGCTGTAATTTTAAACTTGTCATTTTCTTGAAAAGAGATGATATCAATTTAGCATGTATGGATGTTCCATCATGCAACAACCAGAGAATGTCCCCTTGGACATTTGCTAATTATCAGTCTAACGATCAATACAACGACGGGTGGCTAAGGATAGTGGCATTTTTCAAAACACCATAGTATGAAAAAGTGCATTGTTATGAGCAAATATATAATAAAGTCATATGATAAATATATATATAAAATCAATAATAATAATTAAGATATATTTTAAAAATTATACTGGTAATGTTGTTGCAACTGATCTATGAGATTTTGTTTGTTCTGCTAGATATTGTGGTTGTAACTGTAAAAGGAATTATTTGGTGGGAACCTAAACATAAAACAGCAATAGTAGTGCCACTTGTAATAAGATATGAAATTAGGAATAATGAAAATATGTAATAAAATTATACAAAATTAATAAATAAAAATATATAATAAAATCATGTAATAAAAATGCATAATTATTATTTAAGGTCAGATTTTTGTTTTAGTCGAAAAGTAGTAACATCATGGACACCAGTAAAAAAAAAAAAAAAAAAAAGCAAAATTAAATTTAAGTATCTAATATTTTTAATATTCTTTTAGACAATTAAATTCGTCCCAAAAGGCGTTTTTTTCTGTTTAAGTTAATTGTAGCACAATCATCTTAAGAAAAATTGTAGCAGAAAAATTGAAGCACAATCATCTTTAAGAAAAATCGTAGCTGTAGCCGATATTTTTTATTATTTGGATTACAGTAATTCTTTTCATGGTCTGCTGTAAATAAATGAGAACAATTGTTAGTAGAAAAAAAAAAAAATATATGAAAATTCGGAAAACATGTCTTAGTCAACATGATTATTAAGCCTATTTTTTTTAATAGATTAGATAAATATTCAATTTAAAATATTTCATGTTGAATAAAGGTAGTTACTGAGTTTTTCTAGATATTTAAAAATTATGGAATTTCATTCAAATGAGCAAACGTTGACTCCCCCCACCCTTTAAGTGAAAAAGGTTTTCTTCCAAGCCATAGTTGTATTGTTGCTACTGTACTATTGCACCACTTGGACACTAACCTAGCCTAGAGTAAGCAAAGTGGGTACTGTTCAAGACTGCATGTAATTTTAAACAAGTTGTGGAAGCAACACTCCATGAAAAAGCAGCTGTATAGCCACTTGCCCCTTATCACACAAACCATCCGAGTAAGATGAACAGGACATGCTGGATACTGCTAGAGAATCTCTTAAGAAACATATTTTCTATGGAAAACAGCACACAGGCACGCCAGTGTGACCGTTGAGCAAAGACGTACATTGACCAACTCTGCGCAGATACTGGATTCTGTGCAGAGGACCTCCTGAGAACAATGAATGATAGGGTAAAGTTGGCAAGAGATTGTCATAGATATCCATGATTAAAATCCTAATTACCTGTTATTAGAAATTAACTAAGTGACTCTTCCCTTGTTTTTTTTCCTTTGGTCAAATGAAAATGTTTACTCCAGTTTAATTAACTTATTTGGACAGTTTGGGTAAACTTTAAATTAATGAAATCATTTTATCATGTGATTTTTCCAACAATCTAACCCGGGCTCAATGGGTGACCCAACGGGTCACGTTTTTTTCTAGTATATATATATATATATATATATATATATATATATATATATATATATATAGTTAAAAGAAAGGAAATGAATCCGACAAATGAGTATGAAAAGGGGGAATGAAAACATCACACAATGCTGTTAAAGAGAAAACAATTTATAATATAATCATAGCTGATACTGATCAATATTTCGAGTTTACAAAAATCATCATCAGAGCTCATTCACTCCGTGGTGTTTGGGTCGGAGAAGAATGTCAAATCAGTTCACAAACAAAAAAAACAAACTGATTTGACATTCTTCTTCGACCCAAACAACCACGGAGGAATGAGCTCTGATGGTGATTTTTGTAAAATGATGATTTTTGTAAAATCGAAATATTGATCAGTATCAGCTATGATTATATTATGAATTGTTTTCTCTTTAACAGCATTGTGTGATGTTTTCATTCCACCTTTTCATATATATATATATATATATATATATATATATATATATATATATATATATAATTCTGTCTCAGTTTGTATTTATCACAGTTTGTATTCACCTATCAGATTCTATATATACATACTTATATATATATATATATATATATATATATATATATATCAAACGCATATATATATATATATATATATATATATATATATATATATCCGTGTATTTTTTCTTTACTGCCATCATTATTTTTTTGGTCGCCATTAATGATAAGGGGGGAAGAGTAAGATATGACTCGACCGATTCGTTAGTCGGTAAACAATGAAGGCGCGAAGCTGGCACGAAGCGATGTAGTTAATGGCTGGCCAGTCGCAGGGAAAATCTTTCACGTAATTTCACTGTACAAATGAAGTTGTTAGTCGACCGCTCTGCTGAATTAGAGAGAGAGAGAGAGAGAGGGGGAGTGAGAGAGAAAGAAAGAAGGAGGAGGAAGAAAAAAATCTGTTTCACCGATAGGGGACAGTTTGGTACCTAACGAGAAAAACGTTTGAAACGGTTGACATTTTACTTACATTTTCTTTTCTGAAACACCTCTAAACTAATTTTGCCGCGCAAACATTATCTCAAGAAACGATGTTCTATATAATCTTCTCTCTCTCTCTCTCTCTCTCTCTCTCTCTATCTCTCTATCTATCTATCTCTCTCTCTCTCTCTCTCTCTCTCTCTTTATCTATATATAATAAAGCTCATGTGTGTGTGTGTCTGTATCACGTAAAAGATTTTAAGTCTACCGCTTGTTGAATTATAGAGGGAGAGAAAGAAAGAGAGAGCGAGAGGAGAGAGAGAGAGAGAGAGAATGGGAGAAAGAGGGGATGAGAGAGAAAGAGAGAGAGAGAGGGGGGGAATAGAACGAGAGAGAGAGAGGGGGGAATATAGAGTAAGGGGAAGAGAGAGGGAGAAAGGTGAAATGAAAAGAGAGAGAGAAAGAGAAGATAGAAGAGAGAGTGAGAGGGAGAGAGATAGAAGAGAGAGAAGAGAGAAAGAAAGAGAGAAAGAGAGATAGAAGAAAGAGAGAGAGAGAAAGAAAGAGAAAGAGAGAGCGAGAGAGAGTGACAGAGAGGGGTGGGGGAGAAAAACCTCTGAACTAATTTTGCCGCGCAAACATTATCTCAAGAAACGATGTTCTATATAATCTTCTCTCTCTCTCTCTCTCTCTCTCTCTCTCTATCTCTCTATCTATCTATCTATCTCTCTATCTATCTATCTATCTCTCTATCTATATATAAAGCTCCTGTGTGAGTGTCTGTATCACGTAAAAAAAATGTTAAGGTCGGCACTTATCAGAATTAAGTTGTTAGTCTAACGCTCTGTTGAATTATAGGGAAGATAAAGAAAGAAGAGAGAGAGAGAGAGAGAGAGAGAGAGAGAGAAGAGAGAGAGAGAGGAGAGAGAGAGAGAGAATGGAAAGAGAGGATGATAGAGAGAAAGAGAGAGAGAGAGGGGGAAATAGAACGTGAGAGAGAGGGGCAATATAGAGTAAGGGGAAGGAGGGGGAGAAAGGTGAAAAGAGAAAGAGGGAAAGAAAGATAGAAGAGAAAGGGAGAGGGAGAGAGAAAGAGAGAGAAAGAGAAGATCGAATAAGAGAGAGAGAGAAAGAGAGAGAAAGAGAAAGATCGAATAAGAAGAGAGAGAAAGAGAGAGTGAGAGAGAGAGAGAGAGAGAGAGAGAGAGGGGAGAGAGAGAGGGGGAAGAAAAACCTCTAAACTTATTTTGCCGTTCAAACATTATCGCAAGAAACGCTATTCTATACAAATTTCTCTTTCGTTTTATCTATATATAATAAACCTCCTGTGTGCGTGTCTGTATCACGTTAAAAAAATTTAAGATAGGCAATTATCAGATAGATTTTGACCCTATATAGTCTTATCAAATGGAAGTGCCTGGTGTAATGGTTAGAGTAGGAGGAAATGGACTCGCCTGCATTTCCTACTGCAATAATACTGTTGGGAATGGTATGAATCCAACTCTTCTCCCACCAGCTATGGGTAAATAGTAGGACAGTTTGGGCTCGTTAACCTTGGCTAGATAACAAGTATAGGGGAAGGAATATTCTGAATTCAAACCTGTTAAAGAGTCAGGCTTCTAAGTAGGGAAAAGTTCTCAAAAAAGATATGCACACAAATATATATATATATATATATATATATATATATATAAAGCAATCTACAGACGCGCGTTTCGGGGTTTACCCCTCATCAGTGCAGCTATACTTATTTTTCAGCAGCTACCTCTAGTCGGGTTCGAGACCCGAACGAACTTTCGCTCGTCAAGTCTCTTACCGATGGTCCACAAGCAGCTGCCAAGGAATAGAAGGCAGAATAATCGCTATATTTCTAAACCGAAATAAACTCACCAGAGGTCTCTAACTTGTAAACAAGTGAGACTAGCTTTGCGCCGAAGCGGTGAATTTTCGCAATTAGTCCCTTCTAAACAGAAGTGCTCAACCTGAAAAGTTGGGAGCGTATATAAAGCAATCTACAGACGCGCGTTTCGGGGTTTACCCCTCATCAGTGCAGCTATACTTATTTTTCAGCAAAAGTTGGGAGGTGTGTGTGTGTGTGTGCGTTGTGTGTGTGTGTATACGCATACTAACACATATATATAGGCGAAGAATCAAACGTACATATTTCTAAAGTTTACACACACACACATACACACACACACATATATATGTATATATTGACTCCATACATATATATATATATATAGATATATATATACATGTATATATATATATATATATATATGTATGGAGTCAATGGTGCCTGGTTATTGACAGTTTGTTATCTATGTGATCTTCAGACCAAGTTGCGATTTAAATTCCCCTGTTATTTTTCACTGTTTACTTATAAATATACAACGCAAATTATATATACATATATGTATATATAAGAAAGGTTATGGAAATAAATAAGTATATACAGTATACACACACATACACCAAAATACACACAACTCACACACACACACACACATATATGTATATATATATATATATATATATATATATTATATATAAATGTACATTTCGACCTATTAGGTCTCATCAGCAAGGTCTCCCATATGTATAACCTTGCTGATGAGACCTAATAGGTTGAAATGTACATTCAGGGATTGACATTTTCTCGATTTGTTTAGCCTTACATTTGAACATATATGCCCTCCTAAATTCATTAATTATTAACTAATTAATTTTCAAAATTAGGTATGACTTCAATTAAGCACATATCCTCCAAATATATATATATATATATATATATATATATATGAGTATTTTTGTGCGTGTACGTATGTGTGCGTGTGTATTTGTTTGTGTGTGTGTGTGTACTGTATCTATTCATTTATTTCCCTACCCTTTCTTTCGTGCTACACGAGTATAACTGAACTAAATTGGCAGTGACCGCCATTTGTATAAATCGCGCTCTTTAGCAGCCATTATTAAAGACACTTCTCTTTCCTTATCTGTTTTCCTTCTTTCTTTCTTTCTTTCTTATTTTTTCTCTTCTTTTTTTTTGGCTCTTTAATTTTATTTATGGTCATTTTGTCTCAACAGATCTTCAATGTTTGGTCAGTTATTCCGTTTTCTCTTTTGAAAAATGTTCATTTTATCGTTTATTTGTTCTTGTTGACCATCTTTATAACATCCGAGTGTCTATTTGTGGCAAGACACAAAAAAACGCCTCGTATATATTACTTAGAGTGCCATCAATATATTGTATTGGCCATCTCTATAGTTTTAATGCTTGTGAGAAATCTTCCACCAAGAAAAAAAACTATGGACTGAGTCATTTATTTGGCATTGGTCCCGTTAATCTTATCAAACCATCGGATGATAACTACTGAAAATTAACCGCCCTGGGGCTGTAGAATATGTCCATTTAAAGGAGTTTGTTTGTTTGTTTATTGATTATAACGGCATATCAACCCGTCTGGGGTTATGTCATGCCTAACGGTTAGGAAGTTATACACATCGTGTATTTATATTTATACTTTTTAGTAATTGGTTTTAAAAATGCGTTAGCATTATTGGGAATTATGTTGATAAGTACTGAAATTTAACCGGCCTGGGGTTGTAGAATATGTCCATTCAAAGGAGTTTGTTTATTTATTGATTTTAACGGCATATCAACCCGTCTGGGGTTATGTCATGCCTTTGTGGGTTATTTAATGCTAAAGCCATCCATGTAGAAGAACAATTATGGTACTCTTTGTTATATATCCTACCTATGAACATTAATGTGTATATCCCAATCATCATAAATACGGGAGTATTATACTGACTGAGTAGTCTTATACCACTAGCAGTTGTTTACCTACTTCACGCCGCTGACGGGTATTGTATTTTGTTAATGTTATAAAGATTCCATTTCATTTCCAACCTCCGTTTTGGTTGTTGTTTATTGATTTTAACGGCATATCAACCCGTCTGAGGTTATGTCATGCCTAACGGTTAAGAAGTTATACATATCGTGTATTTATATTTATACTTTTTAGTAATTGGTTTTAACAATGTGTTAGAATTATTGGAGATTATGTTGTATGGTATTGATTTGTTTCATGTCTGTATTCTATGGTATAATTTTATTTCTCTCAAAAAAAGAGAGAATATCCTCCATGTTGACATTTTCAAACAGATCTTTCATATTGTTTGCTTTAAAATAACGGTTTCTGATGTGAGCAAAAAAACCTGCATTCCATGAATAAATGTCAAAGGTGCTCGATATGTTTCACATTGTGGTTGTTGTTCTTGTTTGAGTATATTGGAGTGCGTTAGTCTTGCATGACCAATGCGTAATCGGGACACAATGACTTGTTCCTTTCTAGACTTCCTTAAAGTTGGTCTCCAGCCTCCCAAAGTGAGTTTAATTAGGAAGAGTTTATTGTGGATGTTGTTGTTGTAATAGTGATAATTCTATACTTATCTTCATACTGTTCAATTAGTCTCTTGGCTAGATCGGAGTTGGGCTCTGTTATTCTAGATCGGAGTAGCTGGGTCTGTCTGTGTCCGTTGGTGGATAGATAGATAGATAGATAGATATGAATAGCCTGTTTGAATCTAGACATTGATGAAAAGTGTTTATCAAAATTGGGAACATTATAGTGTATTTCGCAATATGGAAGCGCGTGGTGTAATGGTTAAAGACATGGAAAATGGACTCGTCGTCCCGAGTTCAAATCCTGGACGTGGTACTTGCATTTCACTTAGCGCTAATACCCTTGGGAAAGGTATGAATCCTGCTCTCCCTCCAGCTATGGATAAATAGTAGGGCAGACTGGGCTCTTTAACCTTGGTTATGCAACCGGTCTAGGAGAAAGAAAACTCTGAATTCAAACCTGTTTGAACTCTGCTTAATAAATTGACCATGTGTCACATCCTGCTCTTGTGGAGAGTTGGTAAATATATATATTCTTTTTATCTCGTTATTATTTGCAGTACACAAAAACGTATACGCACTTTGCAAGATAAGAAACTACGTATATTAAAGCCTTTTTTCTTTAAACAACAGAAGAACAACTTAATCGAAAACTCCAAGCAGACAATAAATCCCAAACTGTCCTTTCCCAATTTCAAAGGAAGAACTATTACTTCCAAAATATCCTATTGAATAAGAACGCATATAAAAATATTACACTCTTTTAATTATATCTTAATTGGTTTTTATATTGAATCGTACATTTTAATTTGTTGGAAAATAAAACAATAATATTAGAGATCAATAACACCAAGTAATTATTTATTAAACCCCGTTTTGTCAAAACCAATATGTAAATAAACCACAACATATATTAGGTAAACATTTATTTATTAGTGATATATAAGACACATTGCAGGATTTTAAACACACTAATAACATGGGCTGTTTTGAGAGGCAAAACTAACTCTGATTTTCATAGGCATCTATACATATATAAAGGGCAGTTGGCCCGTATAAAACTACAAAAATAAAACAATTAACGACAAAGTAAATGTATATATAAAGTAAAGTAAAGTCGACGGAGCGACCTAAAGTCGGTATCAGCCATACAGCGAGGGAGTCTATCCCCTTTTCAATAGCGCTAGACCAAGGAGATTGTTTTGGCATCTGAGGTGGAGCGCCACATCTACCATCAGCTCCTTACTTTACCGCACAGATCCCTGTGCTACTCATACGCTGAGTTGGCGAGGACCGGTATCGAACTAGGAACCTTATGATTTCTAGCCGAACGCTATACCGACTGAGCTAACCCGGCCCCATCAAATGTATATATATACACATTAAATATCACCAGTTCTTGCTTTTTGCACAAAAATCATAAAGATTTGATTTATATTCAAAGATATTTAAAAATTAGAATGTATATAGAAATAGCATTGACATTCTTAAAAATATCGAGGATTTGTAAATCTCAAAAGTAAACAAATCAATGTACCAGGGATTTTTTTGTCCTCCCTCTGCCAAGGCGATGCTGGATAGCAGCTTCTATTCGTTATTCGATGAGATTTATTCTATGTAATAATGATTTTAACTATAAATTAAATACTCATTGCTAAACTTACACAATTCCTGAGGGTTTTAGGACGTAGTCTCGGTTATAGACAGACACCGTATCTCCATTATGATAAGATTTGCAGTACACACAAACGTATACGCATAGATTTTGTGAGATAAGAAACTTAATCTCTACTTATATTAAAGCCTTTTTTTCTTTAAACAACAGAAGAACAACTTAATCGAAAACTCCAGGCAGACGATAAATCACAGAGACTCGTTTCCCAATTTCAAAAGCCGACATAAAAGCAAGAACTGTTACTGCCAAAATGTCCCCTGTTTATATGCGTGTCGGTCTCGTAGAGTCTCGCTGTCAAACAGGCGCGAGAATCTCGTGCCGCCGTGATTTGAGAGATGAGATTTGGCTTCCCTTACAGCGTTTCTCTTCAATTATCTAAAGCTCATTTGTTTAAATGTTATTTATTTATTTATTTATTCAGCCACGCACCTTATGCTTAGGATGAATAACTGAAAATGTCAGAGTATTGGACTGACGGTCAAAAGGCGGATCTTTTATTCAGCTACGCCTACGTAAAAAAAAAAAAAAGATTATCACAAGTGCTATTGTGCCTATTCTGGTAATCGGTCTATATATCATCTAAAAATGGAGGCGTGTCGTGTAATGGTTATCGTCGTAGAAAATGGATACGGCGAGACGAGTTCAAATTCTGGACGAGGCTGTTTGCATTTTACACACACACACACACACACACACACGCGCGCGCGCGCACATATATATATATATATATATAAATCTACAAAGAGGGGGAAAACTCACATCAACCGTTCATCCTGGTAGTAAGATCAAACTCGAGTAATAAAATGGTTGTAATATAAATTAAGAGAGCGCTATTGCCATTGGCTGGAGTCAGGTGACCTACTATATCTATTGGTCATCAGGAGGCGAGGTCAGTTGCTGAGGGGAAGGGTCGAGGTTTGATCAACCTCGATTGGTCCCTTGGGTGAGGAAATTCGTTGTTGAAAACCAGAAATTTCCAATGATCCCAAGGAATAACAACGCTGATGACTTCCCTTCAATCATCTTATAGATGTTTATTTTGACAAGACATATATATAATATATATATATATATATATAATATATATTATATTATTATTATTATTATTATTATATTAATTATATTTTTGCTTGAAGGCAATTACAATGGGTATATCGTATAAAATTCGATAATTATCTGATGAGACTTAATAAAGTTTGAAACAGTCTGTACGATGTTCTACACGCCGCACGATCGCTTGCCGAAGTTCGTTTGTCATGATTATTTTTTATAATTGTCGAATTTTATACGATATACGCACTGTAATTGCCTTCAAGCAAAAAATATAATAATAATATATACTTTATCCAACAATGCTTCTAAAAACAAACATCCAATATAATATATATATATATATATATTATATATATATTATTATATATATAATAATATATATAACATTGGGCAGACTGGGCTCTTTAACCTGGTTAGGCAACCAGTCAAAGAGAAGGAAAACTCTGAATTCAAAAACCTGTTAAACTCCACTTAAGCCGGTGAGTCATTACCTATCAATAATATAACCCTCTTCGATTTAAAATTTCAACGAATTTTAATTCAGAATCTAACTACTCTTACAGAGGCTAACCATGAATTGTGAACACATACTAGCGTACGGGGGGCGTATATATCTGCTAGTATATATAAAGAACAAATCCCAACTTTAGTGATAACAAACAGACTTTATTGTCTGAGCACAGAAACAATACAAAACAGAATAGAATAATACAAAGAATGGTTGAAGCGCGTGGTGTAATGGTTAAAGTCATGGGAAATGGACGTGGTAATTGCATTTCACTTAGCGCTAACCCCCAAGGAAAGATATGAATCCAACTCAACCTCCAACTATGGGTAAATAGTAGGGCAGACTGGGTTCTTTAACCTTGGTTAGGCTACCGGTCTAGGAGAAGGAAAACTCTGAATTCAAACCTGTTAAACTTCGCTTTATAAATTGACCTTGTGTCACATCCTGCTCGTGCGGAGGAGTTGGTTAATATATATATTATATATATATATATATATATATACACATATATATATATATATTGGGAGAATATGTGCTTAATTGAAGTCATACCTAATTTGAAAATTAATCAGGTGATAATTAATGAATTAGGTGAATATATCTGTTCAAATGTAAGGCGTAAACAAATTGAGAAAAAGTCGATCTCTGTATGTACATTTAGGCATATTGTCCTCATCAGCAGAGTTATAGACAGGAAACCGTTTTGTGTGTGATTCAAACCCTAACTGCCAGGATGACAGGCGGCGATTCTAATTCATTAATTATCAACTAATTAATTTTCAAATTAGGTATGACTTCAATTAAGACCATATTCTCCCCAAAATTGTCGGCATTCGCCATCTCAAACAGACTGTTTGTTTACTCTCATATATATATATATATATATATATATATATATATATATATATATATATATTAATACTGGTGTTCTTAGAAATACGACTGTTACCATCTTTCAACACCCTCTGGTTAAAAATGAGACCGTCCAATAGCCACAAGTTACCACTATCTAGATCGATTAGTTTGTATTATTTGCTGGTTGGTTGGTTGGTTTCTTGGTTGACTGGTTGGATTTTACGGCATTTCGACCCTTGTTGGGTTACTTTATACCGAAACGTTTTTGTTTTATTCATTCTTGTTGAATATTAAAATTATTTTTTTAATTCAATTTTGTTTTAATACAATTTTTAAACTTTCTATTTAACCCATAGATTGGACCCAAACAGGTACTACCACTCTGGTCCAAAGTGGACCTGGGAGTAATGGCAATGAAAGAGTACTCCACACTCCCCAGGACCCCAAAATAACAAATTCACCATTAGGTGCAGTTTAACGTTATACCCAGAATATTAAGACCTCAGCCACAGCCTTCTAACATGTATGGCACCCAGTGAGAATGATACTCAGAGCGAGAACAAATCTGTATCTATTTGACAACTGTTGTTAAAGAGTGAGACGTTCTTTGCTCAGATTTGATTTATTAAAAATTTGTAGCGACGTTGGGGGGGGGGGTCTAATTTGCATATTGAATATAAAGCTGAAATTTGGCTTGTAAATCTCGGTAATCTATGAAAGGAAAATCTCTGGAGAAAAAAACGGTAGAAGGGGAGAGAGAGGGTATATGATAAAAAAGAGTGAAAGAAGAAGAAGAAGAAGAAGAAGAAGAAGAAGAAGAGAAGAAGACACGATAAAGTAGAAGAAGAGGAACCCAAAAGTAGAAGAAAGAAGAAGAAGAAGAAGAAGAAGAAGAAGAAGAAGAAGAAGAAGAAAAGAAATGAAAGTCAAGACAAAAGAATAGCATAAGGAAAAGGAGGGGGATACGCAACAAAACAAAGAAGAAAAGGAAGAATTACATGCAAGATGAAGAAGAAGAAGAAGAAGAAAGAAGAAGAAGGAGAATAAAAGAAGAAGAATAAAATAAGACACGATAAAGTAGAAGAAGAGGGAACCCAAAAGAAGAATAAGAATAAGAAGAAGAAGAAGAAGAAGAAGAAGAAAAAGAAGAAGAAGAAGAAGAAGAAGAAGAACCTAAAAAAAAGAAGAAGTGAAGAAAAGTTAAAGAAGAAGAACCTACAAATAATAATAATAATAATAATAATAATAATAAGAAGAAGAAGAAGAAGAAGAATAAGAAGAAGAAGAAGAAGAAGAAGAAGAAGAACAACAACAACAACAACAACAACAACAAGACCAAGAACAAGAGCAAGAAAAAGAACAAGAATAAAAATTTGTGTCGAAAAAGAAAATCGAATCTAATTTTCTCTTGAAATCTGTGTGTGTATGTACGTGTGTGCATGTGTGTGTGTGTGTGTGCCAGTAAACGCGTGTGTGCGTGTGGGTGCCTCTGTGTGTGCCTGTGTGTGTGAGAGAGAGAGAGAGTATATATATATATGTGTGTGTGTGTGTGTGTGTTCGTCCATCAGTCCGTGTAAGATGATATCATCTTTGGCCTTTTTCGAAGAACGAAAAATAGAATTGTAATGAATGCTAATGAAGTTGCTTATCAGAGACTGAAATAATTTTGGTTGTTACCGAAACAACAACAACAACAACAACAAAATTCCTTTGTGGATAAATCTTGATGGTAAGACAAGAGATTAGAGGTCATTTAGAATCAAGGGAATTTCCAATTTAGTCAGCTTAAGACAAATTCTAAAACCAGAAAATTTCATTCAGACACGAGAAATTAAATTGACAGCCTTGCGTCAAAATTTAACAATGATTATCTATATGGAGGTATAGGCTAACAACACCTAGGAAGCCACACACACACACACACACACTCACATACACACACACACGCACACACACATATATACATACATACACACCCGCGCGCACACAAACACACACTTACACACACACACACAAACATACACGCCCCCCACGCATATATATATATATATATATATATATATATAATATTGTACTAAAAGCGAGTGAATCAATGATTGTATGCCAAAAACTTTTTCTGATTTAGTTTAATGACACAAAATTCATATCAAAATATCCCTTAGTTCTAGGATTGAGTTTCGTTTGAAAAATCCATTTTAATTGGTTCTAATTAGTCGTAATTTGCAATTAAGTCAAAAACTGACCCGTCTCTCACTTTCTGTTTGTCACTTTCCACCTCTCTATGTATATTTTGATTGCTCCTTCGTTATATATGCTAGTTTCTCTATCTGAGTAAAGAGAGTGATTTAGAGAGAGTGAAATATATTTATATTTAAGAAGCCCATAACTTAAATTAAATCAAACGTTTCCTATAATTGTGTATAAACATGATTATTATGAAATAATAATCGACATAACTCCGCCAATTTATGGAATTGGAAGCTCAAATTTTGGGGATTGTCTAACTTTAAGATAGAAAAATTGAAGTGGGTGGGTGACATGTCCTGAATGATTTGGCGTGGAATTACCCTACAGTCATCCGTCCTTATCGGCAATCGTACTAGATAAGCCTTGGTGAGTCACAGAATTGATTAATGTATGTATTTACCCAACCGATTCTCTTTTCGCTAGCACTAGACTAGGGACATTGTTTTTGCTGAGGTGTAGCACCACACCTACCGTCAGCTTTCCGATGCTTTACCACACAGATCAGATTACTCAAGCTGTGCTACTCATGTGTTGAGTTGGTGAGGGACAGAGTGGAGTTTTACTGGCAAAAGATGATAGTATAAAATTTGCTATTCATTCAAAAGTCATTGATCCAGTTGGAAGGGTTGTCTCAAATCAGCTGCAGTGATTGGCTAGACGAAGCTTTGATTCAAGGGATGCTGCTCTTATTATAAAGCAATGTTAATGCACGCATAGGAAAGACATGGTTTGCTATAAACTTATTGTGTTACATAATCTATGCGGTTGCATAAGATTATTGTCAATCCCCTGTATTTCTAAAGGGATGGCCCTTTTCATATCACGGGCGGGACTTTCCATGGAATAGTACAGAAATGAAAATTGTGTATAAGATATTAGTATCAGAAAAGCAAACGTAGCGAAATTGAAAGGCAGAATTGTGGACGAGCAGATTCCCAATCCCCACGAACAAAGCGCGTTCACATATGTTTGGCCTG
>CM042172.1:6303975-6308975 GCA_023376005.1 Doryteuthis pealeii | reverse complement strand
AAAAAACACATAAAAACCAATTCAACACCGCTAATATTGTTTTCAGTAATTTTTGAAAGGACCATGATGTCTTATAATACGTGGTCCTTCCACACTGGAAGACATTGTCTAATTTTCGGTGTTGAATTGGTTTATGTGTTTTTATTATGATGGTAAACACTCTTGGTAGGGTGCTATGTTTGCTAGTGAAGTTGTTCTTGTATCTGTTGGGGAGTTTTCTTTTTTCGAGGGAGACCTTAACTGGATGCATACCTTTCCCAAGGGTATTAGCGCTATGTGAAATGGCCAAACAGCTTCGTCTAGGAATTGAACTCGAATCGACGGTCATTTTTCACGACTCCTAATAACAGCGCCACGCTACAATATGGTATAAACCGATCTTTAATGGAGGTCAAGGACAGTACCTTGATCAACCACAAAGAGCGATATAAAGTACACAATCAAACATAAAAAAGACCAACACACAACACACACACACACACACACACACACACAACCCACACACACACACACTATTAATTCAACCATCGATTTTGACGTATATTTAAAAGTAAAGTCCGACGGGGCGGCTAATGTGGTTATCAGCCACGACAGCGAGGTAGTTATCCCCTTTTCACAAAGCACTAGACAAAGAAGATTGGTTTTTGCATTTGAGTTGGAGAGCCACTCCTACCATCAGCTCCCCTCGCTTTACACACAAGATCCATGGCTACTCATATGCTGAGTTGGCCGTTATCGAAACGGTGAAACTGCGATTGCCTAGGCATGTGCTCTACGACTGAGCTAGACCCGACCTCTATTCGTAGTATTTATTATAAAGATCTCTCTCTCTCTTCTCTCTATATATCATATAATTATATATAGTATATATATAATTAGTCTACTCGAAACACGAATTTGACAATCAACAATATATATAATATATAATATATATATATATATATAATATGATATATATTATTGGAGGATATGTGCATAATTGAAGTCATACCTAATTTTGAAAATTAATTGTTAATAATTTAATCAATTTAGGCGGAATATATGTTCAATGTAGGCTAAAACAGGGATTTGACATTTTCTCGATTCGTTTAGCCTACATTTGAACATAAATGCCCGCCTAAATTCATTAATTATAAACTAATTAATTTTCAACTTAGATATGACTTCATTAAGCACATATCCCTCCAAAAATTCTCGGCTTAAGGCCATAACTAAAAAATAAACACTTTGTTTGTTTACTTAACCTCATATATATACTTATATATATATAATATAATATATAATATATATTATACCTATCTCTAAAGGATGGGTCAAGACACTGCACTGACATCCACAAGAGGCGCACGACACACATACAAAGACGCACAACCATAACACATATAGTCATTATAAATTATCATTTAAAATGTTAACTATAAACTTAATATATATATATATATATATACTATATATATATATATATATATATATAATATATAATTATGAGCGTAAATAAAGAATGAAGACAAAACTCAGACAAAAATGTGTAAGTATATTTTCGCTGGAGTTTTGCACTTCAACTTCTTTCTGCCTTTTAAATAAAAGCAGAAGAAGCTGAGCTTAAACTCCAGCAAAATATACTACACGTTTTTGTCTGAGTTTTTGTTCTTCATTCCTTATTTTACTCATTCTGTCGGATTCATTCCAACCCATTTGCCTCATATATAATTATATATATATATATATATATAATTATATTGTGTGTGTTTACGTATAATATATGAAACTATAACTTCAGCCGTGTTGTATGAAGTGATACTGTCATGGCTGCACCAACCGACCTAACAAAATGCCTAAAGAATAAAGCTAGATGGGGAGCTGAAACAGAATCTGTGTGCGATTCTTAAACAAAGCTGGAACACAACCTTCCATGAGAAAGCGACCCATGACTCAACATCTGAGAATGAACAGACATGCTGGACAATGCTGGGAAGCAAGGAATGGAACTCATTGTGGAGTAGCAATGGAAAACACCTGTGGCGGTCCGCCCAACAAAGATTTAATATGAACAGCTCTGCGTGATACTGGAGGCTGCACAATCCTAAACAACATCAGTTGTAGGTCACCTGCCATAACACAAAGCAATACGAGTAAAATGATAAGACATGACAGGATCACTGCTGAGAAGCAAGGATGAAACTCATAAGTGACGTTATTCTGTGAAGCTAGCACATGGAAAACACGCAGTGCGTCCGTCAACAAAGATTGATATGAACCAGCTCTGCGTGGATACTGGATGCTGCGCGATTCCTAAAGGAAAGTAATAAACAGACACCCACGAGCAATCAACTATACGGTCACTGTCCCATATCACCAAGACCATTCCCAATAAAACGAACAACCACACGCAGGACATGCTGAGAAGGCAAGGATGAACTCATAAAGTGATTCCTCCTGTGCGAAACAACATATGAAATGTGAAAACACCAGTCGGGTCGGTCACAAAGACTTATGTGACCAGCTCTATGCGATACTGAATGCTGTGTGGAGACCCTGTGCATGGGGCAATGAACGATGAGAAAGATTGGTAAGAGATTGTCGTGGATATCCATGCTTCTAGCATGACAAGCTTTTTTTTATTGTGATATCGTGTGTATTGGACCCCACTTGACTTTTAACCAAATATTGAGATAATAAATGTCCATCAATAGGTCCAACAACAAATTCTTATGCTCAAGTAAATTCTTATATCTTCTTATGGAAAATGACCTTTGATCTTCGCCAAGTAACAATTATGTTTTGCTTGATTGTTTTGTTTGATTTTTAACGGCATGTCAACCCATGTTGCTTATTTTAGGCCGGAACGACGTTTTTTGTTTATTCATTCATGACTGGGATCTCAACATCTTTCTTCTTGCTTCTTCTTCTTCTTCTTCTTCATCAACATCATCATCATGTACTCTTTCTTATATTCTCCTCATTTTTCTTTTCCCAGCTCTTCTTCTCTTCTTCTTCTTCTTCTTCTTTCTTCTTTCTCTCTTCTTCTTCTTCTTCTCTTCTTCATCGTCATCATGTCTCTTCTTATATTCTCCCTTTTTCTCTTTCCAGCTTCTTGTCTTTGTTCTGTTCTTCTGTTCTTCTTTTATTATTTATTATTATTATCTATATATTCATATTCGTGTTCCTTAATTATACGACCGATTAACTTTTTTTATTCATTCTTAATGGGTATTGAAAACAATTTTTCTAAACTCAATTTGTTTTAAAACCCATTTTTTAAAATTCATTTTTTTCTATTTAACCTACGATGGGATATTAAATGCGCTAATCACCTAGTCAGAATGGACCTGGGAGTAATTGCCCTGAAGGGGTACTCACACTTCTGAAGGTCAAAATGGAAAAAGAACAAGAGACAGGAAAACAACAGTCAGTCTAACACAAGCCTTTGAAAAAGAGGAACGGCTCCGTGAAACATCAAATAATCAATTCATTTATATATTATGTATATAAAAATATATATAAAAAATTTTTTAAATACAAAATCAAGCACTTTTTTAAAGAAAACTGATACACACACAGACACAGACACAGACAACACACACACATATATATAATATATAATATATATATATATATATATAAATATATCTCTATATATATAATAGATAGATAGAGAGAGAGAGGAGAGAGGGAGAGAGAAAGAGAGAGCAAGAGAGATTATTTCTATTGAGACAATATTTTTCTATAGTAAACTAAAACCTATAATTTTTAACAAACTTCCACCTTGCAATAACTCCATACTATTTTCTCCCTTTTTTTTGTCCATTTCATCGTCAAGATACATTTGATTTTTTGTCAGAGTTTGAAAACTTTTTATCATTCTTTTTTTTTTCTGCGACATTGGTAAATTTTCCTACAAGGTGTCGACTTTATGAGTTTTATTTTTCGGTTGCTGAAGTAATAAAATTCCTTTATATCCGTTGAACAAATACGCAATTTATTTTTATCGTTTTGATATTTTGAAATCAGGCTAACTTCTTTTTTTTAAGTTATTTTTTAAGCTTTATTTTCTGTTATTTTTGGTTTTTTGTTTTTTGTTATTTTTGGTTTATATTTTTTTTGATGGATATATGCCAATCTCTATGTTATGTGTGACAAATTCTCTCCCCAATTCTTTTGGCGGAGTCGAACCTCTTTCATTGTAGTAATGATTTTAAAATAATCTTTGAATCTGACGTTGAAAATGAATTTGAGTGGCTGTTTCTTTGTTTAAATGGCATAATCAATCCTTATGAGTAACTAAAGTAGCTACCCGGCGTCCCCTGGGTAAAGTTTTTTTTTAAGTTAGCCTCGGATATCCATTACATTACTATCACAAGTTAGATCCACACTGGATGCCCATAAAATCCCCACGCAAATAATATAACAAATATAGTAAGAAATTTTAATTCAATAATTTAACAATTTTAACAAGAATAGAATAAATGAGGTGATTAATTCAATCAATCAACATCATTATTCCAAATATAAATAAAATCTTCATCATTTTGCTCAAAACCCAGCTGGTGAAGTGAATGTTATATATATTTACTTTGTTGTTAATTGTTTTTTTTTTTTCGAAGTTTCCTCCGGACTATACACAATTGCCTGTTATATATGTTATAGATTAATGCCAAAATTTGATTAATTCTAAATGTTTAATTGTATTCATAATTATATTTTTAATGTTCGATTGAAATTTTAAAAAATGAACTTTCATTTGTGCCAGTTATCATTTGAGTGTGTGCACAAAGTTTTCTACAACGAATAAAATGATGAGAGTAAACTCGTGGGGTCACAAGTCAAGTCCAACGTATATGTTCTTCCCAACTGACAAAGTCCTTAGTCAGCAACAGTCACAAAAGTACGACTCTTTTCTAACAGCAAAACTCTACTACATTCTCTCTCTGTCTGGAGGAACAGGCTCTTAAAATACACAGTTAATGTACATCTGGCTTCTTACTCTGGCCTGGCATTGC
>CM042172.1:6293816-6298816 GCA_023376005.1 Doryteuthis pealeii | reverse complement strand
AATCGAAAACTCCAGGCAGACGATAAATCACAGAGAACCGTTTCCCCATTTCAAAAGCCGACATAAAGCAAGAACTGTTACTGCAAAATGTCCCTGTTTTATATGCGTGTCGGTCTCGTAGAGTCTCGCTGTCAAACAGGCGCGAGAATCTCGTGCCGCCGTGATTGAGAGATGAGATTTGGCTTCCTTACAGCGTTTCTCTCAATTATTCTTAAGCTCATTTGTTTAAATGTATTATTTATTTTTTATTTATTCAGCCACGCACCTTATGCTTAGGATGAATAACTGAAAATGTCAGAGTATTGGACTGACGGTCAAAAGCGGACTCTTTTATTCAGCTACGCCTACGTAAAAAAAGAAAAAGATTATCACAAAGTGCTATTGTGCCTATTCTGCTAATCGGTCTATATCATCTAAAAATGAGGCGTGCCGTTAATGGTTAATCGTCGTAGAAAGTTGGATACGGCGGACGAGTTCAAATTCTGGACGAGGCTGTTTTGCATTTTACAACACACACAACACACACACACACACACACACACGCACATATATATATAATATAAAATCTACAAAGAGGGGGAAAACTACATAACCGTTCATCCGGTAGTAAGATCAAACTCGAGTAATAAAATGGTTGTAAATAATAAATTAAGAGAGCGCTATTTGCCATTGGCTGGAGGTCAGGTGACCAGTTATAATCTATGGGTCATCAGGAGCGAGGTCAGTTGCTGAGGGGGAAGGGTCGAGGTTTGATCAACCTCGATTGGTCCTTGGTGAGGAAATTTTCGTTTGTTGAAAACCAGAAATTTCCCAATGATCCCAAGAATAACAAACGCTGAGACTTCCCCTTCAATCATCTTATAGATGTATTTTGACTAAGACTATATATATATATATATATATATATTATTATTATTATTATTATTATTATTATTATTTAATTAATTATATTTTTTTGCTTGAAGGCAATTACAATGGGTATATTCGTATAAAATTCGATAATTATCTGATGAACTTAATAAAGTTGATAACAGTCTGTACGATGTTCTTCTACACACGCGCACGATCGCTTGGCGAAGTTCGTTTGTCATGATTATTTTTTATAATTGTCGAATTTTATACGATATACGCATTGTAATTGTCTTCAAGCAAAAATATAAATAATAATAATATATACTTTATTCAACATGCTTCTACAAACAACATCCATATATATATATATATATATTATATAATTGGGCAGACTGGGTTCTTTAACCTGGGTTAGACAACCAGTCAAGGAGAAGGAAAACCCTAAATTCAAACCTGGTTAAACTCACTTAAGCCAGGGAGTCATTACCTATCAATAATATAACCTCTTCGATTTAAAATTCAACGAATTTTAATTCAGAATCTAACTACTTTACAGGGCTAAACCAATTTGTTACTAGCCGTTCGTCACAGTACCTAATAGATATATTGTTACGTAACTTTTCTTACTGCTTCTTTACTCTGTCTTTCTAATTTTGCCGGCCCGTCTCTGATCGTCTAATTCTTCTGTCCTTCTATCTCTAATGGTCTCGTTGTCTTTCTTATCTGGGGATTCCGTGTCTGGTTCTGCTGGGGACCATTTCTTATCAGAAGCCTTGTGTCATTGTTATGCTTTTTAGTAAATAACAACAGACTTCGATTTACTTTGATGTTATTTTATTCTGGAACCAGGACCAGACAAATGCGCGCAAGAGTCACATCTTGCTAGCTTCAGTCCTAACTCTCAACTGACTAATGCAACTGAACTACTGCAACTGATTACTAAGTTGCCACCTTTAAACCGGAAAGGGCTTTCTATCGGGGTTCCGTTCTCACGATTCTAGTCCCCAGAAAGCATAGGTGAGAGTGAGGTCAAAAGCTGTCACTCACTCTCAAGGCGCATCAGCTGTAACTGATCGCCATAGGATTTCTATACTACTTAAAAAGTAATAGGATCCAATTAATATGTAACACCATGAATTGTGAACACATACTAAGCGTACGGAGGGCGTATATATCTGCTAGTAATATAAAGAAAATCCCAACTTTTAGTGATAACAAACAGACTTTATTGTCTGAGCTACAGAAACAATACAAAAACAGAATAGAATAATCAAGAATGGTTGAAGCGCGTGGTGTAAGGTTAAAGTCATGGGAAATGGCGTGTAATTGCATTCACTTAGCGCTAACCCCCAAGGAAGATTATGATCATATACTCTACCTCAGCTATGGGTAAATAGTAGGGGCAGACTGGGTCTTTAACCTTGGTTAAGTACCGGTCTAGGAGAAAGGAAAACTCTCAATTTAAACCTGTTAAACTTCGCTTTATCATTGACCTTGTGTCACATCCTGCTCGTGCGGAGGAGTTGGATATATATATATATATATAATATAATATATTATATATATATATATATATATGGGGAGAATATGTGTTAATTGAAGTCATACCTAATTTGAAAATTAATTAGTTGATAATTAATGAATTAAGGTGAATATATCTGTTCAAATGTAAGGCGTAAACAAATTAAGAAAAAGTCGATCTCTGTATGTACATTTAGGCATATTGTCCTCATCAGCAGAGTTATAGACAGGAAACCGTTTTGTGTGTGATTCAAACCGTAACTGCCAGGCTGACAAACGAGGATTCTAATTCATTAATTATCAACTAATTAATTTTCGAATTAGGTATGACTTCAATTAAACACATATTCTCCCCAAAATTGTCGGCCATCGCCATCTCAAACAGACTGTTTGTGTACTCTCATATATATATATATATATATATATATATAATATATATATTAATACTGGTGTTCTTAGAAATACGACCGTTACCATCTTTCAACACCCTCTGGTTAAAAATGAGACCGTCCAATAGCCACAAGTTACCACTATTTAGATCAATTAGTTTTCATTATTTGTTGGTTGGTTGGTTGGTTTCTTGGTTGGCAGGTTGGATTTTACGGCATTTCGACCCTTGTTGGGTTATTTTATACCGAAACGTTTTTGCTTTATTCATTCTTGTTGGATATTCAAATTATTTTTTAAATTCGATTTTACTTTAATACATTTTTAAACTTTCTATTTCACCCAATTGGACCCAAACAGGTACTACCACTCCGGTTCAAAGTGGACCTGGGAGTAATGGCAATTAATGAGTACTCCAAACTCCCCTGGGCCCAAAATAATAAATTCACCATTAGGTGCAGTTTAACGTTATTCCTAGAAAGAACTCAGCCACCGCCTTCTAACATGTATGGCACCCAGTGAGAATGATACTCAGAGCGAGAACAAATCTGTATCTATTTGACAACTGTTGTTAAAGAGTGAGACGTTCTTTGCTCAGATTTGATTTATTAAAAATTTGTAGCGACGTTGGGGGGGGGGACTAATTTGCATATTGAATATAAAGCTGAAATTTGGCTTGTAAATCTCGGTAATCTATGAAAGGAAAATCTCTGGAGAAAAACGGTAGAAGGGCAGAGAGAGGGTATATATGAAAAAAAGAGTGAAAGAAGAAGAAGAAGAAGAAGAAGAAGAAGAAGAAGAAGAAGAAGGCGAATGAAAGAAGGAGAAAAAAGAGGTAGAAGAAGGGGAATGAAAGAAGAAGAAGAAGAAGAAGAAGAAGAAGAAGAAGAAGAAGAAGAAGAAGAAGAAGAAGAAGAAGAAGTGAAAGTCAAGACAAGAGATTAGCATAAGGAAAAGGAGGGGGTAAAGCAAAACGAAGAAGAAAAGAAGAAGTACATGCAAGAAGAAGAAGAAGAAGAAGAAGAAGAAGAAGAAGAAGAAGAAGAAGAAGAAGAAGAACCTACAAAAAAGAAGTGAAGAAAAGTTAAAGAAGGCGAAGAAGAACCTACAAATAATAATAATAATAATAATAATAATAATAATAATAATAATAATAAGAAGAAGAAGAAGAAGAAGAAGAACAACACAACAACAACAACAAAAAAAACAAGAACAAGAAAGAAGAAGAACAAAAAATAAAATTTGTGTCGAAAAAAGAAAATCGAATCTAATTTTCTCTTGAAATCTGTGTGTGTATGTACGTGTATGCATGTGTGTGTGTGTGTGTGCCAGTAAACATGTGTGTGTGTGTGGGTGCCTCCGTGTGTGCCTGTGTGTGTGTGAGAGAGAGAGAGAGAGAGAGAGTATATATATGTGTGTGTGTGTGTGTGTGTTCGTCATCAGTCCGTGTAAGATGATATCATCTTTGGCCTTTTTCGAAGAACGAAAAATAGAATTGTAATGAATGCTAATGAAGTTGCTTATCAGAGACTGAAATAATTTTGGGTTGTTACCGAACACAACAACAACAACAACACAAAATTCCTTTGTGATAAATCTTGATGGTAAGACAAGAGATTAGAGGTCATTTAGAATCAAGGAATTTCCAATTTAGTCGACTTAAGACAAATTCTAAAACCAGAAAATTTCATTCAGACACGAGAAATTAAATTGACAGCCTTGCGTCAAAATTTAACAATGGTTTTTATTTATATGGAGGTATAGGCTAATAACACCTAGGAAGCCATACACATACACACGCACACACACAAACACACACACACACATAAACACACACACACACACACACATATATATATATTGTACTAAAAGTGAGTGAATCAATGATTGTATGCCAAAGGCTTTTTTTCTGATTTAGTTTAATGACACAAAATTCATATCAAAATATTCCTTAGTTCTAGGATTGAGTTTCGTTTGAAAAATCCATTTTAATTGGTTCTAATTAGTCGTAATTTGCAATTAAGTCAAAAACTGACCCGTCTCTCACTTTCTGTTTGTCACTTTCCACCTCTCTATGTATATTTTGATTGCTCCTTCGTTATATATGTTAGTTTCTCTATCTGAGTAAAGAGAGTGATTTAGAGAGAGTGAAATATATTTATATTTAAGAAGCCCATAACTTAAATTAAATCAAACGTTTCCTATAATTGTGTATAAACATGATTATTATGAAATAATAA
>CM042172.1:6278816-6283816 GCA_023376005.1 Doryteuthis pealeii | reverse complement strand
GTTCGGCTCCAGACCATAAAAGAACAGAGTAGAAAGTTGAAAGTCTAGACTGATTGACTGAAGAGGACAGACGCAAGATGCGGTCAGTCCTACTAGGCCATATACTTGAGTTCGTTTAATAAAGAGCTCAAAGAACAATAAAATCAAGTCTTATGTTCGTTTTTAAAAACTACCAAAGGGCACAAAGCAGGAATAATCCAAATGAACCCAAGTGGTTCAATACCATAAAAGAATACAGTCTGGCTCCAGACCATAAAAAACACAGAGTAGAAAGTTGAAAGTCTAGACTGATTGATTGAAGAGGACAGACGCAAGATTGCGGTCAGTCCTACTAGGCCATATACTTGGTTTCATTTAATAAAGAGCACAAAGAACAATAACATCAAGTCTTATGTTCGTTTTTAAAAACTACCAAAGGGCACAAAGCAGGAATAATCCAAATGAACCCAAGTGGTTCAATACCATAAAAGAATACAGTCTGGCTCCAGACCATAAAAGAAGACAGAGAAGTCAGCTAGTTATTATTATTTTCACTCCTTTTGAATTTTTCACATCAGCGTTTGCTGATGGTATTTCACTGGAGTCTGAGTGACAACAAGTCTCCTCAGGTCTCCAGGACTATTCTGAGTATTCTAGCCGATTACAGTAGTGCAGTAGTCAAATGAGAAGGTTACTCACGAAGCGATCTTATCAACTATCCGCTGAAATACCAACTCTCGCTTAAGTGCAGAACTTGCTGCTATTTATAGTGGAAGAGTTCATTCCTGCGTGGTAAATTACCATAACAGTTTCCCGCTCTGAAAACTGTTCTTGGTTGGTTGTTTTGTTTTATGTCATATCAATCCATTTCGGGTAATTTAATGCCAAATAAATTCATTTTGATATTCGGTTTACTTACTGTACCAGCTGTTTCTTAAATGGTCACCCATCTACGTATTGAACAGGCTCATTGTTGCTTAACTTCGGTGATCTTGCAGGAAACAAGTGCTTTCAACGTGACTTGGCTGTAAGCACGGCCATTGTTCATAAAACCAAAGTAAAAATGAATTAGTTTTGTTCATTTGTTTTCTAGTTAACAAAGTTACTGTTTTTTTCTTCCTTTCTTCCATCTTTTTCTTATTTTTCTTCTTTTGTCGGTCACGTGGGATGGAAATTAAAATGGCGTGTTTTGAAAATAAAAATAAAATGAAAGACTTTCTTTTCAATTAGGAGAAAATGAAACGGCGCAAAAAAAAAAAAGCATTTTTGTTGATGTTTGAATTTTCAGGAAGAAAGAAAAGAACAAAAAGGAATTGAGAAAAGGGCGGGTGAAAGAAAGAGACAATTGAGAATTGTTAAATGAGAAAGAAAAGAAGAGAAAAAAGAAGCACAGAGAGGAAGAATGAAAGAAAGAAAGAAAGAAACAAAACAAACAAAAGAGAAAAATAAGGAAGCAAGAAAGAAGGAAAAACACAAAGAAAGAAAGAAAAAGAAAGAAGAAGAAGAAAACAAAAAAGAAGATAATTACGAAATCAAAAGAGAATGAAGAAATACACAAAGAAAAGAGAAACGAAAGAAAAGAAAAGAGAGAAGAAAAGGAAAAAGATAAAAAAGAAATTTTGGATTATTTGGCTTATTCGGACTATTGTTCTCATCTTTATTATTATTGTTTGGGTTCAAAGTTCCGTTATAGCTCTCGATTACAATAAGAAGGTTCTTGAGTTCGAAAAGCAGGTTCCCGAGTCCGACAAGAAATAACTGAAGAAGGTCTGAGAGCACATCGGCCGAAACGTTAAAAAATAACAATAGTCCGAATAATACAAATAATACAAATACCTAGCCTCATCTCAGAAATTCAGAAAGATAGTACAAAAAAGAAATAAATAAAGAAGAAAGAGAAAAGGAAAAAAGAAAGAAAGAAAGAAGAGAAAAGAGAAAGGAAAAGAAAGAAGAGAAAGGAAAAGAAAGAAAGAAAGAAAGAGGAGAAAGGAAAAAAGAAAGAAAGAAAAGAGAAAGAAAGGAAAGAAAGAAAGAAGAGAGAAAGAAAGAAAGGAAAGAAAGAAAGAAAGAAAGAAAGAAAGGAAAGAAGAGGAAAGAAAGAAAAGAAAGAAAGAGAGAAAAAGGAAAAAGAAAGAAAGAAACACACAACAAACTAACAAAAAACGAAAATAACCAAATCGAGAACGAAGAAAGACATAAAGAAATAGAGGAACGAAAGAAAAAAAAAGAGAGAAAAGAAAAGTATCTGAGAAAAAAGACAAAGAAAGAAAAAAGAAAAAAGAAAAAAAAAGAAAGAAAGAAAGAAAAAGAAAAAAAGAAAAAGAAAAAAAGAAAAAAGAATGAAAGAAAAAAACAAACAAACAAACAAACAAACAAACAAACAAACAAACAAACAAACAACATGAGGCGCGTGGTCTAGTGGTTAGACTCGTGGGAAATGGACTCGTCGATTCGAGTTCAATTCCTAAACGAAGCTGTTGGCATTTCACATAGTGCTAATACTCTTGAAAGGTATGAATCCATATATTCTCCCTCCAGCTAAGTAGGGTAGACTGGGCCCTTCAGCCTTGGGTAGGTAACCAGTCTAGGAGGATAACTCTGAATTAAAAATCCTCAGTCTGTCGTTGATTGGGTTTGTGCAAACCCTTGATGCACCAAAATCTTTCCTATCGAGTATGCCAAAAAGTGTGGATGGTCCAACACAAGCCTTCACCACTATAAACAAATCCCTGTGTGGGTGTTCATTGTATATATGAACCTCATGCGTCGAAAATCGACGAGAGAGTCCATAATATATATAATATATATATATATTATTATATATATATATATAATATATATAATAAACAAAGCTGACCCATGGGGTCACCCATTGAGCTCCGGGTAGATAATTGGATTCGGGAAAAGTGAGTTTACAAAGCGAATTAAATTATATATATAATATATATTATTATATATATATATTATTTTTTTTAATTCGCTTTGCATTTCATTAAATTCATTAAATTTCCTGATTTTTGGTATTTTTTCTTTCGGCGGGATGACATACGATGGTGAATTATTACCATCGTTTAATCTTAAAGCAATATTATCTTTTCAAATTGGAAAGTTACACACTGATAAAATGTTTGTTTCACTCGTTAAATGTATGTTTTCAACTGAGACTTCTGTTCAATTGGTTCGTCACAATAAAATACATATCTCTACAGCTCTCAATAGCAATTATGGAACTGGGTTTGTATAATATATATATATCTAGCTAAAGTACCCGGTCCATGACCGGACTAAAAAAAAAAAAAAAAGAACACCAAAGATGAGTGGCGAAAAAAATAAGAGATAGGTATACCGAGGCCACCGAAAGAACTCTTCCGGGGCCTCGGTATACCCAATTTCGGTTCATTTTTTATAATCTCAATAAAATAGAATAGGGATGGGGGTAGACCTCATAAAAAATATTTCCCCTAATATATTTTCGTGAAAATCGGACCATTAATTGATTTTTCATAGTATATTTTTAAAATCCTCTTGTCGTAAGTTGTTTTGCCTACGTAATCTATCCGATTGTAAAAAAAAAAAAATTAAACAAAGTTATTTATTTTTCGAGTTTTCAGTGGTGCTCATTTCCCCGTATATAGTTTATCGTAAACCGATCCCCCATATCGGAACCGCTGAAAATTTTTTTTCTTTGTATTTTTTTCTTTTTCTTCAATGGATTATTACGTTTACCACACCAATCTATTTTCGAGTTTTCTGGGTGCTCATTTCCCCGTATAAGTTTTATAGTAACCGAACCCCCATATCGGAACCGCTCTATCTTAACAGTTGGGCTGAATTTGCACTAAAGGTGTCAAAATCAGGTGACCATAAAAAACAGAACCCACAAACTTTGTAATAAAACTGTTAATTTCAAGTAGGGGGGTTAGGGTTTGGGGTTAGGGTTTGGGGTTAGGGTTAGGGTTTGGGTTTAAGGGTTAGTTTAATGGGAAATAATAAATAATGTGGGTTCTGTTTTTTCTGGGCCACCCTAACTTTGACACATTTGCGCCAGTTTCCTTTCGAGCGGTCCGATATGGGGTTCGGTTTACTATAACCTTATACGGGGAAATGAGCACCTTGAAAACTCAAAAAATAAAGAACTTTCAAGAATTTAAAAAAAAATCTGATAGATTGGTGTGTAATCGATAATAATCAATTGAAGGAAAAATAAATAATAAATAAAATTTTCTTTTTAGCGGTTCCGATAAGGGGTCGTTTACGATAAACTTATACGGGGAAATGAGCACCCCTCAAAACTCGAAAAATAAATAACTTTTTTGATTTTTTTTTTTTTTTTTTACAGTCTGATAGATTGGTGTGCAATCGATATAATCAATTGAAAGAAGAAACAAAAAATTAAAACAAAAAATTTTAGAGGGGGGGGGCTAAAAGTTCAGGTCCGCCTTAATTTAAAAAAAAAATCTGCCTATTTATTTATCATTAGAATTATGATAAATTAAAGAACAAATTTTCTCATTCAAGTTAACGTACATTAGAATCATTTTTATTCTATGTTAAGGTAAGAACATATCATACACTGTTTTGTTTATATACGAAATGTTAACGACATCGTATTTTTATTATAATTTTTTTTTGTTTTTATTACAATACGAATACAACTATGTTTACTTAGTTACGAAATAAATAGTTATAATTTACTACCTATTTTTGTAAAAGGTTTTTCTTTCTAAAATTCTTTTGTTAAATAAACGAAATAAATAATAAGCGCTTTAATTGTTTTTACTTCGCTCTTTCTTACCAAATAAATATTTGGAAGATAAATTATTTCATTTCATTTCTAACTAAATTATATTTTAAAGACAGGAATAAAAAGATGCAATATGAATAAGATTTGATTTTTCGTTAAAATACTTTTGTTGTCCGGAAGCAAAATAAATTTTTTCTAACTCGCTATAAAAAAATTCAATTGATAAAGACTCGTAACAAATTATATATTGAGCAAGATTATTTTCTCTTCTTTTCAC
>CM042172.1:6256316-6273816 GCA_023376005.1 Doryteuthis pealeii | reverse complement strand
GTTGCTGAATAAAGTATATATTAAATTTTTACTTGAAGGCACTTACAACGCATGTATCGCATAAAATTCGATACTTTTTCTTATAGAAAATGAACTTGACAAGTGTAATCCCAGCAAAGGATGGCTCGATGTGTAGAATACCGTACAGACTGTTTCGACTTTATTAAGTCTCATCAGCGGTATATACTAACGATTTCCCTCCGACAGAAATCGAAACAGGGACTTCAGCAGACACAGTGAAACATATATATATATATATATATATATATATTATATATATATATATATATATATATATTTAATAATAATAATTAATGTAATAGCTGTATTTATTATATTCTGGCATTAAACCGACGGTAATAAATCTATCAGTAATTTATATAATATGATAAAACACAGACACACACACCACACACACACACATATATATATATATATATATATATATATGTATATACATATACATATACATATATATATATATTTCTAGCGACTTAGCTAGCTAGCTAATATTTTATATATATATATATATATATATATATATATATATATATATATATATATATACCGAGATTTGTAAATATAAACGCTACTTTTAAAAGTTGATTTAAGTACGCAAAAGTTATGTAGAATTGGCAAGGACTCTATAATAATTACATCAGTTGAAAAGGTACTTGTAATTTTTAGAAAGAAAAAGCAAAACCACTTGTTTTTTTTATTATCTATTTGTTTATCGTAATTATTCTTCTTTAAAATGCAAATTGAATTTTCTGAATGAAGAATTACGAACTGTCACTTATTTTTTTGTTTTTTGTTTGTTTTTATTGTTGTTTATCTTATATTCATTCATTTATTTACTTTTTGTTTTCGATTTGTAAGGTGTGAATTGTTCGTATCTTTTTTTTAATTGTTATTCAAATGTATTTGATTTCGGCCTCTCCTCGAAGAATTTATTAACCTCGTAAATTTAATTCGGTTTTCAACTTACAGATAACTTCTCGAATAATCGCTCCCAATCATCGATTTTTCGATGTGTGTCTTCCTTCGCCTATTAACATTTTAACGATAACTTTATAGAGAAAGAAAAAAAATCCATCTTACACATCGTACATTCTTCTGAGAGTTTCAAATAGTTCAACTACTAAAACTGCTCAGCCAGAGATTTTATGTTTATTGCTTGGTGCATTTGTCGGTTTTACGGCACGTCAACACTTGTTGGGTTATTTTATGCCGAAGACGTTTTTGTTTTATTTATTCTTAATGGAAGTTCAATTCTTTTAAGCTCACTTTTTTAAACACATTTAAACTAATGTTTTCTATTTAACTCATAGCTAGGACCCTAACAGGTACTACCACTCCGGAGTAATGGTGATGAAGGGGTACTCCACATTCCCCAGAATTCCATAATAGTAACTTCATCATCAGATAGAGTTTGGTTGGTGCATTGGTTGGTTATACGGCATTTCAACACTTGTTGGGTTATTTTATGCCGAAGACGTTTTTGTTTTATTTATTCTTATTGGGCGCTAAATTCTTTTAAGCTCACTTTTTAAAAACACATTTATACTAATGTTTTTTCAATTTAACCCATAGCTAGGACCCTAACAGGTACTACCACTCCCGTTCAGAGTGCACCTTGGAGTAATGGTGATTTAAGGGGTACTCCACATTCCCCAGAATTCCATAATTGTAACTTCACCATCAGATAGAGTTTGGTTGGTGCATGGTTGGTTTTACGGCATGTCAACCCTTGTTGGATCATTTTATGCCGAAGACATTTTTGTTTTATTGATTCTTAATGGGCGCTCAATTTTTTAAGCTCACTTTTTTAAACACATATTTAAACTAATGTTTTTCTACTTAACTCATAGCTAGAACCCTAACAGGTACTACCACTCCGGTTCAGGGTGAACATTTTCCAGAATTCTATAATTGTAACTGGTTGGTGCATTGGTGGGCTTTACGCAATGTCAACCCTTGTTGGGTCATTTTATGCCGAATACGTTTTTGTTCTATTCATTCTTCATGGGCACTCAATATTTTAAAAGTCAATTCTTTAAAACTCAGTCCCTTAAACTAATGTTTTTCTATTTAACCCATAGCTGGCACCCTAATAGGTACTATCACTCCGGTTCAGAGTTAACCTGTGAGTAATGTTGATTTAAGGGATACTCCACATTACCTAGAGCTCCATAATTGGAACTTCACCATCAGATAGAGTTTAACGTCATTGCCTTCTAGAACATTTTGTGATGGCTATCTGACGAGACACAGCTCATTTATGGAGTTATCGGCCGAAATGAATTTATATTAGCCAAATAACGTTTTTTTGAGGGTTTGTTTCTTATGGAAAATATATATACACACACACACACACACACACATATATATATATATATATATGTGTGTGTGTGTGTGTGTGTGTATGTGTGTGTGTTTGTGTGTAAAATGAAAATGGAAGGGAATCCGACAGAGAAATTCAAAGAGAAAGAAAGGAAAGAAAGTATAGAATGGATAAAATAGGATTATTTTAATTAATTTAACTTACACGTGTTTTGGTCAGGAGTTTATCCATGTGTACATTATTCTATCTATTTTTATTTTAAAATAACAAAATGAAATGAAATAATAATAATAGAAAAAATGTAGAAATGTTCCGCACACAAAGAAATATCGACCTTCCTCAGAGTAAATCCTTATTTTTTTAAATAAAATTCGTTGGAACGCGGAGAATTTTTGAAATGTTCGAGAAAATAACTTTTTAAAAAATCACGTGAAGAAAAGTGTTCAAACGCGGTCGAGAAGACAGTTATAATGACGTCGCATGCTACGGATTTTGAAACACAGTGCTTTGTTTATAGTGGTGAAGGCTTGTGTTGGACCATTCCGCACTTTTTGGCACAGTTTTTGGAACGAAGTCATGTGGAATTTTAATTTTCAAAGTATGAGGGGTTTTTTTTTGTTTTTTAAGAAAAAAAAAGAAATTATACGTATAAGTGATTTGTTGGTGGTTCATATATATATACATATATATATATATATATATTATATATATATATATGGGGCGACTTAAATTAACTTTCACTGCCAGCATAAAGCAATGATCGTCTGTTGTTTACATACTGGATATCTCTGGTTATCGTAATATCGTCATATGGTTATCTGAGGAAGAGTCAGTCAGGATTTGCACCTTGTCAGAGGTAGTTGATGTGTCTAGCCAAACTGAAGAGACGTGAAACGTCGAAACACGGTGTCTGTGGATGATATATATATATATATGTGTGTATTATATATATATATATATATATATATATATAATATATATAATCGACTTTCTCGTCGATTTTCGACGCATGAGTATTAATTTGGTGAACAACCAACACAGTGCTTTGTTCATAGTGGTGAAGGCTTGTGTTGGACCATTCCGCACTTTTTGGCACAGTTGATAGGAAAGAATTGGTGCACAAGGAATGCCACGAACCCAATCAACGATAGACCACGGGATTTTTGAATTCAGAGTTTTCTTTCTCGTAGACTGGTTACCTGTCCAAGTTTAAAGAGCCCAGTCTGTCCTACTATTTAACCCATAGCTGGAGGGAGAATATATGGATTCATACCTTTCCCAAGGATATTATCCCTATATATATATATATATATATATATATATATATATATATATATATATATATCGATTTCAAGATAAGTGTGAAGAGATTTTCATACCAAGATAAGGATAATATTTTTTTTACCTTTACAAACAGACAAAAATAGATTTAACTTCACGCCCCGTCTTTATCTGAATCAATATTCATCGACGACACTGAACTTAACTATAATTTTACATTCATGAAGAAATCATCGTGCAATCCTTAACAGATGAAAAAAAAACAAAAAAACAAAACAAACAAAATGAAACGAAAAGAAGATGGCGATGAAGAGACGACTGAATGCGTAGGTGTGGTCTCTGGATAATCAATGTTATCACTTCAGATCTCAGTTAAGTCGAAGGAGAGAATCTCGTACGGAAGTCTAAATAATCGCCTTCATTATAGCCTTTCTCAACAAGATCAGCAACCCCCCCCCCCCCGCAAAAAAACAAAACAAAACAAAAAAACAAGAAAAGTATTTTGGTTCATTAAGAATAAGATGGAGAGACCATAACCTGGTATTTGCGTTGAAATCTTTTAAGACTCTGTGGTCTTAAAAGATTTCGTAGCAATGTCGTTTTCGTAAAAGCGAGAGATTCTATGGGTTTGCCCCTGACACGTGACTTGATATAAAAACGGATGTAAAAAGGGGAGACAATACTATCTTGTCTTCCAATGAAGTTAGGAATAATTGAAACCATATAATTTCTTGTAAAATATTGGTGTTCGATAAGAATACTTGAAAACATCCAGATAGTTACTTTAAACTATTTAATTATAGTCTTTCTAAACAAAATCAATCATTCCCTCTCTCTAAAAAAGACAATAAAAGTGTTTTGCTTCATTAGAAAGACAGTGCATTTCCAATGCATTTTTATAGTAAAAATCATTTCCAATGCATTTTTATAGTAAGAATCATTTCCAATGCATTTCTATAGTAAAAATCATTGTCCAATGCATTTCTATAGTAAAAATCATTTCCAATGCATTTCTATAGTAAAAATCATTGTCCAATGCATTCTATAGTAAAATCATTTCCAATGCATTTCTATAGTAAAAATCATTTTCAATGCATTTATAGTAAAAATCATTTCCAATGCATTTTTATAGTAAGATTTCATTTCCAATGCATTTTCATTGTAAAAATCATTTCCAATGCATTTTTATAGTAAGAATCATTTCCAATGCATTTTTATAGTAAGAATCATTTCCAATGCATTTCTATAGTAAAAAATCATTTCCAATGCATTTCTATAGTAGAAATATAATTTTTAAAACAAAATAAAACAAAATGGCATCCTATGTACATTTGGAAATTAAAAACACTTTTTTTCATTATTTATTCTATTTTGCTTTTATTAAACCTACAAACGTATCAGATCATTTTGCTCTACCCTGTAGTTTTTAAAACTAGGTATTTACCCAATCCGTTTACTACAGGTTAGATGTGACACAAGGTCAAAGTATAGGGCATCCATTGAAGATCGAATTCACTATTCAGCATTAATGGATGTTATCGTGACTCCTACTACGCCGCTTATATCTTTTCCGAAGTGTATGAACGACTTTTCGTCTCACGCAGTCTAACTCCTTCTGGCATAGAATAACAAACACCGTGGGTAAGGTAGTATCTTTATTCCTTTCACCAGAAAGTGTAAAAAAAAAACTGAAATAGGAAAGAAAACAGGTTTATAGAACAAGCCACAAACACAGGGGCGCAACAGGCACAATGTCTGAAGAAAGCAATGGATGGGTGTTAATAGAAAAAACTCGGCAGCAGTTCGTAAATAAAGACAGTGAAATAACAATGACGTACAATGACACCACCGAACAGGTTTAGAAGTTAAGGAAGGTACAAACTAGGGGGGCAGTGTCTCTATGAGAGAAAGTCAATCAAGCGGCAAATAGACGGAGGGAGGGAACATTACAAAATCTCTCTTCGTGTACAAGGTTCAGCGAAATGTCAAATAATATAGTCAGATACAAGAGGTAAAATTCTATTACTAAATTTAATAAGAAGGTTACTGAGAGTCAAGTGACGTACCTGTTCTCTTTAAGGAAGAACACAGAAAGGGATTAAACGCGTCCGCCTATGCAGAACCAGTGTGGATAAAAGTCTTGAATGTACCGCTGAATCACAACCCGTAAATGACCTGTGAAAAGCAAAAATGTATCCTATTTACGAAAATAACAGAGATGGTCTGAGGGGCATAACCCTTACTCGTAAATAATAGCCAAAACAGATGTGTAAGACTAGCAAGACCATTTTTGTGTTTTTATTCAATTTCAATAGTCTTTCTAATTCAATATAATATTGTATTATATTAAAACTCAAGTAATGTTTGCTAGTATGTATAAAAGAGAACGAATCAACTGTGTAATATTTTGGGTAAGGATAAAAGTAATGTGAATATGAGACTTATATAAGTGTAACGTGGCGGTATATTCACGGTACCAAAACGGATATATGTAACGTTCTAATAGCGATATACGGTCACAGTACCAAAAGCAATATATGTTGTATAGTGGGTCTTGTCAACGTGCCTCCAAATTCACAGCACTAAAAGGTATTCGTTACGTGACGGTCGTCTTGTCGATAAAAAGGCACAACGAGAGAAATATATCTTCACAAGCTGCTTAGCTTTTATTTCCAGGCTCGTCTCGTGGGTTGTGTCGGAGAGGAGGAAAGGCAGAAGGAGAGAGAGAGAGGACACTGTTAAATTTTTTTCTTTGTCGTTCCACGTCACCACGTGACTTCCTGTTCCGGTCAACACCCGAAACTTCCGGTTGGCTTTCGATTCTACATTCGGGGGGTCACGCCCCGGTCAAATTCATGACAAACCGTTTTATGTTCATCACTTAAAAAAAAAACCTTTACTCCCTCTTATTTCTTCTTCCTCCTTTTCTAATAGTAGTCTCGCAAAACTCAGGACCTTCCCCATCTCGCTACATAAGAAAGTTTTTCAAATATAGTTAAATGTGGATAAAAAAAAACTGCTAGTCATTTCTTTGATTTATTAACAAAATGAAATATCCTTCTATCAATTAATTCTAATCTTCACAAACTCATTAGTCAAATTTGAGATTCTATGAATAATAAAATCAAAATTGAGCAAGTCATTAATACCATTAAAGCCCTGAACAATATAATAAATTTGACAATAATTAAAGACTCAATACAATGGCTTCAATGTATTCATATTAGAAACATCTGTTGGCATTTGTGACATTCTCCGCTGTATTTGCGTTGATAATTGCGTTAAAAAATTTACTTTCAAACTATCAATACGGATCTTTCAAAGCTTTGCCGGCATTAAATGACCCACCGACGTTGATATGCCGTAAAACAAAACAAAAACAAAAAAACAAATAAAATATTTTTTCCATCGGTATTTTTCGATTAAGAGTGTTCTTCGGCATTATCAGTACAAATGCCCCCTCCCCAAAAAATAACATTAAAAAAACGGTACTATTTTTTCATCGGTATTTCTATGACATGACTACGTACTTCGAACATCATTAGATCCCATAAAAGAAAAAGGCCTCACACTAAAAAAGAAAAAGGAAGAAGAAGGCGCTGTCCCGTAGAGACTATCACAGACGCGGACTACGCAGATGATGTGGCACTTCTTGCAAATACACCTGCACAAGCCGAATCACTTCTACATAGCCTGGAGAAGGCAGCATGGACATCGGCTTCTATGTGAAATCCGATAAAACTTAGTTCATGTGTTTTAAAAATGAAGGGGAGCATCTCCACACTCGACGGTAAGTCGCTAAACTCGGTGGGACAGTTCACATAACTAGGTAGTAATATCTCATCCACAGAAAGTGATGTTAATGCACGAATAGAGAAGGTATGGTCTGCAATAGACTGATTATGAGTCATGCGGAAGTCCTATCTCATGACAAGTTAAAGCGACAATTCTTCCACGCCGTAGTTGTATCAGTACTACTGTATGGCTGCACTACTTGGTCCGAACGAATCGCCTTGAGAATAAGCTAGATGGGAGCTGCACAAGAATGCCGCGTGCAATATTAAACAATTCGTGGAGACAGCACCCTACGAGAAAGAGGCTGTATGGCCACTTGCGCCTATTACACAGACCATCCGAGCAAGACGAACGAGACATGCTGGACACTGCTGTAGAAGTAAGGACGAACTAATAAGTGATGTTCTTCTAAGGAAACCAGAAAATGGGCACTTCAGCGTGGGCCGCCCAGCAAAAACATACATTGACCAGCTCTATGCGGATACTGGATGCTACACTGAAGACCTTCCTAGAGCAATTAATAATAGGGACGGTTGGCTAGAGATTGTCATGGATATCCGTGTTACTAGCGCGATGATGATGATGATGATGATGATACTATTTTGTCCATCGGTATTTGTCAATCGAGGATGTTCTTCGGCATTGTTAGTGTATACATATAAAAAAAACAGTTCTATTTTTTCCATCGGTATTCCTCCATGTCCTTCGGCGTTGTCAGTACGTACGCCTAAAATACCACCGCCGTTGCACACATCATACCTGTGCGTATTGCACCCACTTAGAAAATTCTCGAATGCGCCGGAAGGTGGCGCTGACTACAGTCATCCAATCGCGCCAAGACAAAGCGAAAGGCGCCAACGTTGTAGCCGTCGCATTTATCGATTTCTGTTCGACCTTCTTCGGTTTCCCGCGCACTGGTTTTCCCAGAGAAACAACAAAGGAAAAATTAACAAAGGTTATTATTATCCGGTGTTGTTCTCATGGCAACATTTCAGCCGGCAGGCTCTCCGACCTTCTTTTTAGTTTTCTGTTGCATCTTTTGAAATTCAGAAATTTCCAACAGTGACCCTCAGGTTGGACAAGTTCTTTGTTTTCGTTCTTCCGTCTTTTATTGCACAGCTTGAAACGCCACCTAGTGGCTAACTGGAAAAAAACACAGGAGGTAATTGTGTAAGGTACATGTTGGATTATTTTGAGTTATATAGTGTGTTAAAAACCGCCACTTATATTTATAGACTGTTCCAAAACAGCAGTGGCTGAACTGGCCAATCAAAAACGCCCAAACATATATTCAATTTACTATTTAAAGTCATTGTCTCTATATATATATTTACCAACCCTCCGCACGAGCAGGATGCGACACACGGTTAATTTCTTAAGCAGAGTTCAACATTCAGAGTTTTCCTTCTCCGAGACCGGTTGCCTAACCAAGGTTAAAGAGCCCAGTCTGCCCTACTATTTATCCATAGCTGGAGAGAGAGTAGGATTCATACCTTTCCGAAAGGTATTAGCGCTAAGTGAAATGTAATTACCGCATCCAGGATTTGAACTCGGGGCGACGAGTCCATTTCCCATGACTTTAACCATTACACCACGCGCTTCCCAAGTCATTTTCTATATAAGACACACACAGGATATGAAATATGAGTCGAATTCTCACGTGAATAGCGTTTGTCTCTGAAGGAGTTTTCCGAATGCATATTTATTGAAGATCGTAGGAATTTGGTATAATATATATATATATATATATATATATATATATATATATATATATATGATGGCAGCAAACTCGTGTTCAAGTATTGCCATTGCTTGATAAAAAAAAAGTTCAACAGTTCAAAGAATATAATGGTGAGCTTCAAAAAAGTTCAACAATGAGCTGCACGAAAGTGGCTCTTTAGTCCTGCCAAAGTTTTGCACGTATTCCCACATTTACAGGTAATTCCAGGGAGCACAGGGTATTTTATTAGTCCATCCTGCCGATGCACAGACTGGTGACTGATTAGGCCAGCCTTGCTCATACATAGCTTTCCACACTGGTCACATAGTAGACCGATTTGAAGCCCTTGGTTGTTTACTTTTTTATTCTTGCGAATATCTCGTTTCAACTGCTCATGCTGTATACGGTTGGTCTCAAACTTTTTTGTGCCCTCCTGCACAGCTCTTCTCCACTACCCACAGTCCAAAGCCTTAGTCTCCCAGGTCTTCTAATCGATGTTACATTTTTTCAATAATATATATATATATATATATATATATATATAAATGTCCCTCCGTCGTAAGCTTTCCGAAAAATAAGTTCTTGGGCTGTTATCTTGTGACTTGGATCTGTCCATACTCTTATATGTCTGGTGTTAGGAAGTGCGTGGTATAATGGTTAAAGTTATGGAAAATGGACTCGTCGATTCGAGTTCAAATCCTGGACGTGGCAATTATTTCACTTAGCGCTAATATCCTTGGGAAAGGTATCAATCCTACTCTCCCTCCAGCTATGGGTAAATAGTAGGGCAGACTGGGCTCTTTAACCTTCGTTAGGCAACCGGTCTCGGAGAAGGAAAACTCTGAATTGAAACCTGTTGAACCCCGCTTAAGAAATTGACCTTGTGTCGCATCCTGCTCGTGCGGAGGAGTTGGTAAATATATATATGTCTGGTGATATCTTCCTCCGAATTTTCTGCGTGTGGACATACCCTAGTCACAAGGTAACATCACCAGAACTTAAGTCCCAGAAATCTTCTGACGAAGGGATCTTTATCCCGAAATATTAAGAAGATAAATAAAAGGATAGGCGAACTCCATCATAGTTACTTTATTTCTCTTTACACTTGCATTGCGATAGACTTCAAAACCAACCAACCAACCAAAAAATATAGACACAAAGCTTCAAGAAAATTATAAAAATTATATATATATTGCCGAATGCAGTCGGCAAAATTTTTGTATCTCTCCAGTGTTTTCTGCCGAGACATTTGCCGATGTGCGCATGCGTCCGCATCGGCGCCATTGTCCCCGCAATTTTTTTTGTTGTTCGCCGATTGGTCTGTTGAAAAACGACGAGGATGAAAAGAAAGATGAAATTCTCACATTTTTATTATTATTCTCGAAAAAATTCTCTGTTCTCGAAGAAACTTAGAATGGTTCTCCCCTTACGCAGCTCCGTTTCCCCAGAAAGGATTCCTATCCCTATTCAAGGAAAATTCAATGTTCATTCGCCACTAATTATTATTAGGCATAGAAGGTAACAAGGAAGATAGAAACAAAGAAACCTCTGTGTGTGTGTGTGTGTGTGTGTGTGTGAGAGAGAGAGAGAAGAGAGAGAGACAGACAGACAGACAGACAGACAGACAGAGAGAAAGGGGTAAAATGGATGGAGAAAGAACATATACAGAGAGAGGGATAGATATACAAAGAGAGATAGATAGATAGAAAGAGAGAGAGATATATACAAAGAGAAAGAGAGAGAGGGGGCCAAGGGATGGAAAAAGAACATATACAGAGAGAGGTATAGATATAAAGAAGGAGAGAAGTGCGTTACTTTTACACAATGCTACTGGTTCCGGAAAAAAGGCAGGGAAGGTTTGAAAAAAGCTTCACTGTTTAACGCGCCCAGTTGGCGTGGGTTAGAATACTCTACAGAGGAGTAAGACAAAACCAAGAAAAAACACACTTAAGTAACAATTCACCACTTTCTTCGATTGTATTGTAATCTACGCAAAGTATTGTACAAGAAAACGACATTGTATTAGAGTATCTATGGTATAAACTGTACGGGAAGTCACCACTTATATTTATAGACTCTACCAAGTTGCAAGAACTGGATTGACCAAGGAGAAAACGACAAAAATGTATTTAAAGTCTTGATAAATTGTCGTCAAATAAGTTGCCGAGTCGATTCCCTCCCAGAAGGAATACTACAGATTAACAGACAAGGAGTAACTGATACTACAATCTTTCTATCAAGGAATACTACAGACTAACAGACAAGGAGTAATTGATACTACAATCTTCTACTACCAAGTAACTGATACTACAATCTTTCTATAAGGAATACTACAGATTAACAGACAAGGAGTAACTGATACTACAATCTTTCTATTAAGGAATACTACAGATTAAGACAAGGAGTAACTGATACTACAATCTTTCTACCAAGGAATACTACAGATTAACAGACAAGGAGTAACTGATACTACAATCTTTCTATAAGGAATACTACAGATTAACAGACAAGGAGTAATGATACTAATCTTTCTACAAGGAATACTACAGATTAACAGACAAGGAGTAATTGATACTACAATCTTTCTATCAAGGAATACTACAGATTAACAGACAAGGAGTAATTGATACTACAATCTTTCTATCAAGAAATACTACAGATTAACAGACAAGGAGTAATTGATACTATATCTTTCTACCAAGGAATACTACAGATTAGCAGACAAGGAGTAATTGATACTATAAATCTTTCTACCAAGGAAATACTACAGATTAACAGACAAGGAGTAATTGATACTATAACAAGGAATACACAGATACTACTACAGATTAACAGACAAGTAATTGATACTATAATCTTTCTACAAGGAATACTACAGATTACAGACAAGGAGTAATTGATACTATAATCTTTCTACCAAGGAATACTACAGATTAACAGACAAGGAGTAATTGATACTACAATCTTTCTATCAAGGAATACTACAGATTAACAGACAAGGAGTAATTGATACTATAATCTTTCTATCAAGGAATACTACAGATTAACAGACAAGGAGTAATTGATACTATAATCTTTCTACCAAGGAATACTACAGATTAACAGACAAGGAGTAACTGATACTACAATCTTTCTACCAAGGAATACTACAGATTAACAGACAAGGAGTAACAGATACTACAATCTTTCTACCAAGTAATACTACAGATTAATAGACAACGACTAACTGATACTACAATCTTTCTACCAAGTAATACTACAGATTAACAGACAACGACTAACTGATACTACAATCTTTCTACCAAGGAATATCACAGATTACCAAACAAGGAGTAACTGATACTACAATCTTTCTACCAAGGAATATCACAGATTAACAGACAAGGAGTAACAGATACTACAATCTTTCTTCCAAGGAATACTACAGATTGACTGACATTCAAGGAGTATATACGGACACTACATTCTTTCTCCCGTGTATAACTACTTAAAGAAATACGCCAGACTTTATGCCACAAGGAATATTCACTGAAACTACACTCAATACCAACAGCGTACCTACTTTTAAACATTAACTAACCCATAAGGAGTTGATATGCCGTTAAACAAATATACCAAACCAAATCCAACCAGAAAATGTTTTCCTTTGTTCTCTAGCCGTTGTATTTGCGTTGGTCTTCCTCAATGTTTCTTATTTGATATTTTGTTGGCAAGCAAATGCTTAGATCTAATAAAAGCGAGTTAAATAAAGTTGCCTAAGAATTTAAACAAATTAAATTATCGTAAAGATAATTGGTAGAACAAAGACATGCTCCACAGAAAAATATAACAAGAAAGAAACAGAGTAAGAGAAACGTAAAGGAAGGTGGTGAGCGCGTGGAAGCTATACCGCTAATCTGTTTCAAGCGAACATAATGGAAATATGAAACGAAAGAAAAAGAGAGTGAGAGAATTAAATCAAGATTATTATACTTTTTACATATTGAATAATGGGTCGGGTTAGCTCAGTCGGTAGAGCGTTCGGCTAGAAACCACAAGGTTCCTAGTTCGATACCGGTCCTCGCCAACTCAGCGTATGAATAGCACAGGGATCTGTGCGGTAAAGTAAGGAGCTGACCGTAGGTGTGGCACTCCACCTTAGACGCTAAAATAATCTTCTTGGTCTAGCGCAAGTGAAAAGGGATAGACTCCCTCGCTGATTGGCTGATACGACTTTAGCCGCCCCGACGACTTTACTTTACATATTGAACTTTTACGCAATAGTTATTAAGTAAGCATATCAAACATTGTAATAATTAAGTCATCATACTGTGGTATATCCACAGGTCCCGCTAGTTAATACTAAATACTCTTTAAAAGATTAACTAATCCATAAGGAGTTGATAAACATGAGGTTAAAACAATAGACCAAACGAAACCAGAAAATGTTCTTTTCTGTTGAGTATCTGGCCGCCATCCTTGGCCAGATGTAAAAGTACTTAAAGTAAATAAGTAAGTAAGTCAATAAGTATCCGGTGGTATAGTAACCTTTGGTAAGTCAATAAGTCCTGTGGTATAGTATTACTTTCCGTCGTCCAAGATGATCCATGTAGTAATGATCTAAGGTTAAGAATCAGGCTAGTATAAATACAACAACAGCAGCAGCAGCACTGCCAGTGATTGGACAATAGGTTGCCTTCCCTGGTCACGTGGTAGTCAACAAGTCTATAAGTAGAAGTGACTACTTGCCGTATATATATAACAAAAATTCCAACATTTTCTCCTATCCCTTGTTTATTTTGTTGGTCTTCCACAATGTTTTTTTAACGTTCTGAAAGTATATAAACTCCCAAGAAACTGCAACAGTATTCTAAGTAGAATAAAGATTTCTCAAGCCCAATAGTGTGTGTTCATTTATTATTACCCCCACCTTTGTGTAAATCTTTAACTTTCTGAAAGTATATAAACTCCCAAGAAACTGCAACAGCATTCTCAGTAGAATAAAGATTTCTCAAGTCCAACCGTGCGTGTTCATTTATTCTTACAATAACATTGTAGGGTTTTTTTCGTATTTGCCTGAGGAGTTGTCTGCCCGCTTGATGTCGCTGGTTCCCGCTAGGAACCTCTGGTATTTAAGCGGCTATTTCAAACTTCTCTTCCTCTTTTCTACCTCATTCCTCACTATGAGACCACATAGGTTAGACAATTGTCATTCCTTCTCGTTGGGGCTTCGGCCCTCAACGCCGGCTACTAGTCACTGTAAGTGATTTATACAGCATGGACTATTCTTAGTCTCATGTCTGTACCTTTATATTATGTGTACTTTATATTATCTTGTCAGTGACTTTTATGTATGTATGTTTATGTACACTATTCTATCTTCTATGTAATTTATGTATCCTCTGTATATTCATGTGCTGTACCATATTAAATGTTTTGTCTCAGACCTGTGTCGGAGTTTGTTTGCGTTTCAACGAGTTATGACTTTGTTATAACCTATGAAACTTATAACATCTTCAGAAAGTATTATTATTGTGTTGTTGGTAAATTGAAGTTAACATGCACACAATTCTGTAACATTTTCCCAATAAGCACATCGAGTGATAGCACTGCTATCCAATGGTGAACAATATGAGATTTTAAATGTGTATGCTTAAATTTATCCGGATACTATATAACGTGGGCAAGGCCGGGTACATACAGTTAGTATTGAATTTATATGATAGAATAACAAAAAGACTTTATTTCAGAACATGAATAGACTTCACATGGATTACTTGTTCCTAGCAGCAGTTCATGCTTAGCATCTAAATGTAGATAGCCAATTTTTGTTTCTAAAACGAACGGCACTCGATGATAGATGTGACAAGGGGCTTGCAAAAAAAAAAAACAAAAAAGAAAGAAAAAAGAGCGGCAGTGAAAAGAACTGACAATGAAGGCATTTGCGCGCCAAAAAGATATGGTTTTAAAATGAGCAAAAATATTTTCTCATTGGTCATACAACGGCCAACTGCCAAAGACTGTTCTCATTCTCATTGGTCACTTATAGTCCAATCAGAATCGTTTATTTAGAGGGAAACTAGACTTTCTAAAGATCTGAATAAAAGCCGGGGAGTTCTCATGGCATTTTGGCTGGTTTTTGGTTGGTTTGTTGGATTGATTTCAAGACATATTATTGTTGGGTTATTCTATTCTTGTGGAAATAGGGTAGGTCGATTTTCAACTTTTTTTTAAATATCAAAAAGATTCACCCTAGGAAAGTTGGGTATCGGTATGATAAGTACTGACACCAAAATGTACGTTTCTAACTTGTACTAATTTTGCCCGCCCTCTCGGTGGGGCGTTAGAATGCACTGACTACACCTCTCTGCATAGGGCTAAGACTCTCCCAATGGGGCCCCTTGTTAGCCGTGGGTGGCGACCCATGATGCTTAAGGATAGAACACAGGTAGATGAGCAGTTCATGACTTGCAATACTCCACTTTGGCCCTATCTTGGGCTAGACGGGCGGTCGGGGAGGCCCCCTCCGATCAATCGGCTGGTCACGTCAAGCCCTAGCACCTATATGATTTTCCCAACCCTATTGCCCTTATGGCAACGCCAACCCCTTTTTATCATATGGGTGCTAGAAGGCGGTGACTGAGGGTCTACATGTCATCGGAATGACGTTAAACTCTATCTGATGGTGAGTTTCCAGTTTTGGAGCTTTGGGGAATGTGGAGTACCCCTTCATCACCATTGCTCCCTGGTCCACTCTGACCCGGAGTGGTAGTACCTGTTAGGGTCCCATCTATGGGTTAAATAGAAAAACATGAGTTGATAAACAAAATTGTATTATCCATTAAGAATTGATTTATTTCACAACTTTGTCGGCATTAAATAACCCACCGAGGTTGATATGCCGTAAAACAAATCAGACCAAACTAATTTTGAGCATCTAATTTAAAAATTGTCTAATATAAAACCTCCCAAAATCGAAAATACATCTAGATATAAAATTGCTCAAAAGTCTTATTATTTCAATCCATAAAAGATTATGAATTCATTCTGTTCAAATAAAATTAACTTATTACATTAATGGAAAAATTATGAAAGATATATAAAAAGTAGCATTTAAATTGACCCGACCCTAATCGGGAATTCAACTATTTTTTTGAAACTCAATGTTTAAACACATTTTAATACACATTTTAAAAAAATCTATTTAGCCCATAGATAGAAACCTAACCGGTACTACCACCCTGGGTCTTGTTGAACTTGAGAGTTATGGTGATAAAGGAGTACTCCATATTCCTCAGTGTTCCAGAACTTCACCACAATATGCAGTTTAATATCATATCCAATATACTAAGATTTTCAGCCAACGCATTGTAGCACATGTATGATAAAAAATGGTTGGCAGTTTGCCATAAGGGTCGTAACAGCCATATAGGTGCTAGGGCTTGACATGACCAGCCGATTGATCAGAGGGACCTCTTTGACCACCTGTCTAGCGTAAGTAAGGGCCAAAGTGGAGTGTTGCATATTATGGATTGCTCAGCCACCAGGATTCCGTTCTTAAGCAGCACGGGTATCCAACTGATATAATGGAATAACCCATCTCCCCCGTACTTTAACAGTGGTGATGGTTCTAACCACTATTTAAGAACACACATATTACACTGTACAGAACTCACTTGAAGTACTTAGACGACACTCTCCTCCTAATACTCACGTTACCTTACTATATAACACCAACCACGGCCAGCAGTTGGCCCCATTGGGGGTATTTTACTCCTCTGCTGGGGTGCAGTCGGCGTATTCTACAGCCCCAGGAGACAGTTCGACTTTTAGATAGGAGTGATTTTAATTAACATTTCATAATTAACAGAGGTTCTTCATGATATCTAAAACATTCAGTATTTGAATCAAAATAGAATAACCTTTAACTTAATCATTACTTTCCGGTTTGTCCAAAAATAACGTCAGCCAATTTATAAATCCTTTATTAACAACATGAGACATATCCAACTATTCTGATTAAAATAAAATTGTACTATCCTGAATAGTATCACTTTACACAATTAAATAAAGACAGACAATACAGATTGATTGGTTAGCTTGGTTATTTGGTTTAATCACCTATCAAACTATGCGGGCTATTATATATATATATATATATATATATATATATATATATATATATATATTAGAAAGGAAGGAAAACTCAACACCGTAATTCCATAATAAATTTATTTCGACCAAAATTGGGGCCTATATAAATCTAAGTTGATTTAATATAGCTCCCCAAAATCCAGTCTCATCAGATGGAAGATCAGGTTATTTGAATTGCATAACTGAAAAATTTTACTTCTCAAAAAAATAAAATAAAAAAATAAATT
>CM042172.1:6246316-6251316 GCA_023376005.1 Doryteuthis pealeii | reverse complement strand
ATATATATATATATATATATATATATACAAACGCATACATATACACACATGCACATGCATACACGCACACATACACACACACACACACACACACACACAACATTATATATATATATATATATATATATATATATATATATAAAGTAAGTAAAGTCGACGGGGCGGCCTAAATGTCGGTATCAGCCAATCGGCGAGGGAGTCTATCCCCTTTCACTAGCGCTAGACCAAGGAGATTATTTTAGCATCTGAGGTGGAGCGCCACACCTACCAACAGCTCCTTACTTTACCGCACAGATCCCTGTGCTACTTATACGCTGAGTTGGCGAGAGGCCGGTATCGAACTAGGAACCTTGCGATTTCTAGCCGAACGCTATATATATATAGACTGAAATAGAAAATATAAACACACACACACACACACACTATATATATATATATATATATATATATATATATATATATATATATGTTTGTGTGAGTATATATATATATATATATATATATATATATGTTTTGTCTTAGTATATATACATATATGTATATGTATATATATATATATATATATTTGTGTGATATATTATATATATATATATATATATATATATATATATATTATATATATGTCAGTGTGTTTGTATGTATATACTCCTATGTATATATGAGAGAATATATGTGTTTGTTTGTGTATACATACATATATTTCATAAATGAATGAATATAACTCATACGCTTGTAATTGAGTCCTTTATTTTAATTTCTCCCCAACAGAAATATCCATATATATATATATATATATATATATATATATATATATATATATATATATATATATACATATATATGTGTGTGTGTGCTTGTGAGAATGTGTCTGTGAGGATATGTATGTTCGTGTGTGTTAGTGTGTGCGTGTGTGTGTGTGCGTGTGCGTGTGTATGTGTGCGTGGTAGCGATTACAGCATGATGTGTCAATAGTGCTTTTCAGTGTGATAATTGTAATCCAGTCTCCAGTTGTCGGCGCGCGTTGATTGAATGCAGTTCATCTGGTCGCATTGTTTTGGTCGCTTCATCTTTGGAAGGGGAGACATCTTTCGCGCTAAAATGTTAAAGACGAGAAGAAGGAGCGGGAAAAAGATGCGATGACAGAAAAGGCGGAAATTAGTAGCTGTTTATGACGCGGGAAGAAATGCAGGTGAACTGGGTGAATGAACGGAAGGATGATGAAGAAGACGAAGAGATGGAAGGGTGATGAAGAAGACGAAGAGATGGAAGGGTGATGAAGAAGACGAAGGGATGGAAGGGTGATGAAGGAGTCAGGTGAAATAAGGAGGATGAATGAGACGAATAAAAGATGAAGGAGACAAGTGAAGGAATGCAGGTGAATGAGATGAATGAATAAGAGTGACGAAGAAGACGAAAGGATGGGAGGCTGATGAAGAAGAGGAATAAAAGATGAAGGAGACAAGTGAAGGAAGGCAGGTGAACGAGATAAATGAATGAAAGAGTGATGAAGAAGACGATGGGGTGGGAGGCTAATGAAGAAGATGAATAAAAATGAGGAGACAAGTAAAGGAATGCATGTGAACGAGATGAATGAATGAAAGAGTGATGAAGATGACGAAGGGATGGGAGGCTGATGAAGAAGATAAATAAAAGATGAAGAAGACAAGTAAAGGAATGCAGGTGAAGAAGATAAATGAATGAAGGAGTGATGAAGAAGACGAAGTGATGGAAGAGTGATGAAGGAGTCAGGTGAAATAAGGGGGATGAATGAGATGAATAAAAGATGAAGGAGACAAGTGAAGGAATTCAGGTGAACGAGATGAATGAATAAGAGTGATGAAGAAGACGAAGGGTGGGAGGCTGAAGAAGAAGATGAATAAAAGATGAAGGAGACAAGTAAAGGAATGCATGTGAACGAGATGAATGAATGAAAGAGTGATGAAGATGACGAAGGGATGGGAGGCTGATGAAGAAGATAAATAAAAGATGAAGAAGACAAGTAAAGGAATGCAGGTGAAGAAGATAAATGAATGAAGGAGTGATGAAGAAGACGAAGTGATGGAAGAGTGATGAAGGAGTCAGGTGAAATAAGGGGGATGAATGAGATGAATAAAAGATGAAGGAGACAAGTGAAGGAATTCAGGTGAACGAGATGAATGAATAAGAGTGATGAAAAAGACGAAGAGATGGGAGGCTGATGAAGAAGATGAATAAAAGATGAAGGAGACAAGTGAAGGAATTCAGGTGAACGAGATGAATGAATAAGAGTGATGAAGAAGACGAAGGGATTGGAGGCTGATGAAGAAGATGAATAAAAGATGAAGGAGACGAGTGAAGAAGTATAGATTTCCTAGATTAATGAATGAAAGAGAGATGAAGAAGACGAAGGGAGGGAAGAGTGACCAGGGAAAGAAGGGGGATGAAGGAGAAAAGTGAAGGAATTCAGGTGAACGAGATGAATGAATGAGTGATAAAGAAGACAAAGGGTGTTGTGGGAAACGGGTGAAGAAAATAAAGATGATGAGTGAAGGGAAGGATGGTGAAAGAGACGGATGAAAGAAGATGAAGGAGACGAGTGAAGAAGTATAGATGTGCTAGGTGAATGAATGAAAGAACGAAGGGATGGAAGATTGATGAAGGAGATGAATAAAAGATGAAGAAGACGAGTGAAGAAATATAGATTTACTAGATGAATGAATGAAAGAGCGATGAAGAAATCTCGAAGGGATGGGATGGTATTGTGGGAAACGGGTGAAGAAAATGAAGAAGATGAATGAAGAAAGACGAAGGAGATGTATGAAGGGAAGGGTGGCGAAGAAGACGAGGGATGGTAGAGTGATGAAGAATACGGATGAAGAAAATAAAGGAGATAAGTGAAAGGAAAGGTAGAGAAGGAGACAAAGAAAAGATGACGAAAGAGACGAGTGAAGGAATATAGATGAATGAATGAAACTTTGATGAAGAAGTTATATAATTGTCGGGTGAGGAAGATGACGAATGAAGAAAGATGAATAAGAAGGGTGAGACCGGAGGATACAGAGGCTGAAACGTTGTGTTAATAACTGCCACAATAAAGATGAGGACAATAGGCCGAAATATCAAGGTTATTCGCACCAAGCCTCATCTAAAAAATACAGACAAATAATATTCGGACTCCAGTCTCGCTATAACGTTTACTTTCAGACTAATATCACAGGGAAAATATGAACACTCTAATCCCCCAACTATGGGTTAAATAGTACCACTGTTGTTCTTCTACAAGGAGAAGTAGTCTCTGTAGCATAGTGGCTAACGTTCTTGTCTGCGACATCGTAGTAAGCGAGTTCGAACTTTAGTCATGCTATTATATGCTAATTTTCGGACTAATACCCCTGGGAAAGGTATGAACCTCTACATCCTCTCACCTGGGTTAAATAGTATCACTACTCTTCTTAGGGTTGGGTTAGCTCAGTCGGCAGAGTGTTTGGCTAGAAACCACAAGGTTCCTAGTTCGATACCGGCCCTCGCCAAATCAGAGTATGAGTAGCACAGGGATCTGTGCGGTAAAGTAAGGAGCTGATGGTAGGTGTGGCGCTCCACCCTAGACGCAAAAACAATCTCCTTGGTCTAGCGCTATTGAAAAGGGGATAGACTCCCTAGCTGACTGGCTGATACCGACTTTAGGCCGCCCCGATGACTTTACTTTACTTACTCTTCTTCAGCAAGGATGGATTTAGCAATAAATAAACCACGAGGGTTGAAAGTAAGGAGCTGATGGTAGGTGTGGCGCTCCACCTCAGACGCAAAAACAATCTCCTTGGTCTATCGCTAGTGAAAAGGAGATAGACACCTTCGCTGATTGGCTGATACCGACTTTAGGCCACCCCGACGACTTTGCTTACTCTTTTTCAACAAGGATGGATTTGGCAATAAATAACCCACGAGGGTTGAAAGTAAGGAGCTGATGGTAGGTGTGGCGCTCCACCCCAGGCACAAAAACAATCTCTTTGGTGTAGCGAAAAGGGGATAGACTCCCTCGCTGATTGGCTGATACCGACTTTAGGCCACCCCGACGACTTTGCTTACTCTTTTTCAACAAGGATGGATTTGGCAATAAATAACCCACGAGGGTTGAAAGTAAGGAGCTGATGGTAGGTGTGACGCCTCACCTCAGACGTAGAATCAATCTCCTTGGTCTAGCGCTAGTGAAAAGGGGACAGACTCCCTTGCTGATTGGCTGAAACCGACTTTAGGCCACCCCGACAACTTTACTTTACTTACTCTTCTTCAACAAGGATGGATTTGGCAATAAATAACCCACGAGGGTTGAAAGTAAGGAGCTGATGGTAGGTGTGGCGCTCCACCTCAGACGCAAAAACAATCTCCTTGGTCTAGCGAAAAGGGGATAGACTCCCTCGCTGATTGGCTGATACCGACTTTAGAACACCCCGACGACTATACTTACTCTTTTTCAACAAGGATGGATTTGACAATAAATAACCCACGAGGGTTGAAATGCCATTAAAAAAAGAGACCAAACTGCAGCAAACCAAACCTAAATGCGATTATGTTTTACATACTACTTGCGGTGACGGGCGCCCGTCTGCTCCAAAGATCTAACGTTGAAAACAGCGAGCATTCATCTTTTGGGAGTGCTTAATACAAGGCCAGGGAATAGGACAACAATCAGAAAGTATGGAAGCGATCCTCAGTATTGACGCTGGGGGGAGGGTCACGTGTTGCGGACGGAAGAGAATTGGCTGCTGAAGGTTTTATTATTAAGTGAACTGTCCACAGCTCAGCAAGCCACAGGAGCGTCAAAGAAGAAATACGAAGACATTATAAAGAATACCTTCATTTTATATACGGGAGCGACTTCCGACAGTAGGCATCGCTAAGTACTGATATATATATATATATATATATATATATATATATATAGGTATATATATATTTTTTTCTATTTTTAACGAATAAAGGGAGGTAACTTCGTTGGCATTGTTACAAAAAATGCAACTTTT
>CM042172.1:6223033-6241216 GCA_023376005.1 Doryteuthis pealeii | reverse complement strand
AGTTCGATGAGGTGGGCAGCAACAGAATATATTCAGTAATGTTATATATATATGTCTTAATTAATATGTAAATTATTTATATTATATTAATACAGTATGCTAATAGTAATTATAATATCGCGATGCACTCTCGTAGATCGAGTCATGGATAAGGTGGACTACATAAATGTAACCATTTTTGGACGGCTGAATTTAAATATATAATTTAAAAAAATAAAATACTTTATTGGATCAGCAAAAAAGAAAAAAAAGTAAAAAAACTTAAGGCCCTTTCGATCGGTGCTTTTCAAAAGTAACGATCGGTAGATCGTCGTTTAAAAGTCACACTGTATATGAATGGGTAAGTTTAAACCATACAAAATGGTGGAGCAATATGAAGGCAAAGGGGAAGAAAACATGTTTTTAATATTATACCTTCATGTAATCCCCACTTCAGCTGTCACATCCCCAGCAAAAATTGATAGGGAGTGTTTCAAGTGTCTACACAAACGGGCAGTAAAAAAAACAGTGAGACGGCCTCGAGGACATTAAGGTTGTTTGCTTGAGAGAGAGAGAGAGAGAGAGAGAGAGAGAGAGAGAGAGAGAGAGAGAGATGGATAGATAAACAGAAAAAGACTGAATATGAACCGGAGAAGATATACCATCCATTTAAATGATATGACTATTTATATATGTCGGTCTTTGCATCTTAATGTAATTCCTCTTAAACGTTTGCTTTTTGGTATATTCCTGCATTTTACATTAACTGAATACGATCGAATACATGTCTACGTATACAAGGGAGTGTAAGAAAAATCTCTTTGAAATATCCTTTTATATATACATATATATATATATGTGTGTGTGTGTGTGTGTGTGTGTGTGTGTGTGTGTGTAAGAGAGAGAAGGTGAGTTGGACATAAAAGTAAACTGATTATATATATATATATATATATATATGTATATATATATATATATATATATATATATATAATTATGTATATATATATATATATATATATATATATCTACACAAACGCATACATTATACACACATGCATACGCATACACGAACACATACTCACACACACAAATACATGCATACATATATACATACATATATATATATATATATATATATATATAAAGTAAGAAAAGTCGACGGGGCGGCCTAATGTCGGTATCAGCCAATCAGCGAGGGAGTCTATCCCCTTTTCACTAGCGCTAGACCAAGGAGATTATTTTAGCATCTGAGGTGGAGCGCCACACCTACCATCAGCTCCTTACTTTACCGCACAGATTCCTGTGCTACTCATACGCTGAGTTGGCGAGAGGCCGTATCGAACTAGGAACCTTGTGGTTCTAGCCAAACGCTATATATATATATATATATATATATAATATATATATATATATATAGACTGAAATAGAAATAAAACACACACACACACACCACTATATATATATATATTATATATTATATATATATGGTTTGTGTGTGTGTGTGTGTGGTGATATATATATATATATATATATATATATGTCAGTGTGTTTGTACGTATATACTCCTATGTATATATGAGAGAATATATGTGTTTGTGTGTGTATACATACATATATATATGTGTGTGTGTGCTTGTGAGAATGTGTCTGTGAGGATATGTATGTATATGTGTATGAGTGTGTGTGTGTGAGTTCGCGTGTGTGTGTGCGTGTGTGTTTATGTGTGTGCGTGGTAGCGATTACAGCATGATGTGTCAATAGTGCTTTTCAGTGTGATAATTGTAATCCAGTCTCCAGTTGTCGGCGCGCGTTGATTGAATGCAGTTCATCTGGTCGCATTGTTTTGGTCGCTTCATCTTTAGAAGGGAGACATCTTTCGCGCTAAAATGTTAAAGACGAGAAGAAAGAGCGGGAAAAAGATGCGATGACAGAAAAGGCGGAAATTAGTAGCTGTTTATGACGCGGGAAGAAATGCAGGTGAACTGGGTGAATGAACAGAAGGATGATGAAGAAGACGAAGTGATGGAAGGATGATGAAGACGAAGAGATGGAAGGGTGATGAAGAAGACGAAGGGATGGAAGGGTGATGAAGAAGACGAAGAGATGGAAGGATGATGAAGACGAAGAGATGGAAGGGTGATGAAGAAGACGTAAGGATGGAAGGGTAATGAAGAAGACGAAGGGATGGAAGAGTGATGAAGGAGTCAGGTGAAATAAGGGGGATGAAGGAGACGAATAAAAGATGAAGGAGACAAGTGAAGGAATACAGGTGAATGAGATGAATGAATAAGAGTGATGAAGAAGACGAAGGGATGGGATGCTGATGAAGAAGATGAATAAAAGATGAGGGAGACAAGTGAAGGAATACAGGTGAACGAGATGAATGAATGAAAGAGTGATGAAGAAGACGAAGAGATGGAAGAGTGATGAAGGAGTCAGGTGAAATAAGGGGGATGAAGGAGACGAATAAAAGATGAAGGAGACAAGTGAAGGAATACAGGTGAATGAGATGAATGAATAAGAGTGATGAAGAAGACGAAGGGATGGGATGCTGATAAAGGAGACGAATAAAAGATGAAGGAGACAAGTGAAGGAATACAGGTGAACGAGATGAATGAATGAAAGAGTGATGAAGAAGACGAAGAGATGGAAGAGTGATGAAGGAGTCAGGTGAAATAAGGGGGATGAAGGATACGAATAAAAGATGAAGGAGACAAGTGAAGGAATGCAGGTGAATGAGATGAATGAATAAGAGTGATGAAGAAGACGAAGGGATGGGATGCTGATGAAGAAGATGAATAAAAGATGAGGGAGACAAGTGAAGGAATACAGGTGAACGAGATGAATGAAAGAGTGATGAAGAAGACGAAGGGTGTTGTGGGAAACGGGTGAAGAAAATGAAGACGATGAGTGAAGGGAAGGATGGCGAAAGAGACGAATGAAAGAAGATGAAGGAGACGAGTGAAGAAAGACGAAAGAGATGTATGAAGGAAAGGGTGGCGAAGAAGACGAGGGATGGTAGAGTGATGAAGAATACGGGTGAAGAAAATAAAGGAGATAATTGAAAGGAAGGGTAGCGAATGAGACAAAGAAAAGATGACGAAAGAGACGAGTGAAGGAATATAGATGAATGAAACTTTGATGAAGAAGTTATATAATTGTCGGGTGAGGAAGATGACGAGTGAAGAAAGATGAATGAGAAAAGTGAAACCGGAAGATACAGAGGCTAAAACGTTGTGTTAATAACTACCACAATAAAGATGAGGACAATAGGCCGAAATATCAAGGTTATTCATACCAAGCCTCATCTAAAAAATACAGACAAATAATATTCGGACTCTGGTCTCGCTATAACGTTTACTTTCAGACTAATATCCCAGGGAAAATATGAATACTCTCATCCCCCAACTATGGGTTAAATAGTACCAGTGTTGTTCTTCTACAAGGAGGAGTAGTCTCTGTAGCATAGTGGCTAACGTTCTTGTCTGCGACATCATAGTAAGCGAGTTCGAACTTCAGTCATGCTATTATATGCTAATTTTCGGACTAATACCCTTGGGAAAGGTATGAACCTCTACATCCTCTCACCTGGTTTAAATAGTATCACTACTCTTCTTAGGGTCGGGTTAGCTCAGTCGGTAGAGTGTTCGGCTAGAAACCACAAGGTTCCTAGTTCGATACCGGCCCTCGCCAAATCAGAGTATGAGTAGCACAGGGATCTGTGCGGTAAAGTAAGGAGCTGATGGTAGGTGTGGCACCCCACCCCAGACGCAAAAACAATCTCCTTGGTCTAATGCTATTGAAAAGGGGAAAGACTCCCTCGCTGATAGGCTGATACCGACTTTAGGCCACCACGGTAACTTTACTTACTCTTCTTCAACAAGGTTGGATTTGACAATAAATAACCCACGAGGGTTGAAAGTAAGGAGCTGATGGTAGGTGTGGCACTCCACCTCAGACGCAAAAACAATCTCCTTGGTCTAGCGCTAGTGAAAAGGGGACAGACTCCCTTGCTGATTGGCTGAAACCGACTTTAGGCCACCCCGACGACTTTACTTTACTTACTCTTCTTCAACAAGGATGGATTTGGCAATAAATAACCCACGAGGGTTGAAAGTAAGGAGCTGATAGGTGTGGCGCTCCACCTCAGACGCAGAATCAATCTCCTTGGTCTAGCGCTAGTGAAAAGGGGACAGACTCCCTTGCTGATTGGCTGAAACCGACTAGGCCACCCCGATGACTTTACTTTACTTACTCTTCTTCAACAAGGATGGATTTGACAATAAATAACCCACGAGGGTTGAAATGCCATTAAAAAAAGAGACCAAACTGCAGCAAACCAAAGCTAAATGCGATTATGTTTTACATACTACTTGCGGTGACGGGCGCCCGTCAGCTCCAAAGATCTAACGTTGAAAACAGCGAGCATTCATCTTTTGGGAGTGCTTAATACAGGGCCAGGGAATAGGACAACAATCAGAAAGTATGGAAGCGATCCTCAGTATTGACGCTGGGGAGGGGGAGGGTCACATGTTGCGGACGGAAGAGAATTGGCTGCTGAAGGTTTTATTATTAAGTGAACTGTCCACAGCTCAGCAAGCCACAGGAGCGTCAAAGGAGAAATACGAAGACATTATAAAGAATACCTGCATTTTATATACGGGAGCGACTTCCGACAGTAGGCATCGCTAAGTGTTGATATATATATATATATATATATATATATATATATATATATATATATATATATATAAAGATGTGAAGAAAGGAAGTGAATCCGACGGTATGTAGTATATTAGGAAAAATGAAAAAACACAGGTTAAATGGGTTAAGTGGCGAGTTTATTGGTCGACGCTGCAGTGTTTCGATCTATTAATTAGATCATCTTCAGGGCATTGTTGGTATATATATTTACCAACTCCTCCGCACGAGCAGGATACGACACAAGGTCAATTTCTTGAGCGGAGTTCAACAGGTTTGAATTCAGAGTTTTCCTTCTCCTAGACTGGTACCTACCATGGTTAAAGAGCCCAGTCTGCCCTGCTATTTACCCATAGCTGGAAGGAGAGTAGGATTCATACCTTTCCCAGGGTATTAGCGCTAAGTGAAATGCAATTACCACGTCCAGGATTTGAACTCGGGGCGACGAGTCCATTTCCCATGACTTCAACCATTACACCACGTGCTTCCTTTACACCACGCATTTGTTGGTATATGGAAGGTGATAATAAATTATTTATCACAGAATAACGAGAAAAGCGAGTGGTAGTTATCTGTTATTCAGTTTTAAAATTTTTGAAGTTTGAAAGAAGAACGGTTTTGAAATGTGACGTCAAATATTCTATTTTACGGCGTTGGTATGGGATAGTGTATGTGTGTGTATCGAAAGGCAACATTGTGCATTTTTTTAGGTGTGTGGTTGTGTGTGTGTGTATAATTTTTTTTTTTTTTTTTTGCGAAGGACGATAGCGGAAATGAACCTTAAGGTTATGTGTGTGTGAGTGTGTGTGTGTGTGATCTTTCCTTTATTTATTTTTTCAACACACACACACACACTCACACATATATATATATATATATATATAATATATATATATATATATATATATATATACTACCACTTTGGTTGAGTTCTCTGAATAGGAATTTAATTGTAAAATTCACCGTTCTGGCGTGTAGCTAACCATCACTTTGTTTACAAAGTTAGAGGACTCTAGTGAATTCATTTCCGCTAAAGAAATGTATCAATTAAATATTCTCCTATATTTGACAGCCGCTACTGGCCGCATGGGTAAGAGACTTGGCGGACGAAAATTCATTCAGGTTTCAAACCCGGCCAGGTAGCTTTTAAAGTATAACCACACCGATGAGAGTGAAACCTCGAAACACGTGCCTGTGGATTACTTATTATATATATATATATATATATATATATATATATATATATATATATATTGTGTGTGTGTGTGTGTGTGTGTGTGGTGTGTGGTGTGGATAAATAAATAAAGGAAAGAAAATGTTGAATGAGAAAAATGGTTTTAATGAAATGTGAACACGTGTTTCGGCTGAGTGTTTGTCCATGTACAGATTGTATTCTATTTATTATTATTTTAAATGTGAAATAAAATAATAATGATAGAAAAATATGAAATATTTAAGTATTCAAAGAAAACGACCTTCTTCAGGGCAAAATGTTTGATATTTGTCAAGTTAAAATGGTCAAAATACATCCTCACACAGGGTTTGGACGTTTCCGTCTCATCAGTGTGGCTAGACATATCAGCTACTTCTGATCAGGAGCGAAACACGACTGAATTTTCATAAGCCCGCTTTCTTAACCTCTCGGTCTTCGACAGCTGATAGTTAGGAGCGGTATTTTAACTAATAAATACAGACACCCAACCGATCGGATTTCAATCCCGGCTGTAGGTAACTTACAAATGTCTAGCCACACTGAAGAGACTTGATAAGTCCAAACACGTGTCTGTGGATGACTCTATGTATATATATACACTAACCAAAAATGCATCCTCTGGTTAATAAAATAGCATCTATATGTTAATATTCGTGTTCCTTAATTTTACGACCGTTATCATCTTGCAATACCCCTTGGTTAAAGATGAGACCGTCCAAGATAAAAATGCAAAAGAGTCTCCCCCTCGATAATATCCTACCTGTCCTCAATATGAACACTTTTTTTTCATACATAAATACATCTACCTTGGATACAATATATATATATATATTATATATATATATATATTGAATTTGCTAGTTCAATATGAAACTGTTTGATCCTCAAGGGCAGACAAAAAACTCTCAATACTAATTATATATATATATATATATATAATATATATTATATATATATATATATATTGTGTGTTGTGTGTGTGTGTGTGTGCACATTGTAGATGAGTTTTATGCAATTTATATCGGGAATGGACTTGGGCTTTATTGAAAAATATTTCTTAAAAGGTTTTCGTAGAGAAAATATATCATTTGCTTTTTTTTGGGGTTTTATTATAATTAGTTTTTCTTCTGTTTTTGTTTTTCTTCCTTTTTTCATTGCTTCAAAGTTTTTTCTTTTATCTTTTCCACTCTGTTTCTTTTATTCTTCTATCCTTTTTTTCTTCATTTCAATTTCTTTCTCATATTCATACATCTTTATATTGATACATTCACATATTCTTTCATTCTCATATTCATACATTCTCATATTCATACATTCTCATATTCATACATTCACATATTCTTACATTCTCATATCATACATTTTTATATTCATACATTCACATATTCATACATTCTCATATTCACGCATTCTTATTTGTTTATTCTTTCTCTGAAATTTTGAAACTCATTCTTCTTTTCATTGCCCTCTCTTATGTCTCTCTTTCATTTCCATCCTAAATCCTTCATTTCCGCTTTCTTCTTTTCTTTCTTCGGATATTCTTTCTTTCTTTTCTGTTCTGTTTATTTAATAATCCCCCTTCTTTCTTTCTTTCTTTCTTTCTTTCTTTCTTTCTTTCTTTCTTTCTTTCTTTTTATTTGATAATTATTTCTTTTTTTCTTTTCGATTCTGTTTAGTTGATAATTTCTTTCTTTCTTTCTTTCTTTCTTTCTTTCTTTCTTTCCTTTTCATGCCTTTCTTTCTTTCTTTCTTTCTTTCTTTCTTTCTTTCCTTTTTCTTTCTTTCTTCTTCTTTCTTCCTTTTCATGCCTTTCTTTCTTTCTTTCTTTCTTTCTTTCTTCTTTCATCTTTTTCTTTTTTTTCTTTCTTTCTTCTTTTTTTCTTTCTTTCTTTTTTCTTTCTTTTTTCCTTTCATGCCTTTTCTTTCTTTTTTCTTTATTTCTTTCTTTCTTTCCTTTTCATGCCTTTCTTTCTTCTTTTCTTTCTTTCTTCCTTCATGCCTTTCTTTCTTTTCTTTCTTTCTTTCTTTCCTTTTTTCATGCCTTTCTTTCTTTCTTTCCTTTTCATGCCTTTCTTTCTTTCTTTCTTTCTTTATAGTTCTTTTTATTTCGTAATTCCTTCTTTAGTTCTTTTCATCAAATAATTCTTTCTTTCATTCTTTTTTCTTTTTAAAAATTTTTATTCTCATATTCATTCTTTCATATTTTAAAAACTATTTCTTCATTCATTACCCTTCCTTAATTTCTATTATTTTTCTTTTTTCTTTTTCCAAGCATTCATTCATTCAGTCATTCATTCTTGCTCGCCTTTTTTGTACTTTTTCATTTCTTTTCATATCTATCTATTCTTATTTCGTTTATTCTGTCTATTCATTTAAAACACGTTCTTCTTTATTTCTCTTTTTCATTTTTTCGTATTTCATTTTAAATTCTTCATTCTCCTTTTCTACTTGCCTTTATTTTTATTTTTATTTATTTTTCTTTCTTTCTTTCTTTCTAGCTATTGTACTCTCTCTCTCTCTCTCTCTCTCTCTCTCTCTCTCTCTCTCTCTCTCTCTCTCTCAGTCGCTTGTTAACTCTCTCTCTCTCTCTTGGTCGCTTATTAACTCTCTTTCACGTTCGCCCCTCCCTCTCTCTCTCTCTTTCTCTTTCTCTCTCTCTCTCTCTTGATCGCTTGTTAACTCTTTCGCGTTCTCTTCACCCCTCCTCTCTCTCTTAGTCGCTTATTAACTCTCTTTCACGTTCTCTCCACCCCCCCCTCTCTCTCTCTCTCTCTCTCTCTCTCTCTCTCTCTCTCTCCTCTCTCTCTCGGTCGCTTGTTAACTCTCTTTCACGTTCTCTCCACCACCCCCTCTCTCTTGGTCACTTATTAACTCTTTCACGTTCTCTTCATCCCCTCTCTCTCTCCCTCCCTCCCTCTCTCTCTCTCTCTCTCTCTCTCTCTCCCTCCCTCCCCCTCTCTCTCTCTCTCTCTCTCTCTCTTGATCGCTTGTTAACTCTCTTTCACGTTCATTTTTTTTAGAAAACTCTTTCTTCTTTCCATTTTCCTTTCTTTATAATTTCTAATCATTCATTCATCCATTCATTCTTAATTGCCATTACGTTTCTTTACTTTCTTTCTTTCTTTCCGTTTTCGTTATTTCTTTCCTCTCTCATTCATTCATTCTTTCATTCATTTATCCTTTAATTCATCCTTTCATTCGTTCTTTCTTTCCCTCATTTCTTATTTTCTTTCCCTTTTTCAATCATTAATTCTTTTTCTCTTTTTCTTTCTTTTTCTTGTCTCACTTTCTTGTTTTCTTTCTTTCGTTCTTCTTTCTTTCTTTTCTCTATCTTTTTTTTCCCCACTATTTCAATTCAAATCTTTTTTTTCCTTTGCCTCCATTTCATTATATTGTCTGTTTTTATCTTTTTTTTTTCTATTTTATCTTTATCTTAAATATTCTTTTTTTTTGTCTGGGTCATTTTTTTAATCCCTTATTTTATTTTGGTCTTTCTTTCTTTTCTTTCTTTCTTTCTTTCTTCTTTCTCTTTCTTCTCATTTCCGTCATTTCTTTCCTTTTTCCTTCATTCATCCTTTCAAACATTCATTCATTCGTTCGATTTTTCTATCATTTCTTATTTTCTTTCCTTTTTTCATTCATTAATTATTTTTTCTTTTTTTTCTTCTTTCTTTTTTATCTTTGTCTTAAATATTCTTTTTTTTTGTCTGGGTCATTTTTTTTCATTTTTTTTTTTGGTCTTTCTTTCTTTTTTTCTTTCTCTCTTTCTTCTTTCTTTCTTTCTTTCTTTTTTCTCGTTTCCGTCATTTCTTTCCTTTTTCCTTCATTCATTCTTTCAAACATTCATTCATTCGTTCGATTTTTCTACTATTTATTATTTTCATTCCTTTTTCATTCATTGATTTTTTTTTTTAACTTTGTCTTCATTATTTGTTGTTTTTGTTTTTTGTATGTTTTGGTCTTCATCTTTTTTTAAGATAACTTATTTTCTACCATTTTCCTCAAATATGTCCTTCTCCCTAATTTTTACCAGAATGTAGAAAATATGTTTTTTTTAATTTGTCATTTCATCTTTTATCTATTTTTGTATTTCATATTTTGTTCCCATCTCTAACATCTTCCCTTCTTTTTTTATATTTAATGTTTCTTATTTTTATTTTCTTTCCCGTCTGAGTTTTCTCCCCTTTTTACTGGTGCATTTTTTTACCTCTCGAGGCTGAAGATTTCTTGTCGCCATGGGGACTTGCAATCGATTCATATCTCACTCTTTTTTGTTTTGTTTTTGTTTTTTTTCGTTTTTTTTTATTTGCGAAAGAAAACTTTATGTTTAAGAAAAACATTCTAAGTGTTTGAATTTAAAATAAAAATAAAAATAAACAACTTGAAGTTAAAATTAACTCTGATTTCTTGTAAAAAACAGGAAAAACACTCACAAAATTGCTAAAACTTTATGTTTAGACTCTAAAAATACTTTCCAAAATTTCCTTGTATACTTATGTAGATTCACTAAATACACACTGGATCAAATACAGAGTGATTGAAAAGTAACTACCAATTGCAAGATGAAATCTGGCCAGTTGTCAATACTTGATAGAATATTGAAGATTTGTATTATCTGCGTTATTCGGACTATTGTCCTCATCTTCATTGTTATCTGTACAACGTTTCAGCCGATGTGCCTTCTGACCTTCTTCAGGTATTTCTTGTCGGACTCGGGAACCTTCTCGGACTCGGGAACCTTCTTGTCGGAATCGGGAGCCATCACGGAACTTTGAACCTAACCCTTTATTCAGTCCATGGGGTATCCTGTTCTCATTCCGCTAACCATATTGTTTTATAAAAAAATCTAATCTAGCCTTTTTAATTAGATTTAAAAAAAAACGCCCAATATGAGTCTAGGTAAAAAAAATAATACATACGTGAATAGGTGGACATTCTAGCCAAAACAAGACATTAGGTTTATAAGTTCCCAAAATTCACACTGGGTTGTCCAATTGGACACATGACCCAATGGATAAAAGAGTTAGATTAAGACAGTTCTAAGTGACACTTATCTCTATACTGCAGGTTCAATTCTGGTTAAGGTCAGAAGTAACATAGAATAATTATTAACACAGCTTAACGCCTATACCCCAGTTATGGTTGGCGGAATGAGAACAGAATAACCCCGTGGACTGAATAAAGGGTTAGGTTCAAAGTTCCGTGATGTCTCCCGATTACGACAAGAAGGTTCCCGTGTCCGGTAAGAAGGTTTCCGAGTCCGAGAAGTTTCCCGAGTTCGACGAGAATACCTGAAGAAGGCCGGAGGGCACATCGACCAAAACGTTGTACAGATAACAATAAAGATGAGGACAATAGTCCGAATAACGCAGATAATACTAATCATCAAGCCGCACCTCAAACATTCAGAGATATTGAAGATTTGATTTTCATACAAGATTGTGCTCCTCCAAGTTTAGTATTATTGTTCGTGAATGGATGATTCACTATTTTGGGAGTTGGATGGGTAAACGTGGGCCGAATGAGTGGCCAGCCAGAACCCCTTTTTTCTTTTGGGGTTGGTTGACGGGTGAAGTCTACTCTACGAAACAAACGATTTTGGAAGAAATGGAAGGACAAATATGAGAATTTATTTCTACCATAAAAATTCCTGTGAAGATCAGTTGATGTGCTTCCCGAACGGCTTGAGAGGCTGGAGATGAAAACGATAACAGAAAGTATCTAAAATTCTTTGAGACAGTCCTCAAAGTTAAACTTTCTGTGAGGAAACACCAGAACAACTGAACCCTGACTCAATACACAATTGGACTTATATATTTACAAAACCTACAGACTAGGATATAAGTCGTCGGGGTGGCCAAAAGTCGGTATCAGCCATACAGCGAGAAAGTCTATTCCCCTTTTACTAGTTCTAGACTAAAAAGATTGTTTTTGGCGTCTGAGGTGGAACGCCACACCTACCATCGGCTCCTCACTTTACTGCATAGATACTTGTGGTACTCATACGCTGAGTTGGCGAGGACTGGTATCGAACCCGGAACCTTGTGGTTCCTAGTCAGACGCTCTACTGACTGAGCTAAGTGGAGTCTGAGAACAACTGAACAATTAAAACCCCTGCAATGGCGACCAGGATTTAAACAGCTGTTACTTCAGTCGGGAATTTGTCTCTATACGAGAAAACGACATTGAACCAATAATTGTTTTTCTATATCTACTAATATGAAAACTCAACAATGCAGATATCAAATTTGACTTTTAAACAATTTTGAATGCTGATGTTACATAATTATTGGAACCCTAATACATTTTTAAGGTAGTGTAGAAATCATTATGGCGATTAGTGCAGCCCACGGCCTTGAAAGATGAGTGACAATGCTTGACCTCACTCTCACCTTGCTTTGCGGGGATGGATCGTGAGAACCGGAAGCCATAGAAGACCCTCTTCTGGTTTAGGGATATAGTAAGTTTAAGTCAGTTAGAAGTTAGAAGCCGAGCTAGTAACATGTAAGTCTCATCTGCGCAGATTGTCTATGTTTGGGGATTTATAAATAAAGTAACATCAACGTAAATCGAAGTCTTGTGTTTATTACCTAAAAACTAACAATGACACAGGGCTTCTGATAACGAGGAATCCCAACAGAAACCAGACCCGGAATCCTCAATAGAAGACCAGACGAGACCTTAGAAGATATACCAGACCAAGATGTTAGAAGATAGACGATCAGAATAGCAAAGCCGGCCAGAGGAATAGATGACCAAGATATAGAAGAAGTAAAGAAGTAAAGAAAGGTATATAACATTATATTGATATGGTACTGTGAAAACTCAGTACGTAACACTGATATCAGTTTCTTTGGGGAGGCCACATGTGTAACGTAGCGGGGCTTGTCACCGTGCCTCAAAATTCACGGCACTAAAAATGTAGTAGTTGTATAACAACGTACCAAAGTGTCTTTGTGGCAAACTCCGGAACAATATAAGTAGCCAACTCAAGTTTAAGTAGCGGTCGTCATTGTAAATAAAGAAGGCACAACATACATGTGAGATACATGGTCACAAGGGATTAGCATTTATTTTGCAGGCTCGTGTCGTGGGCTCTGATTCGGAGAGAAGGAAAGACAGAGAAAAAGAGATTCCTGTACCTTTTAACATAGTCCCAACTATATCGCTGTTCCAACACTAGGGATCAGCAGCCCCCGTCCGAATCCTACGACGCCCGAAAGGCAAAAGAGAGCGATTTTCTTCTTTCTCGTTCCTCGTCAACACGTCACTTCCGCTTCCGGTCAACTTTCAATTCCTCTTCCGGGGTCATTCCTTGGTCAAATTATCGGCAATCCGTTGTGTCTCTACTCCTCCTTTTTTAACCTTTACTTTCTCTTATTTCTTCTTCCTCTCTTTTTATAGCAGTCCGCCCACAGCTTTATTACCACTATCTAACTCCGATGGACACTAATAGTTACGCTACACATGCTTGTAGTATTTGCTCCATCTTTTCTCTGTTTATAGAGAGAAATATATTGGTGGAATCTACAAACAGTAGCATTGCTTCCAGATTTTTTATTTGGAACTTCTACGATTCGACGGATAGTCAGTATCTGTGAAATTGTGGACCGATTTCCATGAAACTCGTTTTGGTTTTTCATGAGTATTTTCTTTACTTCAGTTCTGATGCAATTAAAAGAGAATTATCAAAACTTAGCAGCTATGACAGTAAGAGTTATGCCTATGTAGTTCTTTGGGATTCCGAGGTCGCCTTTTTGGAGAATGGAAGATTAACGAAACGTTAATAATAATACAGCAACCTTTGTTTTTTATTAATAGCATTTTGGTTGATGTTGGTGGGATTTTACGGCATGTCAACCCGTGGGTTATCTTATGTCGAAGACGTTTGTTTTATTCACTCTTCTTGTGTATTCTGTTTTTTCACTTTCTTAAAACATATATTTGATCATAGATAAGAGCCTAACAGGTACTACATAACCGGATCAGAGTGGACCTGAGAGTAATAGTTATGAAGGGGTACTTCACATTCTGAGAGCTTCAGAATTAGAACCTCACCACTAGATGCGATTTGCCGTCATAACTATGGCACTGATCATCAGTGACCGCGTTCTAGCACATATATGATTAAAAAAATGGAGGCGCGTGGTCTAATGGTTAGAGTCGTGGGAAATGGACTCGTCGACCCGAGTTCAATTCCGGGACGAAGCTGTTTGAATCTCACATTGCGCTAATACCCTTGGGAAAGGTATGAATCCAATACTCCCTCCAGTTATGGGCAAATAGCAGGGCAGACTGGGCTCTTTAACTATGGCTAGGTAACCCGTATAGGAGAAGGAAAACTTTGAATTCAAACCTGTTAAACTCCGCTTAAGAAATTGACCTTGTGTCACATCCTGCTCGTGCGGAGGAGTTGGTAAATATATATATGATAAAAATGGGGTGTGGGTTTGCCATACGAGCAATTACGGTTAGGACAATCATATAGGTGCTAGGGCTTCACGTGACCAGCCAGTTGATTAGAGGGGGGGGGCTTTCCAACCGAATGGAATCGGAATGGAAGATTAAAGGAAATGTGAAACAGACAATGAAAGTGAAGGGTAAAAGTAATAAAGAACGTAAAAAAAAAAAATAACACGTACCAAAAATATTGCAACAATTTTGACTAGCTCTCATATTCACGATCTTCTAAATATTTTCTTTTTTTTTTTTCTTTTCAGCAAAAGAGACTTCAGTTGAGACTTGTTTTTCGCTTCGTGAGGAACAACATGACTTCCCCAAAAGATTCACTAAATGGGAACTCATTGACAAAGAATAAATGAATAAAAGAAGAAAAAAAATCATTCGAAGAATTTAACTGAGAGACGGATTTTGGCGTTTGAATTTTAATGGCACCAGAAAATGGTGGTTAATAAAATGGGTGGGGAGTGTGGAGGCGGGGGAATAACTCGGCCAAACGAATTCTTTTTCCATTCCATTTATAAAGTTAAAATCTTTAAAAGCAGGTGCTTCATATTTTGGCGTCTTGGAGACAAGAATTCAGGAAGGTTGAAAAGAAGAAAAAAGAAATTGGAAAAAAAAGAAAGCAAAAATGAAGAGGGAAAGAATAAAAGAAAGAAAAAAGAAGGGAAAGAAAAAGAAAAAAAAAGAAAGAAAAAAGAAAAAAAGAGAGAAAAAAGAAAAGAAAAACAAAGAAAAGAAAGAAAGAAGAAAAGAAAAACAGAAAGAAAAAAGAAAAATGAAAGAAAAAAAATGAAAAAGGAAGAAAAAAGAAAAAAAAACAGAGAAAAAAAGAAGGAAAAAATAAAAAATAATCTAACCTGTTTTGAATTGACTCCCCAAAATAAATATTTTTTCTTTTTTTTTTCTTTAAAAAGCCAGAAGAGATTTCAAAGGTTTTCCAGTGGGGTTATTATTTATCAAAATATGCTTGGTGCCCCCCACTCTCTCTCTCTCTCTCTCTCTCTCTCACGCAAACTCTCACTCATTCATATTTCTGAGAACACGAGCATATGCAATTTCTCTTACTTTCACTCTTACTCTCTCTCTCTCTCTCTCTCTCTCTCTCTCTCTCTCTCTTCTCTTCTGTCACCCCTCTTTCTAAGAACACGCGTCTACGCAATCTCTCTCACGTATGTGTCCACACTCTCTGTATCTATAATATGGATAAACTTATGGACACAGACACAGACACATAGATGCATGCACACACACACACACACACACACACATATATATATTAATAAATAAGTTATCCACAGACACGTGTTTCGAGGTTTACCTCTCATCAGTGTGGCTACACTTTAACAGCTACCTCTGATCGGGTTTGAGACCCGAATGAATTTTCGTTCGCCAAATCTCTTATCCGTGCGACCAGCAGCGGCTGTCAAAAATAGGAGAATATTTAATTGATACATTTCTAAGCGGAAATGAATTCACTAGAGTCCTCGAACTTTGTAAACAAAGTGAGGGTTAGCTACATGCCAGAACGGTGAATTTTACAATTAAATCCCTATTTAGAGAACTCAACCAAATTGGGAGTATATATTAATGAATAAGTTGTTATAGTCCAACGGAAGAAAATTAAATATTTTATGAAAAAAAGAAGGTCCGCAAAATGGATTAGTTTTTTTTTTTTTTTAGGTTATTATTATTATTTTACGCTCGTGACACGTGTTTAAGATCTTAATTAACGCCTGAAGAAGATATCAGAAAATCTGAAACACGTGTCACAAATGTGAAATAAGAATAAAAAAGACAAAAACATAATCCATTTTGCAGACCTTCTTTTTTATAATATATAAGATGGGACAATGCTGGAGAAGCAAGGACGAACTCATAAGTGACGTCCTCCTGTGGAAGCCAGCACATGGGCACGCCAGTGTGGGCTGACCAGCAAAGACGTACATTGATCAGCTCTGCGCGGATACAGGATGCTACATAGAGGACCTCCCGAGAATGATGAACGATAGGAACGGATGGAGGGAGACTGTCATGGATATCCGTGCCAACAACGCGACATGATGATGATGATATATATATATATTGGTTTGGGTAGGTAGGGGTAAGCCGATGTTAGATATTTTTAGATGATTCTCTAAACGTGTGATGCATTTATCGACAGGAATATCTTATTATAATGGAGATTGTGTGTTTTTCTGTCTGTAACCGAAACTATATTCCTACTCAAGTCACAATTCCCTTAGTTATTTACATCACATTCTCCATGATTTTATTTTAACCTTTTTAATAATTAATAAAATTCTTTTACATTATTAATACTGTTAATCATATCTACATACGAATAACATGCAATTATATTTGTATATACAACAAAATAGCGGTTTACAGTGTGAACGGGAAGGCTAATTTGCATATTGATATTTAAAAATCGAATTTAATAAATATGTGCTCAGTGTTATTGATTTCTAACTGTTTGCGTTTTATTTTAATGAATATAAGCAAAAATCTCTTCAATAAATCTTAAATGAAATCCATTAACAAAAAAAAAAAATGTAAGTTTATTCTTACTTCCTCTTTTAACTAAAATTAGAAAAAATATTAAAAAAATAGCAATTAAAGACGAGAGTGATGGAAGAGTAAGTTTCAGTTGTTCTATGTTTCAAATCTTTTATCTGCATTCTTATTTAGTTTCATTAGCCTTTCTAATTAATATAATATGTTTATTACATTCAAAACTTAAATACTTGCACCCGGAGGGTGCATATATTTGCTGAGTTAGTATATAATGATTTGATGTCAAGAGACTTAATTAAAAGTTTATATGAATGTTTATGTTGTTGATTTGTTTTATTAATTTCTGGTATCAGAACTGCTCCCCACAACATAGCGAAATCTCTAACCAAAATTTACTAACCCCACTTTTAGGCACCATTAACAATTCCCCATAATAAAAAACTCTAACGATCTAATAAATAAAATGAACAAAATAAAAACATGCATAATAAACTTTTAAGTAGTCTTTGACATCAAATCATTATATACTAATATTCCTGTCGATAAATGCATCACACGTTTAGAGAAATCATCTAAAAAAATCTAACATCAACTTACCCCTACCTACCCCAAACCATTATTAAAAATCTGTAAATTATGTACCCAAATATATATATATATATATTATATATATATATAAGTAAAAAGAAAAGGAAATTAATCCGACAATATGAGTAAGAAAAGGTGGAATGAAAACATCACACAATGCTGTTAAAGAAGTTAAATTATATTATAAATTGTTAAAGAAGGTTTAATTATATTATAAATTTTTTCTTTAACAGCATTGTGTGATGTTTCATTCCCACCCTTTTCTTACTCAAAATATATATATATAAGATTTTTTTTATGTTTGTTTATTTTTTTTTAGAAGCATTGCTGAATAAAGTATATATATTAAATATTTTTATATTTTTGCTTGAAGGCAATTACAATGCGAATATCGCATAAATTCGATAATTATAGAAGATAACAATGACAAGTGAATTTCGCAAAGAATTACTCGGCGTGTAGAATATCGTACAGGCTGTTTCAACTTTATTAAGTCTCATCAGCGATATATACTAACGATTTCCCTCCGACAGAAAAATCGAAACCGGGACTTCAGCAGATAGTAAAATTAAAAACAGTCTGTACGATATTCTACACACTGATTATTTCTTTGCGAAATTCACTTTGTCATTGTTATCTTCTATAATTATCGAATTTATGCGCATATTCGCATTTTAATGCTTCAAGGTCCAAAAAATATAAAATTTATATATAAATCTCCG
>CM042172.1:6217658-6222933 GCA_023376005.1 Doryteuthis pealeii | reverse complement strand
CGAATATATTAATTGAACAGTGCACTTCAATTTTCAAACAACGGTCTGACACGGTGGTCAGCTTAAGCTAAGAATTTAGTTATAATCGGCTGATCATATTACCTGGGACTTCAGACACATGACGGAATAGAAAAAAGAAGAAAAGAAAAAAGAGGAGGAAAAAAAAAGAAACAAAAAAAGAAAACAAAAAAACAAAAAATCAAAACATTCTTTTTCAATACAAAAACAATAAAAAAAAACCTCTCGTTTTGCATCTGATGATGAGGATCTGAAAAGTAATCCTCTAGGTCTTCTAAAAAATCTTTGTTATTTTTTCCTAATATAAAATATACATTAATTATATTATATATATAATATATATAATATACATATATTACATATATATACATATATACATACAATATATATACATCATATATTTATTACATTATATATATATCCATATATATAATAACACACACATATAATATATATTATTTCAATTATATATATATGTATATATCATATATATATATGTATATATTACATAAACTATATATACATATATACATATATAATATATCATATATATTACATATATATATATACTACATATATACATAATATAGTATATACATATACATATATATACATATATATATACAATATATACTATATATATATACATTATATATATACATATATATATATTATATATGGAGAATAAATGATAATATGAGAACATATAATATAATATATAATTTATATATATATATTTATATATATATAATATATATATATACTGGGCTCGGATAGACTAAGATGCAGTTGATTATTAACCGACTGTGTAAATAGAATGTCATACAAACTGTCGTTTTTTTAATCAAGCGACATTGTTTCGTATTTCTTTTTCATTTGGTGATTAAATGAAAGAAACGATTGGTTGTTCAGAGGTTAAATTGTTTGATTTTATTTTTTTCTCTTGAAGTTGTTTTCTTTTTTTCTTTCAATCGAAAATAAAAAGTAAGGAGAAATAATGAAAATCGGAAATAAAAGGAAAACCGAGAAAGAAATGAAGGAAAGAAAAGAAAGAAGGAAATGAAGGAAATAAATGAAATAAATAATGAATGAAAAAAAAAAGGGAGAAAAGAAAGAAAGCAATGAAGGGATAAAGAAAAAAAGAAAAAATGAATGAAAAGAAGAATGAAAAGAAATGAAAGGAAAGAATGCATTAAAATCAATGAAGGAAAAGAAAGAAAAAAATCAAGGAAAAGAAAAAGAAGGAAAAACAGAAAGAACGAAAAGAAAGAAAAAAGAATTTGAAGGGTAAAGAAAAAGAAAGATGAATGAAAGAAAGTAGGAACAGAAAGAAGAAATATGAAAGAAATGCATGAAATCAATAAGGAAAAGAAGAAAGAAGAAAGAAAGAAAGAAGAAAGGAAAGAAACGATGGTTTGGAAAGAAAGACACCAAAGAAAAAAAGAATGAAAAAAAGAAAGAAGGAAATAAGAGAGAAGGAAAGAAGAAACGAAAAAAAAATGTTAGGAGAAGAAAGAAAGACAAAAATGAAATAAGGAAAAGAAAGAAGTAAAAAAGAAAGAAGGAAAAAAAGAAAGAGAAAAAAAGAAAAAGAAAGAAAAATGAGAGAAAGAAAGAAAGACAGAGAGAAAGGAAATGAAGACAAAAGAAAGAAGAAGTTTTCCAGTAGAAGAAAGCAAAGAAAAAATGCAATTAACAGAAAGAAAATCAAGAAAAATCAAGAAAGAAAGAAAAATAAACGAAGGAAAGAAAGAGAAAGAAAGTGAAAAAAAATGAAAAAAGAAGGAATATCAAGATGAAAACAACAAGAAATCGAAAGAGAAAAGAAAATGATAATAATTTATTTCAGTCGGTAGTTCATAAATGAGCCCAATTTCTTTCGGACAAGCCATTAGTAATAACTCTACAATAGCTGTCTTGATGAAATGCCTCATTATTGAGGAACGGTCGAAATAAATTATATTAGCAAAATGATGGTTGTTAGTTTTTCTTTTCTTGTTCAAGTATATATATATAATATAATATATATATATATAGTATAATATATATATATATATATTTTAATAGGTATTCCCGCCTAATTAATTAATTTCCAAAATTGGTACGACTCCAATTAAGCACTTATTCTCCCAAAATATCGCAAAGCCATTCTAAACAACCGTGTTTTACAACTATCATTCGTCGTGTTAATAAAAGTCACTAGAAGAGAATATTACCTACTCTAAACAAATCGTAAAATCTAAGAAGTCCGTTTCGGTGTAGAGGTATGGGATCGCCTGTCAGGCTTGCAGCTCCGGTTTCCAAATCACGCACAGCGGTCTCGATCTATAGCTCTGCTGTGAACCTAATATTTTTTTTTTTTTTTTTTTTTTTTTTTTTTGTTTTTTTTTTTTTTTTTTTTTTTTTTTTTTTTTTTTTTTTTTTTTTTTTAAAATTTTTTTTTTTTATTTTTTTTTTTTTTTTTTTTTTTTTTTTTTTTTTTTTTTTTTTTTTTTTTTTTTTTTTTTTTTTTTTTTTTTTTTTTGTTTTTTTTTTTTTTTTTTTTTTTTTTTTTTTTTTTTTTTTTTTTTTTTTTTTTTTTTTTTTTTTTTTTTTTTTTTGGGCCGAATGACATACAGGATTATTTTTCTCATTTTGTTAGCATACATTTAATAGGTATTCCCGCCTAACTCATTATTAATAATTAATTTCCAAAATTAGGACGAACTCCAATTAAGCACTTATTCTGCCCAAAATATCGGCAAAAGCCATTCTAAACAAACCGTGTTTAGATATATATATATATATATATATATAATATATATATATTGATTAAATATTTTATATTGCTTGAAGGCAATTAAAATGCGAATATCGCATAAATTCGATAATTATAGAAGATAACAATGACAAGGAATTCGCAAAGGAAATATCTAGTGTGTAGAAATATCGTTACAGACCGTTTTTAATTTGACATATCCGTGCTGAAGTCCGGTTTCGATTTCTGTCAGGAATCGTTAGTATATATCGCGATGAACTTAATAAGTTGGGAAACAGCCTGACGATATCTACACCGAGTAATTCTTTGCGAAATCACTGCTGTTATCTTCTATAATTATCGAATTTATGCGATATTCGCATTGTAATGCCTTCAAGCCAAAAAAAAATATAAAAATATTTAATATTATACTTTATTCAGCAATGCTTCTAAAAAAAATAAAACAAACAATAAAAAAAAATCTCTATATATATTATTATGAGTAAGAAAAGGTGGAATGAAAACATCACACAGATGCTGTTAAAGAAAACAATTTATGAATATAATTAACTTCTTTAACAATTTATAATATAATTAACTTTCTTACAGCATTGAAGTGATTTTCAGCACTTTTCTTACTCATATTCGGATTAATTTCCTTTCTTTACTTATATATATAATATATATATATATATATATATTTCGCGTACATAATTTACAATTTATTATAATGGTTTGGGTAGGTAGGGGTAAGCCGATGTTAGATATTTTTAGATGATTCTCTAAACGTGTGATGCATTTATCGACAGGAATATCTTATTATAATGGAGATTGTGTGTTTTTCTGTCTGTAACCGAAACTATATTCCTACTCAAGTCACAATTCCCTTAGTTATTTACATCACATTCTCCATGATTTTATTTTAACCTTTTAATATTAATAAAATTCTTTTACATTATTAATACTGTTAATCATATCTACATACGAATAACATGCAATTATATTTGTATATATAGCGGTTTACAGTGTGAACGGGAAGGCTAATTTGCATATTGATATTTAAAAAATCGAATTTAATAAATATGTGCAGTGTTATTGATTTCTAACTGTTTGGTTTTATTTTAATGAATATAAAAAAATCTCTTCAATAAATCTTAAATGAAATCCATTAACAAGAAAAAAAAAATGTAAGTTTATTCTTACTTCCTCTTTTAACTAAATTAGAAAAATATTAGAAAAAATAGCAATGAAAGACGAGAGTGATGGAAGAGTAAGTTTCAGTTGTTCTATGTTTCAAATCTTTTATCTGCATTCTTATTTAGTTTCATTAGCCTTTCTAATTTAATATAATATTTTATTACATTCAAACTTAAATACTTGCACCCGGAGGGTGCATATATTTGCTAGTTAGTATATAATGATTTGATGTCAAGACTACTTAAAAGTTTATTATGAATGTTTATGTTGTTGATTTTGTTTATTAATTTCTGGTATCAGAACTGCTCCCCACAACATAGCGAAATCTCTAACCAAATTACTAACCCCACTTTTAGGCACCATTAACAATTCCCATATAAAAAACTCTAACGATCTAATAAATAAAATGAACAAAATAAACATGCATAATAAACTTTTAAGTAGTCTTGACATCAAATCATTATATACTAATATTCCTGTCGATAAATGCATCACACGTTTAGAGAATCATCTAAAAAAATCTAACATCAACTTACCCCTACCTACCCAAACCATTATAAAAATCTGTAAATTATGTACCCAAATATATATATATATATATATATATATATATAAGTAAAAAGAAAGGAAATTAATCCGACAATATGAGTAAGAAAAGGTGGAATGAAAACATCACACAATGCTGTTAAAGAAGTTAATTATATTATAAATTGTTAAAGAAGTTAATTATATTATAAATTGTTTTCTTTAACAGCATTGTGTGATGTTTTCATTCCACCTTTTCTTACTCATAAATATATATATATAAGATTTTTTTTATGTTTGTTTATTTTTTTTTAGAAGCATTGCTGAATAAAGTATATATATTAAATATTTTATATTTTTGCTTGAAGGCAATTACAATGCGAATATCGCATAAATTCGATAATTATAGAAGATAACAATGACAAGTGAATTTCGCAAAGAATTACTCGGCGTGTAGAATATCGTACAGGCTGTTTCAACTTTATTAAGTCTCATCAGCGATATATACTAACGATTTCCCTCCGACAGAAATCGAAACCGGGACTTCAGCAGGATAGTAAAATTAAAACAGTCTGTACGATATTCTACACACTGATTATTCTTTGCGAAATTCACTTGTCATTGTTATCTTCTATAATTATCGAATTTATGCGATATTCGCATTTTAATTGCCTTCAAGCAAAAATATAAAATATTTAATATATATATATATATATATATATATATATATATATATATATCTAAACACGGTTTGTTTAGAATGGCTTTTTGCCGATAATTTTTGGGAGAATAAGTGCT
>CM042172.1:6210158-6212658 GCA_023376005.1 Doryteuthis pealeii | reverse complement strand
CGATGTCCCCACGGCTGATCGACTGAAGTGAAAGATAATTTGCTTACATAAGCAAATTGACCGTGACGAAAGTGCCCGTGCGTGACGCGTGTTTTGCAACCCCCTCACTCCCAGAATAGCAGAGGTGTTTATACTCATTCACTGACCTCTCCCATGCTCACAGAAAGATTAAGAATTTCTTTAGGGGTACGCAACTGAAAAGCTACCGCTGCTAGACAAGATTTGTATTGGTAAACAACAACACAATGCGTTGCTGTTGGTTGGTTGATTTTAACGTTATATCAACCCGTCTGGGGCTATGTCATGCCTAACGGTTAGGAAGTAATAGATGTTGTTTATTTATACTAGCAAATATATGCACACTCCGGGTGCAAGTATTAAGTTTTGATATAATAAAATATCATATTAAATTAGAATAACTGAATAAGAATGTAGATAAAAATATTTGGAACGGAGGGGGTATGATTGAAAAATAGAACAACTTTGAAACTAACTCTTCCATCATTTTCCATTACTCCCGTCTTTCATTGATAAATTTTCCTAATTTAACTATTTAGTTAAAATAGGAAGTAAAGAATAATATTACAGTTATTTCTTCTTGTTAATGGATTTCTTTTAAGATTTATCCCGAGATTTTTGCTCATATTCAATAAGATAAAACCAAACAATTAGAAATCAATAATACTAAGCGTATATTTATTAAAATCAAATTTGTAATATCAATATACAAATTAGTCTTCTCGTTCACTCTGTAAACCGCTATTTTGTTGTATATATAAATACAATTGCATGTTATTAGTATGTAGATATGGTCAACAGTCTTAATGATGTTAAACAATTTTATTAATAATTGAGGTTTAAATAAAAATAAAATCATGGAAAATGGGATGTAAATAACAACGGGAATTGTGACTTGTATAGTAATATAGTTTCGGTTACAGACAGACAAATCCACAATGTCCATTATAATAAGATTTATACTTTTTAAACAATATTTTAGTAATTGGTTTTAACAATGCGTTAGAACCATTGGGGATCATGTTGTATGGCATTGATTAAGTTCATGTCTATATTCTATGGTATAATTTTATTTCCCTCAAAAAGGACAGAATGTCCTCCATGTTAACATTTTCAAATAGATCTTTCATATTGTTTACTTTAAAATAACGGTTTCTGATGTGAGCAAAAAGCCTGCATTCCATGAATAAGTGTTTAACTGTCAAATGTGTTTGACATGGTTGTTGTTCTTGGTTGAGTATATATATATATTTACCAACTCATCCGCACGAGCAGGATACGACACAAGGTCAATTTAAGCGGAGTTCAACAGGTTTGAATTCAGAGTTTTCCTTCTCCTAGACTGGTTACCTAGCCATGGTTAAAGAAGTTTGCCCTGCTATTTACCCATAGTTGGAGAGAGAGTAGGATTCATACCTTTCCCAAGGGTATTAGCGCTAAGTGAAATGCAATTACCACGTTCAGGATTTGAACTCGGGGCGACGAGTCCAATTCCCATGACTTTAATCATTACACCACGCGCTTCCTGCTTGTTTGAGTATATAGGAGTGCGTTAGTCTTGTGGGACCAATGTGTAATCGGGTCACAATGACTGCTCCTTTCTAGACTTTAATAAAGTTGGTCTCCAGCTTCCCAAAGTGGATTTGATGAGGAAGGGTTTATTGTGGATGTTGTTATTCCAGCGTTATTGCCGTTTTGTATGAAGGAATCTATTAATTTTACGTTTGCACTTGTAGAGGCTAAATTACCATAGATTATAGTGGTTAATTTCAGTTTGTTCTATGTCCAGTCTAAATGTTTGTGTTTATTTCAGCGAACTACCTTGAACTGTTTCTTTCCCCTGTTATTGTTTTGTATGTACATGTTTGTGTGTGCTTTACATTGTTGTCTTTTCTTTCTAGAAACGACAACAAATAAACAACAAATCCGAAACGATTTGAAGGGCCAGTTTAGCTCAGTCGGTAAAGTTTCCGACTAGAAACTACAAGGTTCCTGGTTCAATACCGGCCCTCGCCAACTCAGCATATGCGTAGCACATGCATCTGTGCGGTAAAGTAAGGAGCTGATGGTAGGTGTGACACTCCACTCCAGATGCAAAAACAATCTCCTTGCACTAGTGAAAGGGGGATAGACTCCCTCGGTGATAGGCTAATACTGACTTTCGTTCACCCCGATGACTTGGTTTACTTATATATCCGAAACACGTGTCGTGCATATTGAAATAAACAATTCAAACTACTCTGCGGATCTTTTTTATTACAATATATTTCCTTTTTATTATATATATATATATATATATATATATATATATATATATATTGCATTAATTTCTATATCCGTAATCAAGGATGCGTTTGAAGATTCTTTGAAGAAAGACGCACACACACATGTGCTTAATTGAGGTCATACCTAATTTTGAAAATTAATTAGTTAATAATTAATGAATTTAGGCGGGTATATATGTTCAAATGTAAGGCTAAAC
>CM042172.1:6190158-6205158 GCA_023376005.1 Doryteuthis pealeii | reverse complement strand
TAAAAAAATTGAATATGTATTAAGATAATAAAAATATGTATTAAAATAAAACAAACTATATATAGATATATAATACCAGTCATGTATTTATTAAAACTTGTTTTAAAAAAACAATGAGGACTGTCTAATGTTGCATGTTCAACTTTTGAGTGTATTTATTCTATGTTATGACGATTTTGGGTAATGTGACGGAAGCAGTGTCGTAATTTTTGTTACAGACAAAAACCGTCAAGCGAATCTCCATTATTATATATATATATATATATATATATATATATATATATATATATATATGTGTGTGTGTGTGTGTGTGTGTGTGTGTGTGTGTGTGTGTGTGTGTGTGTCAGTTAATTGCTCGTGTTTTAACTGTAGGCTTTCCGTTGCTTTAAAATGATTATCATTTTTTTTTACCAGAAAATGGTCGCTCATCACTAAATTCTGTGCACTCAATAATTAGCGTGCACTGGGAAAAATATCAAGAGAAATATAATGATCGAATTAAAACAAACTCAAAAATTCAATGTCAGCGAGTTTGTACCCTAAGTAAGTAAAATCATCAAATTCATTAAAGGATTAAAAAAATTTAAACAATTTGAAATGTAAACTTTAAATATGTATTAAAATAAAACAAACTATATATAGATATATAATACCAGTCATGTATTTATTAAAACTTGTTTTAAAAAACAACGAGGGCTGTCTAATGTTGCATGTTCAAATTTTGAGTGTATTTATTCTATGTTATGAAAATTACGTCACTGGTTACGTCACGTAAGCAGTGCGTAATTTTTGTTACAGACAAAAACCGGAAGCGGATCTCTATTATTAATAGATATCACTGTATTTTTGGAGGATTTGTGCTTAATTGAAGTCATACCTAATTTTGAAAATTAATTAGTTAATAATTAATGAATTTAGGCGGGCATATATGTTCAAATGTAAGGCTAAGCAAATAGAGAAAATGTTAATCACTGTATGTATATTTACAAAGATTGGAGGACCACCCAAATTATGGAATCGTCTGCATTATGCGAGTTGATGTGACGATTTGGTCTAATCAGTAGATTTTTTACTATATTTTCTGTTTAACAATTTTTAGTGAAAAGTTGACGGGTGTGAAGTATCAAGTGAGGGTTGGCTCATAACAATCGTCTAACATCAATTTCGTTTTTTTTACTATTTGACTGTTTCGGTTCTCGTAAAAAAATAGATAAAAAGATATAGCAAACGGTCATAGATGAATAGATATGAACAGACTGATATAGATAGCTTGTTTTGCTTTAGAAGTATGTCGCAGACGACAATGACGTCACTCCATGTCGTTCAACAGTTGTGGACCCTCTAGTGGCTAGTTAGCTTGCAGATGCGTTCACATACATTGCAAGTTCCCATCTTCATTCGGTTGTTCATGACAACGAAGACGTCGCCGCTGTGCAACCCTGTTAATCTCGATATTGAGCCGCTCAGCTCCTGTGCGGCATACATCTCGCCAACCCTGTCTGCTGGAGGCCAGATCTTCGAGGCTTGAAGGTATGATGGTACATTTCCTCAGCGTTATCTTAATATGGTTTTTGAGCCGTTTTGTGGGGGTCTTCTGTCCTTCGCGTGCCGTCCACGAGTTCACTATAAATTATTTTACGGGGGGGGGGGTCTGTCTGTAGGCATACAGATGGTGTGACCCACTTTTCACTGCAAGATAGATAGATAGAAGGATAGATAGATAGATAGTATAGAAAGTTTTTAGAAAAAAACAAGATGTTATTAGTTTTGCTGACAGAATCTGTTTCGACCTTATAAAGCGGTCTTTTTCAAAGCAACTATGTTTATGAGGAAATACGGAATGAATAAATCGTTAATCACGAGGTACAAACAAACACTCTCGATCAGGGCCGGAATTTTTAAATTTTTGAAAATGCGTATTCTGATCGAGAGCATTTGTTTTACCTCGTGATTAATGATTTATTCATTCCGTTTTTCTTCATAAACATAGTTGCTTTGAAAAAGACCGCTTTATAAGGTCGAAACAGATTCTGTCAGTAAAAATAAAAACATCTTGTTTTTTCTAAAAACTTTCTATACATACTGTCGGATTCATTTCCATTTTACTTTCATAGATAGATAGATAGATAGATATGAACAGGCTGATACTCGTGTTCTTTAAATGTCCGACCGTTAATATCTTGCAACACCTTCTGGTTAAAAATGAGACCATCCAAATCGTCCAGATGAAATGTAATCCTGATTATCTGGTGTTGCATATCCGCAGAATTCTTATTTCTTATGAGTGCCGCCCTCTCACGAGACAATCATAAGAAATAAGAATATGGAGTACCCCTCATCACTATTACTCCTAAGTCCAATCTGATCCAGAGTGGTAGTACCTGTTAGGGTCCCATCTATGGTTCAAATAGAAGAAAGTGAGGTTTTTTTAAAAATGTGTTTAAATAAAATTGAGTATTTTTCAAGAATGAATAAAACTATGCGTCTTTGGCATAAAATAACCCAACCGGATTTGGCATGCCGTAAAATCCAACCAACCAACCACCAATCACTATGATTACGTCATTACCTCTTAGAATTATAATCATCATCATCATCATCATGTCGCGCGCGCAGCACGGATATCCATGACAATCTTTCGCCAACCTTCCGTATTACTCATGGCCCCTGGAAGGTCCTCTGTGCAGCATCCAGAGTCTTCGCATAGTTGGTCAATGTAGGTCCTTAGCGGGCGTCCTACGTTAGCATGTTCCATGTGTTGGCTTCCACAGAAGAACGTCGCTTATGAGCTCGTCCCCGCTTCTCCAGCAGTGTCCTGCATGTCTAGCCCGTCTCACCCGGATGGTTTGTGAGATGGGGGGCAGGTGACCATATAGTTGCTTCTTTGTGGGGTGCTGCTTCCATGCCTTGTTCATGACTACTCGCAGCATTCTTGTGCAGGTACCATCTAGCTTATTCTCGAGGCGGTTTGTCAGGGTTCAGGTGGTGCAGCCATACAGCAGCACTGATATAACCACAGCCTGGAAGAATTGTTGCTTTAGCTTGTCAGTGAGATCGGATCTCCATATTACTGATAGTCTGTTTGTGGCCGCCCATGCCTCTTCTATTCGTGTATTAACATCGCTTTCTGTGGACGAGATTTTTCAAAATATTGCAGGTTGTTAACAAAGCTGTTGTTGATGAGAACATTTTTTGGACGAATTTATTCGCCTTCCTGTCACGCATGCGCATTTCGCTAATATCTGTCGTCGCCTTAAAGTTATGGTGGAAAAGAAGAGGACTTAATTTATTTTTAAAATGCAACTAATTATTTCTTGTAATGAACAGTTAATTAGCTTCTTGGCTTATTGCACCAACGGCGGAGAAATAAAACTGACAAAAATGGTTATTTATTGCTCTTAAAAATCTGTTTGCACAGAATTAATCGAATTTTTTTGTCTGACATCTCTCTCTCTCTCTCTCTCTCTCTCTCTCTCTCTCTCTCTCTCTCTCTCTCTCTCTCTCTCCTCTACTCCTTTTTCTTTTTCTTTTCTTCTTTCTTTGTATGCTGTTTTATTTTAATGATGATGTGCAGGATCATCATCATCAGCAGCAGCATCATCAGCAGAATCATCATCATTCTCATCATCAACTTCTTCTTTTGCACGTATACGACATTGACGAACGGACTTGCAGCCGAGGACTTTGCTCAATGCAAGGATTTTACCCAACAGTAAGGGACACCGAGGAACAAACCAAAGGATTCTACCCAACACTAAGGGACACCGAGGAACAAACCAAAGGATTCTACCCGACACTAAGGGACACCGAGGAAGGACCAAAGGATTCTACCCAACACTAAGGGACACCGAGGAAGGACCGAAGGATTCAACACTAAGGGACACCGAGGAACAAACCAAGTATTCTACCAACACTAAGGACACTGAGGAAGGACCAAAGGATTCTACGGATACCGAGGAACAATCAAAGAATTCTACCCAGCAACCAAAGGATTCTACCCAACACTAAGGACACCGAGGAAGGACCAAAGTATTCTACCCAACACTAAGGGACACCGAGGAACAAACCAAAGGATTCTACCCAACACTAAGGATACCGAGGAACAAATCAAAGAATTCTACCCAACACTAGGGACACCGAGGAACAACCAAAGGATTCTACCAACACTAAGGGACACGAGGAAGGACCAAAGTATTCTACCCAACACTAAGGGACACCGTGGAACAACCAAAGAACAAAGGTTTCTTACTAAGGATCAGCCTCTGCTTAACACAAGGGATCCCACTGTAAAGTGCTCTCGCTTCAAGCCTAAAAATGGCCGCAAAAATCGTAACAGTATTAGTAGTAGTAGTAGTAAAGTAAAGTCGTCGGTGTGGCCTATTGTCTGTATCAGCCAGACAGCGAGGGAGTCTATCCCCTTTTCACTGGCGCTAGACCAAGGAGATTGTTTGGCGTCTGAGGTGAAGCACCACCTCCTCACTCCACAGATCCCTGAGCTACTCATACGCTGAGTTGGCGAGGGCCGGTATTGAACCAGGAACTTAGTGGTTCCTAGTCGGACGCTCTACCGACTGAGCTAAACCGGCCTTTAGTAGTAGTAGAAGTTCCCTAAAATGCCCTCTTAAATAATTTACTGATCGGATAGAAACACAAGGTTCCTAGTTCGATACCGGTCCTCGCCAACTCAGCGTATGTGTAGCACAGGCATATGTGTGGTAAAGTAAGGAGCTGGTGGTAGGTGTGGTGCTCCATCTCACACGCAAAAACAATCTACTTGATCTAGCGCTAGTGAAAAGGGATAGACTCCCTCGCTGATTTGCTGATACTAATTTAGGCCACCCCGATTTAGGCCACCCCGACGTCGACTTTACTTTATTTCTGAAAGCAGCCAAATTAATCTTAATTTTTTTCACTGTCGATGTTTTTAATTTGATTAGGCAATTTGTTCCAAAAATATATTACAAAAAAAATCTGTTGGCTAATAGACTTAAGTTTTAAATCTGCCTCGACAGTGAATTTCCACTTCGAGCAGAAATATTCGAAAAATGTCTACAATAATTATGAATTCAATTTAATGTTTTGAGAATTTCAATTAGATCAGCTCTCTTTCTTTCAAGTAATCAATCTTAATTTCTCCAATTTTGACATCAACACTGACTTTTTGTTAAACTACTTACCAATATAAATGATTAGTTATTTCCTAGGTTAATCGAAATGAATACACAATAATTCTATTATTGATTCTGTAATATATACAGATATGGATATATATATATATATATATATATATATATATATATATATATATATTATATAGTATGAACAAAAAGTAATAAGACTATCAGGAATATTTCTTGTATGTTGTTTATTCTCAACTAGTTTCGACCTTAGGTCATCGTCAGGAGAAAATTTCTTATTTGAAGAAATTGTTTAAAAAACAAAAAAATAATCTACAAAGAGGGGGAAAACTTACAACAACCGTTCTTCCTGGGAGTAAGATCAAACTCGAGTAATAAAATGGTTGTAATATAAATTAAGAGAGCGCTATTGCCATTGGCTGGAGGTCAGGTGACCAGTACTATATCTATGGTCATCAGGAGGCGAGGTCAGTTGCTGAGGGGGAAGGGTCGAGGTTTGATCAACCCCGATTGGTCTCTTGGGTGAGGAAATTCGTTGTTGAAAGACTAGAAATTTCCAATGATCCCAAGGAAAAACAACGCTGATGACTTCCCCCTCAATCATCTTATAAATCTATTTTTACAAGGTTTATAGATTTTTTGAAAGGGAGCATTATAGAAGAACTATAAAAATTAAAGTATTTTTGAGGGTTTGACATGCTATTAAAATCCGGGTAGACGAGCGTGTTAGTAGTAGCATGTCCATTTGTTCCGTGAAGAACCTCTAAATATATATATTGATGATTGTTAAGCCATGAAACCAAAATGGTTGTGACTGTTCCTTGTCACCAAATAAATATATATGTAAACCTTTATATATATATATATATATATATATATATATATATATAAATTATTATGTAGATGTAGTGAGAAACAGACAGAATCACTCACACTGCACACTTTATGAACACCTCAAAAACAATGGCTACCCAACTTCATATATTACGCCATTTAAATAAACAGAAACACGGACACTACACACACACTCTAACACCTGTTTCCTGAAACTACCACATTTCAGTGAAACAATCACTAAACAAATACGCAAAGGCTATTCATAGAGAGGGACTAGATATCCAACTAGCCCACTCTGGACCCTCACTACGCCAACATCTAACAATAAAACATAAAAGTTTATTACACCATGCTCACTAACCAATGCCCAATAAAAGACCCTAACTTATGCCACAAGACTATACAATTTACCGTCTAACTTGCTCCAAATGCTTAATTTCTACATAGGTAGTACAATTAGACCCCTCCACATTAGAATCAAGGAACACATCCACACACGTGCATCCTCATTCCATAAACACCTATCAAATGCAAAAATAAGGACAACAATTTTTCAGTTAAGATAGAGGCTATAATACGCAACATTGGTAATCTCAAAAATTAGAGAAAGTTTATTAATAGCTAAATTAGGTCCTAATATAAACAATAGATTAGAATTAAACACAGAATACATAATAACTAAATTTACACGTTCCATATATAGGTTTTAGTTTATTTAGTACACAGTTCTCTCATATATATATAATTTTCCCTACATAAATTTTAAACCTACCAACTATCAATAGATTAGAATTAAACTCAGATAACACGATTAACTAATTTACACGTTTCATATATATAGCCTTTTTTTTTTTTTTTTTTCTTTTTCTTCTTAATTAAAATTAAATATATATATATATATATTTATATATATATATATATATATATATATAGTGATGGGATGATTGAGAGTGAAAAGAAGATAATAGAGAAATATAAAAAAAATTAATTACGATTAATTTAACAATATTGACATACGTATTAACTCTTTACATGACATTATTTCTTTAAACCATGACCTATTTCTTTAAACATAATACCCTCTTAGGAGTACGGTCAGTCTAGAACTATTAATAAATATTTAAGGAAAAGTGGGGAAAAAAAAAAATAGAATAAATAATAACAACAAAGATGAAAAAAAAATAGTTAAATAAAATAATAATTGAAGCAGTACATTATGCTTTTGTAATTCAAATATTTGATTTATGATATTTTCTATCTGAAATTTAAGGGGGGAATGGTTTGTCTTATTTTATTGTTTTGAATTTACATCAATCCTAATATGTAATTATTTAATATATAATATTAATATAATATTTAATCTATTTAAGTTTAAAAGAAAAAAGAGAAAAAGTACTCATAAAGATATTTTCTTAAAAAAAAAAATAATAATAATAAAAAAGAATCATTTATTTTTTCTATCAATACTAATACATATTTAAGATAATCTTTTATTTACTTATTTACTTATAAAAAAATAATTTAAATTAGAAGAACAAAGGGGATAAAGGGGAAAAAGAAGAAAAAAAAAAAAAGAAGAGAAATAACACAAAAAAAAGAAAGAGAGGGAGAAAGAATAAGAAATGAAAGGTGAAAGCGAAACAAAAGCTAAGTATGTTAAAAAAAAAAAAAAATTTTCTAATTAACGGTTTTTATCATTTGTTCACTTTTGTTTTTGAAATTATGACACGCTCACACGTTGCTACACATTGCTACACATTGCTAATTGCAACATCTTACGGATGTCAGCCTTGTTCTCAACAAACTTTTAAGAAAGAAAAAAAAAAGAAAGAGAGAAATAAGAAATTACAGTTATTCGCCCATTCATAAAGAGGAGAGAAGAAAGAGAGGAAAAAGGAGAGGAAAAGGAAATAAGAAGAGAAATTATAACCACACAAATATAAAAAAAAAACATAAGCACGTCATTTCTGAAATCCGTCTCTGACGATAAAGCTTCGCTTTGAAATCGATTAGACATATAAACATCTTTTTGTCTTTATTTTTTACGCATTGTATTGCCTTCGAATTTTATTAATTATGTATGTTATGTTCTTGTGAACGTTGTTTGTTTGGTCTTTTGAAGCATTGGAAAAAAGAACAAAAACAAGAAAAGCAGAACAAAAATCAGAATTTTTATATATTCAACCGTTGTTCTGTTCCTGGTTTAATCTATTCCGATATTTCGGGTGAACATTCACCCTTTTTCAAGGTATATGAGACTGTCTGGACAGAAAAAATGAAATGCTGTATATGAGTGCAAAAATGTAATTAAATGAAGTGAACGGATTTAGCATTTTTTAGCCGTTAATTTTTTTCAAATATATATATATTATATATATATAACTATATATTATATATATATATATATATTATTATATATATATATTTCCAAAGAAACTAACCCTACCCATTCCAAAATAAGACACCAACTCCCCCCAAACTTGATAGATATAAAAAGAGATGTTACTTTGGGAAATTCTCAGTAAAAGAGTCCATGTTCTTGCGATTACCTGAAGATGCCGTATTAATACGGTTGAAAAAATTATTGTAATGAAGCAAGTTTAGAGTTTTCTTCATTTACTATATAATATATATATATATATATATATTATATATATATATATAATATATATATATAAAGAGAGAAAGAGAGAGAGGGAGTGATTCATTTAGCAGCAGCAGCTATATTAGTAGTAGTAGTAGTAGTAGTAGTAGTAGTGGTGTTCACATCAGCGGTTACTCGAAACTCAGTGATGAATATCGGATAACAGCAAGTCTCTCCAAATCTTGTGAAATCTCTTCAGGGTCTTCAGGCTAATTCTTCAACGACTTTAAACCACTTCCATTCTTTTTCGGAATTCTCAGACTTCCAATATATTTCGAAATGTCTTCAGGGCACTCCTTATGACTATTATCATAATAATTATATATATAAATATATATATATATATATATATATATTATAATAATCTATGATGATCAGCGGTTACCTGATCTTAATGTGTTTTGAAATTAGATCTTGGCTTTTCCATATATATATATATATATAATATATATCTATATATATTATAGAGAGAGAGAGAGAGAGAGAGAGAGAGAGAGAGGAGAAAATCCAAGATCTAAATTTTCAAGACACATTAAGTCAGGTGACCGCTACAGATCAACCATATAATCTATATATGAATATAATTTTTTTAATATATTATCTGCGTACTCTTAAGAAGTTAATTAATACACAATGAAGCACTATATATATATATATATATATATATATATATATATATATATAGTATAGTATATATATAATTTGTGTGAGTCTGTGTGTGTGTGTGTGGTGTGTGTGTGTGTGGTGTTGTGTGTGTCTGTTAGTTTTTAAGCCCCATTTCTCACCTTATTTAGATATACATGCTCTATCAACTTATATTGAGGACTCTTTACCTTATAAGATATAGCAAACTATATATATATATATATATATAATATATATATATATTATATATATCTGTCACACACAGCATATATATGTTATATGTATATATATATGGTTGGAAGGATAAATACATAGAAGAAAGAAAATTTTGAATGGCAATAAAATTGATTTAATAAATGTTTACTAACACGTGTTTCGGCCAGTATTTTGTTCATCGTAGTTGTATTATTATTATTATTATTATTATTATTATTATTATTATTATTATGCAATGGAATTATCAATATTAGTATTATTATTACTGCTACAACTACTACTACTACTACTACTATTACTACTAATAATAATTAATATCATTATTATTTTATTGGCCAGTTAGTTTTTATCGGGAGGGGGATGAATTGGACATGCAAATTCTCGTATCACATGAGAGGAGAGGTTGGATACAAAAGACACTTAAACCTTTTCGTATGGCCGTTGACATTTCGAGGTCAACCGGTGCTATGTTCCAGCCCAGAAAAAGTTTATGCACGGGCTTCGAACTTCCGCGTCAAACTAGTGACACCCGCGACCTTTGACAGTTTTAATAATCTTATCAATGTTGCAGCTGCAGTGACCTTTGATTACATTTCTGAATTTTAAAATGTTTAAAGAATTAACCTTTATCCAATATTTTGGTTTTAATGCGCTTTTCGTTTTAACAAACTTTTTTGTTTCTTCTTTACTTCTTCTTTCAACTCAGCGCTTGAGTAGCACAGATTGGGTAATCTGATCTGTGCGGTAAAGTGAGGAGCCAACGGCAGGTGTGGAGCACTACCTGAGTTAAAATAACCTTCCTGGTCTAGCGCTAGCGGAAAGGGGATAGACTCCCTCGCTGTCCGGATGAAACCGACAATAGACCCCCTCTGCCAACTTCTTCTGACTTAGAAAAAGAAAACGAATTCAAAATTCGAATAACTCAACAATAGTTGACATACCGTAAAATCCAACCAACCAATCTATCTCAGTATGTTTATCTATCTATCTATCTATCTATCTATCTATCTATTTTCTCTTTATTCCCCCCTTCCATTCCATTCAAGCAGACCATAAATATCTTATGTATTACTTACTGTGTCTCTGTCAGTTTGCACCCCCCCCCCTCTCTCTCTCTCTCTCCTCTCTCTCCTCTCTCTCATCTCTCTCTGCTCCTCTCTCTCTCTCTCTCTCAACTTCTTCTGACTTAGAAAAGAAAACGAATTCAAAATTTCGAATAACCCAACATAGTTGACATAACGTAAAATCCAAACCAACCAATCTATCTCAGTATGTTAACTATCTATCTATCTATCTATCTATCTATCTATCTATCTATTTTCCTCTTTATTCCCGCTTCCATTCCATTCAAGCAGACCATAAATATCTTATGTATTACTTACTGTGTCTCTGTCAGTTTGCACACCCCTCTCTCTCTTCTCTCTCTTCTCTCTCAACTTCTTCTGACTTAGAAAAAGAAAACGAATTCAAAATCGGAGTTTTCCTTCTCCTAGGCTATTTTTATAACCAAAGCTAAATAATCTCGTCTGTTCTACTATTTACTCATAGCTGGGAGGGGGGATACCATATGGTGTCATGCATACTCCAAGGGCAATAGCACGAAGTGACATGCCGCCTTACTCAGGATTTGAACTCTGGTCGCCGATTTTATTTCCCACGATGCAAATTGTTACGCTAAGCTCTCCTCCATTGGAAAGACTCGATAATAGGGCACCTCGTAATCCTGAATGATTTCTATTAAAAGATAATCGAAACAATATTTTTTGTTTGGGGGGGGGGACTTTAAGTGCGGTAGATATTAAGGGGGCCCCTGAAATGGATAATTGTCGGAAGTGAAAAAAAATGTAATTTTAGCTGATTCGCTAATTTGAAATCATATCTTAAACCGCACGAAAGGGGGGGGGGGAGATAAAGAACGAAAAAGGAAGAAATGCACCCAAAAAGGAAATAAGGGGGGGGAGCAAAGGATTTGAAACCGAATCCAAAATGAAGGAATGGAAGTAGCGTTATTGAAGGAGCGGAAAAAGAAAAATCAGAAATGTACGGAAGGGTGTTCCGAAAATAAAGCCTTTTATTTATGACTACGGAAACGAAGAAGAAGAGAAGAGAAGAAGAAGAAGAAGAAGAAGAAGAAAAAAGAAGAAGAAGAAGAAGAAGAAGAAGAAGCATTAGCAAGAAGAATGAAAGTAGAAGGAAATAGAAGAAGAAGAAGAAGAAGAAGAAGAAGAAGAAGAAGAAGTATGGTGACAAAGAGAAACAATGAGAGAGAGAGAGAGAGAGAGAGAGAGAGAGAGAGAGAGAGAGAGAGAGATACAGAAGAATGTAAAACGTTGGAAAGATGAAGATAAGGTAAAAAATGAAATAATAATAATAATAATAATAATGATAATAATAATAATAAAGAAGAAGAAAGGAGAAGAAAGAAAGGAAGAAAGAAAGAAAGAAAGAAGAAGAAGAATGTTAAACGTTGAAAAGAGGAAAATAAAATAAGAAAGACGGTTTTAATAATAATAATAATAATAATAATAATAATAATAATAAGAAGAAGAAGAAGAAGAAGAAGAAGAAGAAGAGAAGAAGAAGAAGAAGAAGAAGAAGAATTATTAATTTTAACGACATGTCAACTCGTCTACGATTATTTTATGCCAAGAGATTAGTAGCCGATATGTCTGTATCCATTGAGCTTAGTTATTGTCTATGTATGGTATACCTCTATCTACCATCCCTTTTTATCATATATGTGCTAGAAGGCGGTTACTAAAACTCTTTAGTGTCCTCGTTATAACGTTCTGAAACTCTGGGGAATAGGGAATACTCCTCCATCGCCATGACACCTAGGTCAACTCTGACCCAGAGGTAGTACCTGTTAGGGTCGTATCTATGGTGTTTAAAGAATTGACTTTAAAAATTGAATACCCATCAAAAATAAATCAAGCAAACTCTCTTTGTCATAAAATAACCCAACAAATGTTGAAATGCCGTCAAATCCAACCAACCAACCAACCAACCACTTCTGTCTGTGAAATCGAAAAAATAATTCAGTTTAAAATATATATCTTTAAATCTTATTATAATGGAGATTGTGTGTTTTTTCTTCTGTCTGTAACCGAAACTATATTACTACTCAAGTCATAATTCCTTAAATTATTTACGTCAAATTCCCATGATTTCATTCTTTTTAAACCTTCAGTTATTAATAAAAATTGTTTTACATTATTAATACTGTTGATCATATCTACGTACTAATAACATGCAATTGTATTTATATAACAACAAAATAGCGGTTTACAGTTTGAACGAGAAGGCTAATTTGCATATTGATATTTAAAATTTATTATTTAATAAATAATGTGCTTGGTTATTGATTTCTGATTGTTTGGTTTTTATCTTAAGAAATAAAACAAAAATCTCGTGGATAAATCTTAAAAAAATTTATTTACAAGAAGAAATAACTGTAATATTATCCTTTACTTCCTATTTGAACTAAATAGTTAAATTAGGAAAATTTACCAAATGAAAGAGGGAGTAAGGGAAAATGATGGAATAGTTAGTTTCAAAGTTGTTCTATTTTTTTCGATTATACCCCTCTGTTGCAGATCTTTTTATCTGCATTCTTAGTTAGTTTCATTAGCCTTTCTAATTTAATATGATATTTTATTATATCAAAACTTAAATACTTGCACCCGGAGGGTGCATATATTTGCTAGTATGTTTTAAAAAACCGAGTTTAAGAATTGAGGTTAAAAGAAAATTTAGTTTTTTTTTTTAAGTTGAGTTTAAAAAGTTTTTGAATAAATAAAACAACACATCTTATTGAATTAGTTATGATCACAGACAAACACCTAATCTCCATTATGATGAAGTATTCTACTTAATTTGATATCGATATAAACGGAATAAAAAAAAACGAATCATAATATTCACAAAATTTAATGCATAATTTATTTATCATCGAATAGCAGGATTTTGCTTAACAAGAAACATCACCCTGTTAGCTGGTTTTATTGAAAATACCCACTGCACCTTTTTCAGAGGGGTAATACCCACTCCAATGAGCCCACATGTTGGCCGTAGGTAGCGACCCGTAGACAGGATTGTGGTAGCGGAGCAGTCTGTGACTCGAGTACTCAGTGGTCCCATTCCACCTCGACCCTTACATGGGCTAGACGTCAATTGGCTGGTTCTGTCAAGTCCCTGCAGCTATATGATTGTCCCGACCGTATTCATCAAATTGCTCTTAAAGCAGACACCCACCCCATTTTATCATATAGGTGCTATAAGGCTTATCTCAGGGTCAATACACATCATATTATAATGTAGAAATGTTTGAAATACCGTAAAATCCAACCAACCAATCCATCTCAGAAGGTTATCTATCTATTTTTCTCCCCCCCCACACACTCTGTTCCATTCAAGCAGACCATGAACATCTTATGTATAGTACTATTACTTACTGTCTCTGTTTGTCCTCTCTCTCTCTCTCTCTCTCTTCTCTCTCTCTCTCTCTCTCTCTCTCTCTCTCTCTCGTTCTCATTGTGTGTGTATAAGTCTTTGGCATAAAATAACCCAACAAGTGTTGCCATGTCATAAATCCAACCAACCAACAAAAAAGACATCTATGCGTTAATTAGAAAAGACAATTGAGTCTAAAAAATATGTTTTAAAAATGTGTTTTGAAAAAATTGAGTTTAAATAAAATGTTAAATACTCATCAAAAATGAATAAAACAAAACGTCTTCGCCGTGAAATAATCCTATAAGGGTTGGAATGCCGTAAAATACAACCAACAAGACAACCAAACAACAAAACAACCAACAAGAATGAATAAAACTAAATGTCTTCAGCATAGAATAAGCCAACAAGGGTTGAAATGCCATAAAATCCATCAATCAACCAACCAACAAACAAGAATGAATAAAAAAAATGTCTCCGGCATAAAATAATCTAATAAGGGTTGACATGCCATAAAATCCAACCAACCAACACCCCAGCCAATCAACCAACCAACAAGAATGAATGAAGCAAAATGTCTCCGACATAAAATAACCCAACAAGGGTTGAAATGCCATAAAATCCAACCAACTAACCAACCAATAGAACTAACAAGAATGAATAAAACGAAATGTCTTCAGCATAAAATAACCCAATAAGGGATGACATGCCGTAAAATCCAACCAACAAACAAGAATGAATAAAACAAAATGTCTCCGGCATAAAATAACCCAATAAGGGATGACATGCCGTAAAATCCAACCAACCAACAAGAATGAATAAAACAAAATGTTTCCCGCATAAAAATAACCCAATAAGGGTTGAAATGCCATAAAATCTAACCAACCAACAAGAATGAATAAAACAAAAATGTTTCCGGCATAAAATAACCCAATAAGGGTTGAAATGCCATAAAATCCAACCAACCAACAAGAATGAATAAAACAAAATGTTTCCGGCATAAAATAACCCAATAAGGGATGACATGCCGTAAAATCTAACCAACCAACAAGAATGAATAAAACAAAA
>CM042172.1:6172658-6185158 GCA_023376005.1 Doryteuthis pealeii | reverse complement strand
GCAAATTAAGTTGGAAGAAATAAAACAAAAGATATCGGCTATAGAAGGAAGACTCAAAAGGTATCGAGAAAGAACTAAACAATACAAACAAAATAGGACCTTCCAAAACAATGAAAAGATTTTTTACGAACAAATTAATGGATCAAAAACAAACCTTAGTGAACACCCAAATGCAATAGAAGCAGAAAAGTTTTGGAGTGATATACGGATGAGGAAAGAACATAATAAGCATTCAAAATGGATAAGTGATATTAAGAATGAACTGATGGAAATTGAGGAAGGACCTGTTGCCAGTGTTCATATAATTACGCTTAAATCAGTACTCAAGAAAGTAGCAAATTGGAAAACACCAGGCCATGATCGCATACATGGATTCTGGTACAAAAAATTTACGTCTACCCACAAAAAAATGGCCCAGCAAATGAACAGATGCCTACAAGAAACGGAAGTACCCGAATGGATGACAAAAGGGATAACTACACTAATCCAGAAAGACCCACAAAAAGGAAACATCCCTGGCAATTATAGACTAATAACTTGTCTACCCATCATGTGGAAAATTCTAACTGCTGTTATAAAAGAAGAAATATACTTTTCACTCAATTGGCAGAAACTTCTCCCAGAAGAACAGAAAGGATGCTACAAGGGAAAAAGAGGAACCCATGATTTACTTTATATAGACCAATACATTCTTAAAGAAGTAAAAAATAGACGGAAAAATATTGCAGTGGCCTGGATCGACTACAGAAAAGCATAAGACATGGTCCCACATACCTGGATTTTAGAATGTCTAAAAATGTACAAAATTTCGAACAACATCATAAACTTCATTAAAAAAGCCATGGAAAACTGGCGAGTTCAATTAAAAGCTGGAAAACAATCCCTGGCAGACGTAAAAATCCAAAGAGTTATCTTCCAAGGAGACACGTTATCACCACTATTCTTTATTATAGCAATGATGCCGCTCAATCATATACTTAAAAAATGTACAGGGGGATACAAATTCACTAACTCACAAGAAAAGATAAACCACCTTATGTACATGGATGACATAAAAAAAAATTGCAAAAAATGAAAAAGAATTGGAGAGCCTAGTACAAACTATTAGAATATATAGCCAGGATATAGGAATGGAATTTGGAATTGAAAAATGTGCTATGCTAGTAATAAAAAGGGGTGAAAGAAAACTAATGGATGGAATATAACTGCCAAATCAGGAAACTATAAAATCACTTGATGAAAATGAAAGCTACAAATACTTAGGAATTTTAGAAGCGGACAATATCATGCAAGCAGAAATGAAAGGAAAAGTTAAAAAAGAATATCTCAGGAGAACTAAAAAAACTTCTAGAAACCAAACTTAACAGCAGAAATCTGACCAAAGGAATTAATACCTGGGCTGTCCCCATTATAAGATACTCAGGATCATTCTTAAAATGGACAAATGAAGAACTCAGACAGATTGACCAAAGGAAAATGAAAAACATAGACAAATATCTGGACCTTGCCAGAGAACTGAAAAACTTATGGAATATGAAAGTCAAAGTTATACCAATTGTAGTTGGTGCACTTAGAACGGCCCTAAAGTGATTGGAAAAGGGATTGGAAAATCTGGAAATCAGAGGGAGAATCGAGACCATCCAGAATACTGCACTGCTGTAATCTGCCAGAATACTCAGAAGAGTCATGGAGACCTGAGGAGACTTGTTGCCACTCAGACACCAGTGAAAGGCCATGAGCTAACACTGATGTGAAAAACTTTAATAATAATAATAATAATAATAATAATAATAATAATAATAATAATAATAAGAAGAAGAAGAAGAAGAAGAAGAAGAAGAAGAAGAAGAAGAAGCATTAGCAAGAAGAATTAGAAATAGAAGTAGAATGAAAAGAAGAAGCAGTAGCAAAAAGAAGAAAAAGAAGAAGAAGAAGAAGAAAATGTAGAAAAGAAAAAACTGAAAAGAGGAAAAGGGGAGAGAAGAAGAAGAAGAAGAAGAAGAAGAAGAAGAAGAAGAAGAAGAAGAAGAAGAAGAAGAAGAAGAATGTAAAACGTTGAAAACGAAACTGAAAAGTAACTATCACTAATACAGTTAGTGACACCAACACAGATCTACTTTGATGTGTGTGTATGTATGTATGTATGTGTGTGCGTGTGTATGTGTGTGTGTGTGTGTGTGTGTGTGTGCATTTCCCTCCTCATCTACCCAAGAATTACTCCGATCCGAAATTCAACTTTTATTCCACCATTTTTATTTTCTAATTTATTCTTCTCCATTTTTGTTAATCCATTACAGTAATGAAATATCCTGATGAAACAACTCCCGCCAAATACGTTAGTTGCCGCCATTTTTATTCCTTACTTTCTTTCATTCGTTTCTCCTTTCTATTCTGTTTAATTCGTTTCCCCATACGAATTTTCTGAAGATTTCCCCCTCAACCCAACCCCTTCTCAAACCATTATTCATATTCGATTATATTTGTTTTATTTTTATTCCTTTAATCCATTATTCTATTATTCTGATATATTCGTCTTTTGTACTGTTATTTTCTTAGTTTTTGTTTTTGCGGTTTGTCCAATCTATAAAACGTTCATTCTAATTCCATTCCTTCGTCCCAATCCATTGTACTGTAATTTTAAAAATCTAATTCTCTCTTTTTCATATTATCTTACATCAGTAATTTCATTGTTCAATCATTTTTATTTAATCCATCAATCTTTTATTAGCGTCAATTAATGTAAACTTCACTCGGTTCCATCGTACATTAATGGTTTTTTGAACAGATTTATTTGATCCAGAGATGGGAACTTAACAGGTACACCCACCCCGGGTCACAGTGAATCTGCGAGTAATGACAATGAAGGGTTACTCCCCACTTCCTAGATCTCTAAAACTGGTTTGGTTTGGTTTGTTTTACGGCATATCAACCTCAGCGGGTCATTTAATGCCGACAAAGTTTGGAAATAAATTAATTCCAAATAGATACTTTTTATTTTTTTATAAACTCATGTTTTTCTATTTAACCCATAGATGGGACCCTAACAGGTACAACCACTCCAGGCCAGATTGGATCTGCGAGGAATGACAATGGAGGGTCACTCCTCACTTCCAAGATCTGCAACACTGGAGCCTCACTCAAATGCAGCTTAGCGTCATGCCAGGACACTTTGGGGATGGTTTCTTACTCCTCTGCGTGGGATACAGTCATCATATTCTAAAACTCATCGACAGGGTGAAAAGAAAAAGACGAAGCCTAAACAGTTTTTTGGGGGGTCCCCTCCGACCAATCTGGTCACGTCAAGCCTAAGTATTTAGATGATTATCGCAAAACTATTTCCCGTATGGCAAGCCCCAACCCATTTTATTATATACATACTAGAAGTCGGTGGTTAAGAGTTTTAATGTCTTGAATGTGACTTTATACTCTATCTGATTGTGAAGTTCAAATTCTCCTTTTTTCGGCCTTGTGCCACATCTAAGAGAAGCTTAGTAAATAACTATACCAGAAGATATCCATCTGTTGGTTTTATTGCAAATTGGACAGGAAATGCTTTATTCTATAAATTACAGCTTTTTAAATCTATTTTCCCACAAATTGTCCATAATATAGTTTTGTTGAATGTTTTTCGTTTCTTCGAGATTTTTATTTAAATTTTTACCCCCTCCCACCCCAATTGTCTGATCATTCGTTATGTTTGTAAATAAATTCAGTTGTGCTTTGTGTTTCACTTGAGGTATTTAAACTCTTTGCTTACTTTACGGCGCTCACAGCGGTTCTCCCATCAAAGTACAAAAACTGATGTTTAGTTCATTATAAGTGAGCAGAAGGACTCCGTTTACAAGAAGAATAGGACTTTATTTGAATAGAATGAGTTGTAAGGTGAATAGATAGTGAACTTTGAAATATCCTATCATATACGTAAAAAATACAAAGAAAATTTGGTGCAGTCGTGATGCACATTTGGCAGACTAAGAGTTAAAAATAAATGCCATAGCACACTGAAAATATGATTATCATCAAATTTTGACATAAAATAACCTATGAGGAGTTTTCGAGCCATTAAACAAATAAATCAAACCAAACTTTAACCTTTCATCCCTCCTCTACATCCCAGCCTGCTCTATTGTATTTGGCAGCCCTCCCCTACTTCCTTCCCATATTCTTTCTCTACAACCTTGCATAATTAAGGTGCATTTCTTTCTTTTCTTCTTTCTTTCTTTCTTTCTTTCTTCTCCCGTAGTTCTTTCTTGTCTTATCTTTTCTTTTCTTTTTTTCTTTCTTCTTTTTCTTTCTTTCTTTCATTCTTTCTTTCTTTCTTTCTTTCCTGCCTTTCTTCTCCCAGTACATTGTCTTTCTTTTCCCACATATCTTTCTTTTTTTTCTTTTCTTTCTTTTCTTTTCTTCTTCTCCCGTAGTTCTTTCTTGTCTTATCTTTTCTTTTCTTTTTTCTTTCTTCTTTTCTTTCTTTCATTCTTTCTTTCTTTCTTTCTTTCCTGCCTTTCTTCTCCCTCAGTACATTGTCTTTCTTTTCCCACATATCTTTCTTTTTTCTTTCTTTCTTTTCTTTTCTTTTCTTTCTTCTCCCGTAGTTCTTTCTTGTCTTTTCTTTTCTTTTTTTCTTTCTTCTTTTTCTTTCTTTCATTTATTCTTTCTTTCTTTCTTTTCTTACTTTCTTTCTTTCTTTTCTTTCTTCTCCTGCTGTTCTTTCTTTCCTTTTCTTTCTTACTTTCTTTTCTTTCTTTCTTTCTTTTTTTCTTTCGTTCCTTCCTGTCTTTCTTTTCCCTCAGTCCCTTGTCTTTCTTTTCCCACAGTTCTTTCTTTCTTTCTTTCTTTCTTTTCTTTTCTTTTCTTTCTTCTCTCGTAGTTCTTTATTTCTTTCTTTTTCTTTCTTACTTTCTTTTCTTATCTTTCTTTTCTTCTTTTCTTTCTTTTTTTATTTCTTTATTTCTTTATTTTCCCTCAGTTCCTAGCAGCTTTTTCTTTTCTTTCTTTTCTTTCCTTCTTTTCTTTCTTTCTTTTTCTCTTTCTTTCTTTTTCCTTTCCTTCTTTCTTTTCTTTCTTTTCTATCTTTTTTCAATCATTTTCTTTTTCATCGAACATCTTTTTAGTTCTGATTAATGAATACATAAAGACACAATGTTAAATTAAGCTTATAATTGAATAGTCTTCGTTAATGTTTGATTTCTTTTTACTTTGATTTGCTTTAGTTGTTTGGTTTAACGTTACACTGTTGGATTATTTTAATGACGAGGTTTGTCTTTTGTTTGCAAGCAATTACCTAGTTTCAATTAATTATTACTAATAATCAATTTCAAAAAATTATAGCTTCAAGTAACAATAATTAATGAAATAATTTGAATAAAACACCAATCAAACTCCGGTTGCCAAGAGTGACAAAGTCCCATCACTCCCTGTATCTTACAGATCTTTAAAAAAAAGTCTGACTTCAATGATGGAATAGGATATATATATAATATATTATATATATATATATATATATATATGGTAACAATTTTGAATAATATAAAGTAAAGTAAAGTAAAGTCGTCGGTGCGGCCTAAAGTCGGTATCAGCCAGTCAGCGAGAGAGTTTATCCCCTTTTCAATAGCGCTCGACCAAGGAGATTGTTTTAGCATCTGAGGTTGGGCGCCACACCTACAAGCAGCTCCTTGCTTTACCGCGCAGATCCCTGTGCTACTCATACGCTGAGTTGGCGAGGACCGGTATTGTTATATATTGTACAAACGGAAATATGAATTTCTGGTTTTATTAAACAAAGAAGTTTTTACAACTGCCCGTTATCAGATCAAGAGATAAAAATACGTGGGTGTAGCTAGGAAGAGAAAAGAACTGAGGGCTTCAGACAGGTCAGTCGTCAGAGTCCCGGAGGAGAGAGTGAGGGATCGGAGTCAGTAGTCGGCCGAGCGGGACCTCGCGTAGTTGGTGTCGGAAAAGCTAGCGTTAATATTTACCAACTGAAAAAGCTTGTCGCCCAGAAATTTAATTGAAGGACCGAAAGTGTAAAGACTGAATATATTGATTAAACTGACCCTCTCTCTCGAAGTTAAGAAGCTTGAATTTATTTCAATAAACTTCTGGAGGATAACTTTGGTGTTATTGTCATCCCTTACAACGAAGATAAAACTATTGCAATTTAGAACAGTGACGACGCGCTATGCAACATATATCGATTTGGTGCACGTGAACCACGAGGGTTCATCAAGGACCCATAAAAACCTGCTGGTTACCACAAAAAAAAAAACACAACGTGAAGAACGACTCAATTCGGCCGGAATTTTGCGGAAAATAAACGTAAAATTGGAAAAACACAAACAGAAGAAAAAAAAAAAAAAAACCAACGAAAATCAACGTAAACTTGGACTCCCCGGAAAAGAAAAAAAACCCAAAAAAACAAAGAAAGAACGAGAAACAAAAGGACTCACTATATATAGACTTGAAAAACAAACTTCCTATAGACTTTGAAAACGAAAAAAAAAAAATTATTACGGACATATTTTAAACAAAAGAAGACAGAATTATAACAAAGGACATTTAAAAAAAAAAAAAAAAAAGAAGAAAAATTGAACTTTCTATCAGACGACTATACGTAAGTACAACTTCCCACATACTTTTTGGCCATTTTTCTTTTCTTTTCGCTCTCTTGTTTTATGTTGTATTGTTTTGATATATAATGATGGAATCACAAATTAAGGACTTATTTCAGGCACTCACAGCCGAGTTAATTAACACAGCAAAATCACTAACAAATATATTAAAGAGTGACTTCTACTTGCAGCAGATTACACCGTTAAGTAGTAAGGATGAAAGTAAATTTGAGGTGTGGGTCCAAAGTATGGAAAAATATTTTGCCTCAATAGAAGCTAAAGAAGCTGATAAATGTAGGGTAGCAATTATAACCACGAGAGGAAATATAGGAGATTTTGTATATAAAATTATAGAAGGTAATAAGGATATCTCGTGGTTAGGCTTAAAACAAGTCATTAGAGAATACATTGGGATCACTCACCATGCACATTATTACTTAAGGCAATTAGTTAACATTAAACAGGACACACAGGAAAATGTGCATGATTATATGAATAAAATAACGGATTTAGCTAATAATGCATACGGTGAAATTGACAAAAATTTAGCGATAGTGCAACAGCAGATTAAGTGCTGTTTTATAGAAGGATTAGCGGATCCCGAAGTTAAGGTATTCGTACTAAGAAGTGATCCCCCAGTTGAGAGCGCCTATCAACTAGCACTCTCAGAGGATAAATTAAGGGCTAGAATTAGGATTCCTCCCAATTTGATCCTGCACCGATGGAGATTTGCCACGCTAGAAGACGCGCGGTGCACATCAATGCAGTAGGGCACAATAAAAGATCCACGATAGGTGTGATAATAGGATAAATCACCGAACAGTACGTCAGCCTAGGTACTATAGGAATAGGGATCGATTATGCTGGATATGCAGGTCGAACAAGCATCTGAGGTGGAATTGCCCCAGAGAAATGCTGCAAAATGGCGAGTACCAGTTAATAAAAAGCCCCCGAACGGAATAAGAGACAGACGTACACTGTCAGTGCGATAGACTCATCGAATAGGATAGGTAATCGAAATTATTTTAGAGGTGAATGTATAAACACGAGGGATAAACCATATAATAGAGGTTTTATAAATAATGTTACGTATGGAAAGAATGATAAGACAATCCAACGGGTTAATCAAACTAGCGTTGGCAATGTTAAAAATAGTAGTGAAATTAAAAAAAAGCCCGATAAGATAGACACACCGAGCATAGAGCCGAGGGTGTTAAACCCGTAGTGGAGGTTGCTCCAAAAATAATAAAGCCGGTAATTAAAAATGCACCCTCAGAAAATTATGATACCGAGGAGAGTCCAGGTAACTCTGATAGCGATGATGTTTACGTGCCCCTCAGAACGCGAAAGATAGCTATGTACAAAGAAATATTAGAAAAGAATAGGAATACGCGTCAGGAGGAGGCAATGTTAGAATCTGTGAGTTCGCGTGATAAGGTTAGTAGACAGGCCGAAAAAAGTTAAGAGAAATAGGAAAAGTAGCAACAGTTAAACCCGAAGAAAATTTTCGAATTGACAATGAAGAGAAGGATAGATGTCGGGAAATGAAAAGAAAGGAATTAAAAGACGCCATCAGTGATATTTTTGCCCAGCTTGTTTAAATTTATTTTTTCTTTCCTTTTGAAAGAACAGTATTCGATTCAAAAGAATTGTCGACACTGCTTTGTCGCTAGTGAGAATTTTCACTAGGTACTGTCATAATTTTTTTTTTGTTATTGCCTTTATTGTTATTATTGGTAATAATAATTTGTGCCCAAAAGGACGAGATTTGTAAAGATTTTTTTCTATGTTAAAGAGAAATGACCATCAAGTTGGAAAGTAGAAAAATAGTTGAAAGATAAAGTAATGAAGAATAGAAGAAGTTGATTATATATGAATATAAAAAGAGCGAGAAAGAAATGGTTCGGGAAGTTGTACAAAAAAAAAAAAAAAAAAAAAAAAAATTGTTTGCTCATTGTTAATTTGCTGTATGAGATTTTAACTCTGCATTTGCTTTGTGTTGTATTGTTTTGTTTTTACTTTTATTTCATATTTTGTAAACATGTAGAAAGAGAGAGAGAGGTCAGATAGAATAGTTTAGAAAAATCAAAAGCAAAAGAAAAGAAAAATGAATGATATTGGGGCGTTAGAAAAATGTCCACGTGAACATTTTTGAAAAATGAGATAAGGAGGAGTGTTATATATTGTACAAACGGAAATATGAATTTCTGGTTTTATTAAACAAAGAAGTTTTTACAACTGCCCGTTATCAGATCAAGAGATAAAAATACGTGGGTGTAGCTAGGAAGATAAAAGAACTGAGGGCTTCAGACAGGTCAGTCGTCAGAGTCCCGGAGGAGAGAGTGAGGGATCGGAGTCAGTAGTCGGCCGAGCGGGACCTCGCGTAGTTGGTGTCGGAAAAGCTAGCGTTAATATTTACCAACTGAAAAAGCTTGTCGCCCAGAAATTTAATTGAAGGACCGAAAGTGTAAAGACTGAATATATTGATTAAACTGACCCTCTCTCTCGAAGTTAAGAAGCTTGAATTTATTTCAATAAACTTCTGGAGGATAACTTTGGTGTTATTGTCATCCCTTACAACGAAGATAAAACTATTGCAATTTAGTACAGTGACGACGCGCTATGCAACAGTATCGAACTAGGAACCTTGTGGTTTCTAGCTGAACGCTCTACCGACTGAAAAAAATTTTTTTTTTTTTAAACAAAAAAAAAACCCTTGAATAATATAATATACTTATGATAATTATATTTATCTTTATATATAGTTAATTCTTTAAAACGTAATACCCTCTAAAAATTACGGTCAGTCTATGGCTGGTACTATAAGGAAAAAATAACACTTTGATCATTTATGATTTAAATATTTAATTTATTATATTTAATCTATTTGAAATTTAAAAATACTCATAAAATATAGTTTATGAATAATAGATATAATCATATGTTTGAATTAGTTTCGTTGGATAATTGTATACCAACCATCGTGGGTTATTTAATTCTAAATCCATCCTTGTAGAGAAACAGTAGTTTTAATTTGTTTTGGATTCTTTGTTTAATTGTATATCAACCTTCGTGGGTTACTTAATGCAAAAGCTTTCTTTGTTGGCAGAACCGTTTTGGTTTGATGAATCAGTCCAGCACGTTAGACACTACTACGCCACGGAGACGCCCCCTGATTAGATGAGGATGTTAGTACAAATACATTAATGTATAATAGTGTTAATTCCGTATCTCTGAAATAATAAAAAACATTGTGAATATAATAACAACCAAGATGAGGATACAAGTCCAATCAAAATTAACAGAAACATTGTTACGATAATAACAATGAAGATGAGAATTCTAGTCCAATTAGAAATAACATAAACATTATGACGATAATAACAACCAAGATGAGGATTCTAGTCCAATATCAAACAATACAAACATTGTGACGATAATAACAACCAAGATGAGGATACTAGTTCAATCAGAAATAGCAGAATCATTTTGATGATAATAACAACCAAGATGAGGATACTAGTCCAATGAGAAATAACAGAAACATTATGAATATAATAAAAACCAAGTGTGTATACTCTCTTTCCTTACTTCTATTATTCTTCTGTTCATCTTTGGTATCTTACGTTCTTCTTCTAACGTCTGGACTTCTATTTCTCTGTTCTTGCTGGTTGGTCGTCCTTGATTCATTTCTTCTTCTAGGTCAGTCTGGTTGCCAAACATCCATCAACCACAAAACCATATTATTTATTTAAACCTTTTATTTACTTAACTAAACATATTTCTCTAACTAAACACAGCGCGCGTGTGCAGTAAGCCCCAGCTAAAGCAGATATATCTTATCTGCCTGACGTCCAAGCTGAAAACTAACGGGTTAACTTGGTCCCACGTGACTTCACGTATTTCGCGGGCTTTCTGTGATATTCCATGGAAAGTTCCGCCCGTGATATGAAAAGGGCCATCCCTTCAGAAATACAGGGGGTTGACAACAATCCATGCATAGATTATGTAACACAAGATGAGGATATAAAGTCCAATCAGAATTAACAGGAACATTGTGACGATACTAACAACCAAGATTAGGATTCTAGTCTAATCAGATATAGCAGAATCATTGTGAATATCTTATTATAATGGAGATTGTGTTCTTCGGTCTGTAACCGAAACTATATTACTATTCAAGTCACAATTCCCTTTGTTATTTACATCAAATACTCCATGATTTTATTTTTATTTAAACCTCAATTATTAATAAAATTGGTTTACATCATTAAAACTGTTGACCATATCTACATACTAATAATATGTAGTTGTATTTATATATACAAGAAAATAGCAGTTTACAGTAATGAATTGGAAGGCTAATTTGCTATTGATCTTTAAAATTTGATTTTAATAAATATATGCTCAGATTATTGATTTCTAATTGTTTGGTTTTATATTAATGAATATGAACAAAATCTCGGGGATAAATCTTAAAGAAATCCATTAACAAGAAGAAATAACTGTAATATTATTCTTTACTTCCTATTTTAACTAAATAGTTAAATTGGAAATTTACCAATGAAAGCGGGAGTAAGGGAAAATGAATGGACGAGTTAGTTCAAAAGTTGTTCTAATTTTCAATCATACCCCCTCTGTTTCAATCTTTTTATCTGTATTCCCGTATTCAGTTTCATTAGCCTTCTAATTTAATATGAATATTTTTATTAATTTAAAACTTAAATACTTGCACCCGGAGGGGTGCATATATTTGCTAGTAATAACAATGAGATGAGGATACCAGTCCAATCAGTAATAGTAAAAATATTGTAACAATGAAGATGAGGATACTAGTCCAATGAGAAATAGCAGAAACATTGTGACTATTATAACCAACAGATGAGGATACTAATCCAAATGCATGAATGTATAAATAATTAATTCCTCCATCTCCGAATTAGAAAAAAATATTCCTATAAATAATATTTCGCGATGTCTTTTCTCCACTTTTTTTAATATATATATAATATATATATATATATATATATATATATATATTATATATATATTATGTTCCAGTGTCTTTGAAAAGAGATATTAATCCCTCTCGAAAATTCAAGAATTAAATCAGGTTACCCACAAAGGATCATGTACGTATTATTATATTCTTCTTTACACATGCATTGTGATAGTTTCTTCTAAATCAACCTCATAACCAATATAATATATATATATATATCTTATATATAAATATATAATATATTATATATATAACAACTCGATCCATATACATAACCCCCAACACCTCCACCATCCATTATTTCTGCTCGTCTCTCTTCCTCTCTTCTTCTCTCTCTCTCTATCTCTAATTCTATCTTTCTATCTCTCTATCTATCTATCTATCTCTCTCTCTCTCTCTTCTCTCTCTCTATATATATATAATATAATATATATATATATATATATATATATATTATATATATAATATATATATGTATATATTATATATATATTCTGTTTTTTTTTTTTTTTTAATGTGATATTTTTCATATTACTAAATGGCAAACTTTAAATCAATAACAAGATCTGGGCAATAAATTCCTTCTTCTTTCCAGTCTTTCAAAATTAAGGCGAGTAATATTGCCGTTTGCGAATAAGCGGATATTAACTCAAAAGTAAAATTAAAGAAATAAGTTATCTTTGCACACGGCAGTTTGGCTAAAAGAAAATTCTTCCAATATTTGTAGGATTTTTTCTTTTAAGTCCATTTTCAAAGTGGAATTTCCGCATTCTTTACAATTTGGTAGAAATCATCAATGAGTTCCCCAGAATAACGATTCTGTTGCATTTTCTCCGACCTTTTCTTAGATATTTTGATGATTATATTTTTTCCTAAGTTCTAATTGAGAT
>CM042172.1:6123100-6168100 GCA_023376005.1 Doryteuthis pealeii | reverse complement strand
AATTTGAGTACCGATCAAGAATGAATAAAACAAAACATCTTCGGCATAAAATTACCCAATGGGTTTATATGCCGTAAAATCGAACAAGCTAGCAAACCAACAATCAATTTGAAGATATTAAGAACTTGAAACAGAAACTTTTATCAAAATGACTTGTTTGGGCATTAAATAACCCATAAAGGGTTGATATGCCGTAAAACAAACCAAACAAAAACAAATGATATGGACTCTCGCCCTTACTTGAAATTTTTGCACAAAGAAAAATCGGAAAATATTATATTGGTGAAATCTATTAATAATGGAGATTGGGTATATTTCTGTCTGTAACCAAAACTTCGCCATATTCTCAATGAGTGCGTAAGTCTCATTAATAAATGAATATTTAATTCACCGTCAAAATTATTAAAACGTAGAATAAAGACAATACACTCAAAATTTGTGTAGGCAATCTTAAAAATTGTTTTTTACTCTCGACCTTTTTTCGGCAACAAGATGTTGATTAAAAAGTTTAAAAAATGAATAAATAAATAAATACCAACTATATTCTGTAAAATTTATGCGCAAAATAAATATTCAAAATAATTATCTCTATTAATAATGGAGATTGGGTGTATTTTTGTCTGTAACAAAAACTACGTCATAGCTTACGTTACACTATTCTCTAAAATTTATATTCAAAATATTCAAAATAATTATTTGATTAATAATTAATAGATGCACGCAACATTTTATTTGAGGGGGACAGGACTAAGTTTCCATTTCAAATTGTTTTTTTTTTTTTACTCCTTAGCTGCCTTAGACGTATACTGGGCATCACCTGGAGGGACAGGATCACTAACACAGCAGTCCTATAGAGAGCTCAACTCCCCAGCTTGTACTCTCTACTGAGACAACGTCGTCTCCGATGGTTGGATCATGTACGTTGGATGGATGATGGACGAATCCCAAAAGACATGTTTTATGGAGAGCTTACGTCTGGTAAAAGACAGATTGGTCGCCCCCAGCTGCGATTCAAGGATGTCTGCAAGAATGATCTCAGGTGCTTTGGCATTGCCCCTTCCAGCTGGGAAAATTTGGCTCAGGATCGCCCTCGGTGGCGGCAGAATCTCCATAGAGGACTGCTCATGTCAGAAGTCACCCTGACTGAACACCATGAAGCTAAGAGGTCCATAAGAAAGCAACGGCAACAAAGCATCGGAACATCAACATCTTCAGGGACAGCCTTCAAATGCAAAATCTGTGGTCGAGAATGTTTTTCAAACATCGGACTTCAAAGTCACAGGAGGCGCTGTAACTTCAGGGGCACATAAAAAACTTTATTATAGTCTTCCGAGACTGAAATGCCAATGATGAATGATAATAAATTTGATTGTTTGTTTGTTTTGTTTTACGGCATATCAACCTCAGTGGGTCATTTAATGCCGATAAAGTTTTGAAATAAATCAATTCTTAATGGATAATACAATTTTTTTTATAAATACATTTTTCTATTTAACCCATAGATGGGACCCTAACAGGTACTACCACTCCGGGTCAGAGTGGACCAGGGAGCAATGGTGATGAATGGGGTGCTCCACATTCTCCAAACCTCCAAAACTGGAACCTCACCATCAGATAGAATTTAACGTCATTCCCAGGACATGTAGACCCCCAGTCACAGCCTTCTAGCACCCATATGATAAAAAGGGGTTGGGGCTTGCCATAAGGGCAATAGGGTTGGGAAAATCATATAGGTGCTAGGGCTTGACGTGATCGGAGGGGGCCTGTCCGACCGCCCGTCTAGCTAATAAATTTGATGATTTTACTTAAGAAAATATTCCTCTGACATAGAATTTTTAACTCCCACCCTTCAGGAAATATCTTTCAAAAATGTGTTTTTACATCGCCCGTATGGTATATTGTTGCTAGCTTAATTAATAGTCAATAGATGCGCGCAACATGTTATTTGTGAGGAACAGAACTAAGTTTTCCATTTCAAATTGTTTTTTGTTTTATTTTTTTCACTCCTTTAATAAATTTGATGATTTTGCTTACTTAAGATACAAACCCTCTGACACTAAATTTGTAACTTCTTCACTCGGGCAATAGCTTTCAAAAGTTAAATTTACACCGCCCGGGGGACGTTTTTTTTGTTGTTTTTTTTTTGCTTTTATAGAATAATTGCGAAAAAAGCAGCATAAAGAGGAGGAACTTCAAAGTGACGTCAGCTGCGTTCGAGAGTCAAAATTCGAATTAACATCATTTAAAGAAAAAAAGATTTAGAGAGAGAGAGAGAGAGAAAAAAAAAGAAGAAAATAAATGAATTAATGTCAGACAGTCGAGATTACGTTGAGAAAAAAAAAGAATTTGTAAATTACGAGTGAAAAAAAATGTCCATTTGTATAATTGAACATTAAACAGCTGCAATGGACAGTTAAATAAAAATTGATTATAATTGAGGATAATAATCATAATTATAATCGATAAACTTAAATAATGAACACTGTGGATGAAAAATTAAAAATATATATATATATGTATATATATATATATATATATTATTTGTGAATAAAAAGGCCTTAAATACCATGTGTATCGTGATTATGAACCATTTCCACTCGTGGGTATCTGGGGCCCACAGAGCTTCTTCAGACCACGCATATCTTTTATTTGCACAGGCACATGGCCAAATTCATTTTACATTTATAAATTTCTCCCCGCCTCCAGGACTCTAATATCGCGCCTGGAGGCGGGGAGAAATTTATAAATGTAAAATGAATTTGGCCATGTGCTTGTGTAAATAAAAGATATACGTCGTCTGAAGAAGCTCTGTGGGCCCCAGATACCCACGAGTGGAAATGGTTCATAATCACGATACCCATGGCATTTAAGGCCTTTTTATTCACAAATAATTTTGCTCTGTTTATAATAATTAAACATTGAACTCTCATACGGAACCTGAACTCTACAATAAAATACTGGTAGGGAATAGGACCAGCCTAGAATCACCTTGTACCAAGAAACTTGCTACCACAATATATATATACAAAAAGAATAATATATATATATATATATATATATATATATATATATATATATATAATAAGTGTATTTTGGCAGCATATTTTCGTTTATGTATGTTTTGTTGAACTCGACGGACAATTCTTGTCTCACTAGTTTCTTTTCTATCTTTTCAAATTCTGGACATCTTTTTTTATATCAGAGTGGAATTAGTGAATGAATCCACCACTAGGTTCTTACACTAGTACTTTCTGCACGACTTAGTGCCATCATCAGGTGTGAAGTGGTGAGATGTTTCCATTAAACAGATGCAATGAACAGTTAAATAAAAATTGATTATAATTGAGGATGATGATCATAATTATAATCGATAAACTTAAATAATGAACACCGTGGATGAAAAATTAAATATATATATTATATATATGTATATATATATATATATATATATATATATATATATATATATATATATATATAAAGGAAAAGTTGACTTACCGGTGAATTTGGTCACGATGGTTAGTAAGTGTGGAATTCAGGGGGGTAAGTCAGCGATATAACAAATACAAAGTGCTCAATACTAAGTAGAGCAAATTTATTATAAAATAGCTACTCGAGTTTTACCATAAGGATCTTCAGGGTTAAACCCACTGAATTAATCGGGACACCGATTAATAGCAGTCTATTTCAAGTGTGTGTTCATTGCATTGAAATTGAATAACCCTGAAGATCCTTATGGTGAAACTTGAGTAGGTTATCTCTTGTACTCATTTTATAATATATATATATATATATATATATATATATATATATATATATAGCCAGCATTCTTTCATTTATACATGTAGAATTAAACAAAAGGCACGTCTTCTGTTTAACAATTTTATTAACAATCTTTTCGAGCTTGCTGGCCAGCTTTTTAACATTTGGAACATAATTGGAAAACAAACATATCACTCCTGATGATGGCACTTCGAAGTGCCGAAAGTACTTGGGATAAAAACTTCGCCGGACTAATCCACTGATTCCATCCAAATGTTAAAAAAAAGGTGGCAAGAAAAGTCGAAAAGATTGTTTATAAAATTGTTAAACAGGAGGCGTGCCTTTTGTTTAATTCTACACACACACACACACACACACAAATACACACACATACACACACACACACACACACACATATATATATATATATATATATATATATATATATATATATTCCTTTTTATCCTTTCCAATTGTCTGGCCATCTTTTTTATATCAGGGTAGAATTGGTGAATGAATCCACTACTAGGTTCTTACACTAGTACTTTCTGCACTACTTAGTGCCATCATCAGGTGTGAAGTGGTCAGATGTTTCCATGGTTCTTTTTAAACAAACAGTAGCAGTTGGAATAAGTAGGAGGAGGGTCTCACAAGTTTATAGGAATATTATGGGGAATGGTTAGAGGAGAATCGGCTTCGAGTATTTGAAGTTTTTGCTTGTGTTTTTTTCTTTGGAAAAAAAAATTCAAATACTCGAAGCCCTATACATTAAACAAAAATACCTTAAATAAGATCAACTTCGAAACCAGCCAACACATTCTCAAATGAATAGGAGCATACTTGGATGCATATCTTTCCAAAGGGAATTAGCGCTATTGGAAATGCAAACAGCCTCGTCCAAAATTTGAACTCAGGTCCATTAGAATTCGAGTCCATTTCCTTCGACTCGTACCTCTTCTATTAACTTATTAATATTAAAGCAATATATCAACGTTCAATGAAAAGGGTTTCCTTGTTACAGCATACACGAAGAACATGTATCTGCTACTTCCCCCTGAGTAGCTTTGTTCTGTTAATATATACCCTTTGGGTAAGTCTATGTTCGTGTCATAGGTGAGTCATCTACAACAGCCTTGTTACAACGTCGCTTCCTATGTCTCTTCTCCTTGCCGCTACACAGTATTTACTAATACTTTCACCTCATAAATAAATATTCTCGAATACAATTAACTAATCTAGTAATTAACTAATTAACTAACCTATTTAAATATTTTTTTCATTGTCTTCTTCGCTTTGTGTCATACCCCCCCCTACTACTCCATATTTTTTAAATTTTTCTTTTGTTATTCTTTAACTGGCCTCTCCTTTGCTTTTGCTAAATGCAAGCTAACCCTCTCCACGTTTTTAGCGCCATTGAAACAAGAGGCGCTCCAAGAAGAAGAAATCTTCATCCGGATGACACAATGAGAGAATTAACACCAATGCAGCTGCCATGGTTTTAGCGCGGGAGTGGTGGACCAACTGCACAGAATTCCCGCCGAAATCGTTCTCATTCGTCGCCATTGACAGAATCAGAACTTTTCTTGCAATGAAAAGATCCAGGCGTTGTTTTGTTGGTTTCTTTGGGTATTTTTTTTTTCTACTACATTTTTCTCCTCCTTAACTCTAAAACGAAAATATAAAATGAAAAGAAATAAAAGGTGAATTCATTGTATAAGGCATAATTGACAAGTATTTTTAATTTACAGTTTTAACAGTTAAATTATCACTCATATATATATATATATATATATATATATATATATATACGTTTTATATATATTTGTTTGCTTCGGGAATTTACATGTAACTGTGATATATATATATATATATATATATATAATATATATATATATATATATATAGTAAATGAAGAAAAACTCTAGACTTGCTTCATTACAATAATTTATTTCAACCGTATTAATACGGCATCTTCAGGTAATCACAAGAACATGACTCTTACTCATGTAAGAGTAAGAGTCATGTTCTTGTGATTACCTGAAGATGCCGTATTAATACGGTTGAAATAAATTATTGTAATGAAGCAAGTTTAGAGTTTTTCTTCATTTACTAAATATCTTGCTCTGTCCTGTTACTTACTCACTAGTATTAGGCACATTGAGCTCTCCTTATGGTCTACCTGCCTCAGCTTGGTTAAACCACACATTGAAAGACCCTAACTACGGAAAAAAAAAAAATATATATATATATATATATATATAGCCTAAAAGTAGAGGAATCATATGTAATTAGGGAGATAATATTTTGTTATGTAATAAAATATAAAATAAAGGGGGCGGGGTACACACAATAACCAAATTTGGTGTGATTCTTAGTTATAGGGGTTTTAAGGTATATACAAGATTTCGAATCTGAGTGACATCTTTTTTCTGAGTTATAAGTCGACAGGTACATATCCAGCTTTCTTATATATATATTATATATATATATATATATATAATATATATATATATATATATAAAGAGAGAAAGAGAGAGAGAGAGAGAGAGAGTATCATTGAATTTGATTTATGTTTAATCAATTAATTATATCCCTCAATCAGTAGAAATCAATAACCAAATTTGGCGTGTTTCTTAGTTATAGGGATATTAAGGTATATGCAAGATTTCGAATCTGAATGACATGCCTCTTCTGAGTTATAAGTCGACAGGTACATACCAAACTTTCTTATATATATATATATATATATATATATATATATATATATATAGCCCTAAAAGTAGAGGAATCATATGTAATTAGGGAGATAATATTTTATTATGTAATAAAATATAAAATAAAGGGGGGGTACACACAATAACCAAATTTGGTGTGATTCTTAGTTATAGGGGTTTTAAGGTATATACAAGATTTCGAAACTTTTCTTTTTGTCTGAGTTATAAGTCGACAGATACATATCAAGCTTTCTTATATATATATATATATATATATAGAGAGAGAGAGAGAGAGAGAAATATAAAGAGAGAGAGAAGAGAGAGAGAGAGAGTATTATTGAATTTGATTTATGTTTAATCAATTAATTATATCCCTCAATCAGTAGAAATCAATAACTAAATTTGGCGTGTTTCTTAGTTATAGGGATATTAAGTTATATGCAAGATTTCGAATCTGAATGACATGACTCTTCTGAGTTATAAGTCGACAGGTACATATCAAGCTTTCTTATATATATATAGATAGATATATAAAGAGAGAGAGAGAGAGAGAGAGAGAGAGAGAGAGAGAGAGAGAGAGAGAGAGAGAGAGAGAGTACCATTGAATTTGATTTATGTTTAATCAATTAATTATAGCCCTCAATCAGTAGAAAATTTGGCATGTTTCTTAGTTATAGGGATATTAAGGTATATGCAAGATTTCGAATCTGAATAACATGCCTCTTCTGAGTTTTAAGTCGACAGGTACATACCAGACTTTCTTATATATATATATATATTATATATATATAATATATATAGAGAGAGAGAGAGAGAGAGAGAGAGAGAGAGAGATAGATAGATAGATAGATAGAGAGAGAGAGAGAGAGAGAGAAGAGAAAGAGAGAGAGAGAGAGAGAGAGAGAGAGAGAGAAAGAAGAGAGGGAGAGAGTATGATTGAATACAACGGGAAAGGAATACCTTGTTATGTTTTTATTCGGTTTTTCTTCTTTTCCGATAACGAAACATATAAGACGTTCGACTGTGCACAAAAAAAAAAAATGTCCGACATTTTTCGTTGTCGTTTTTTTTCTTTTTCTCTACCATTCTTTAATCACGATCAGGAAGAAGATTTCGAAGTGTTGTTTGTCGTCAAGGGAAAACTCTTTTTATTGAACATTGGCTGCAAAAGATAACATGCATTTCTTTCTTTCACTGTTGAGATAAATTTGCTTTTTTGTTTAGAAAACAAAAACAATATAAAAGGTCGCACCGAGTTAGGTCAAGTGAGTATGCACTTGTACAATGATGTGTTGGGATATTTGTTTTGTTTTGGTTTTGTTTTACGGCATATCAACCTCGATGAGTCATTTAAAGCCGGCAAGGTTTTTGAAAGATTCGTAACGATAGTTTGGTAGAAAAAATGTTAAACAATTTTTTATAATATTTTCTCTGAATGTTTGAGATGAGGCTTGATGATTAGTATTATCTACGTTATTCGGACTATTGTCCCCATCTTCATTGTTATTTGTATAACGTTTCGGCCGATATGCCCTCCGGCCTTCCTACCCCAGCTATGGTTATCGGAATGAGAACAGGATACCCCTGTGGACTAAATAAAGGGTTAGGTTCAAAGTTCCGTGATGGCTCCCGATTACGACAAGAAAGTTCCCGAGTTCAAAAAGAAGGTTCCCGAGTCCGAGAAGGTTCCCGAGTCCGACAAGAAATACACGAAGAAGGCCGGAGGGCATATCGGCCGAAACGTTGTACAAATAACAATGAAGATGGGGACAATAGTCCGAATAACGCAGATAATACTAATTTTTTATAAACAAGTTTTTTATTTATTCAATCCATAGATGGGACAATAACAGGTACTACCACTCCGGGTCAGAGTGGACTTGAGAACAATGGTCAATAGTGATGAAGGGTTGGTCTTACATTCTCCAGAACTCCAGAACTGGAACCTCACCATTAGTTAGAGTTTAACATCACACCCAAGACATGAAGACCCTCAGCCACCGCCTTCTAATCGCCGGATTTGAATCTATCGCTCGAATTACCCTCTCAGAATCCACGGTTTTAGGCCTATATAACTTTGCCTGATCGTTTACGCTCTTGCAAACCGAGCGAAATATACACTGTTTGTTGTTTGGTTATGGTTGAATTTTACGGCATGTCAAATCTCGCTGGGTTATCATTAATACATAATATTGTATTAAAATATATTAGATTAGAAAAATTAACAAAATTGCATAAGAACTCATATAAAAAGATTACACTTATTTTAATTATATTCTAATTGGTTTTAAAAGATTACACTTATCTTAATTATATTTTAATTGGTTTTAAAAGATTACACTTATTTTAATTATATTTTAATTGGTTTTAAAAGATTTCACTTATTTCAATTATATTTTAATTGGTTTTAAAAGATTACACTATTTCAATTATATTTTAATTGGTTTTAAAAGATTACACTTATTTTAATGATATCTTAATTGGTTTTAAAAGATTACACTTATTTTAATTATATTTTAATTGGTTTTAAAAGATTTCACTTTTTTAATTATATTTTAATTGGTTTAAAAGATTACACTTATTTCAATTATTTTTAATTAAAAGATTACACTTATTTTAATGATATCTTAATTGGTTTTAAAAGATTACACTTATTTTAATTATATCTTATTGTTTTAAAAGATTACAATTTTAATATTTTAATTGATTTCCATATAAAATTATTTATAGAATTGCTTTTAATACGTTGAAGAATAAAACTATATAAGAGATCAATAATATTAAATAATTAGTTATTAAAATGGTTTTCTTAAAACCAGTATTCAAATTAACCACAACATATTTTATGTAAACCTTTATTTCTTAGTGATATAAAAGACATATTACAGGATGGTGAATGCACTAGTAACAGGGGCTGTTTTGAGGCAAATCTAACTTAAATTTTCATAGAGACATAATTAATAAGGTTTATTCTATGTATTAATGATTGTGACTATAAATAAATACACATTGATAAACTTACGCGATTCCGGAGGGTATTATGACATACGCAGTGGCGTTCTTTCTATCTATCTTAAACATTTTATAATATTATCACTAGTTTCATAGTCAATTCTATTAATAGTGGGTTGTCTAAATTTTATATACAAAGCTACAAGGATTTTGGATTTTTTTTATATTATTGTCAGTATGAATTATTTTTGTATTATCAACTAAAATATTTCTATATGTAAGACAATCATATAGACAGACACCGAGTCTTCATTATAATAAGATTTGAGAAGAAGTAGGAGGAGGAGGAGAAGAAGGGCAGGCCTACCTTATGTGCATTGCTGTTATTGGAGCTTTGACTTTTTAGAAAAATATTTCTGTTAGCTGCGTCGAATCGGCTAACAGTCACAACAATGGCCTTTGTTGCAACACTAACACACCAGCTGCTTCGTCGGTCGACCATGGGTAACCGTTTCTATTACTAATAGGTGCGTGAAATCGCAACAATGCACAATAAGGATATAGTGACTTGTTCCTTTCTGGACTTTTTGAAGCTGGTTTCCATTCTTCTAGTGTTGGTTTTAATGTCTATGTTGTTATCCCAATATTGTTGCCTTTTTGTATTGAAGAATTTATTGATTTCGAGTTTCACGTGCCAATTCTCTAGACTAAATTTCAGTTCACCTAACGTCATTACATCCGACATTACGTCGCTCAGCAACGTCACCTGTTGGTTATTGTTGGCACCTTTGCGTCCACTAAGGACAATGGAGTCCAAATATATATATATATATATATATATATATATATATATATAAAGAAAGAATTATCTGCATCTGCGCAAGTAGCTGTGCAGGCCTACCCTGAGTGACAGTCTTTGGTGCACTGACGGCACACCAACCGTGATGCATTCTGGGACTGTTGTTTTTTCTCTTCCTTTATTTAGAACAATACTTAAAATATATACGATCATAGTAACATAGCAGCATATATATATATATATATATAATATATATATATATATATATATATTAATAATGGAGATTCGCTTCCGGTTTTTGTCTGTAACAAAAATTACGTCACTGCTTACGTCACATTACCGAAAATCGTCATGACGTAGAATAAATACACTCAAAATTTGAATATGCAACATTAGACAGTCCTCATTGTTTGTTTAAAACAAGTTTTAATAAATACATGACTGGTATTATATATCTATATATAGTCTGTTTTATTTTAATACATATTTAAAGTTTACATTTCAAATTGTTTTATTTTTTTAATCCTTTAATGAATTTGATGATTTTACTTACTTAGGGTTCAAACTCGCTGACATTTAATTTTTTACTCCCACCCCTCAGGCAATATGTTTCAAAAATCCATTTTGTACTAGTACTACTTAAAGAAGGTGGAAACGATGAAAAATTGTTTTAATAAGAACCTTTATTCAAAAACGTGATATAAAAACAAAACAAAACAAAAATAGGAATCCATTCACAACCAAATCACCGCCCTGTCGGCTGGGGCGTTAGAATGCACCTCTGCAGAGGGGTAATACTCCCCCAATGGGGCTACCTGTTGGCCGTGGGTTGCGACCCGTGATGCTTAAGCATAGAGCCCAGGTGGATGAGCAGTTCATGACATGCAATACTCCACTTTGGCCCTATCTTGGGCTAGACGGGCGGTCGGAGAGGCCCCCTCTGATCAATCAGCTGGTCACGTCAAGCCTTAGCACCTATCTGATTTTCCCAACCCTATTTACCCTTATGGCAAGCCCCAACCCCTTTTTATCATATGGGTGCTAGAAGGCGGTGGCTGCGGGTCTACATGTCCTGAGAATGACGTTAAACTCTCTCTGATGGTGAGGTTCCAGTTTTGGAGGTTTGGGGAATGTAGAGCACCCCATTCATCACCATTGCTCCCTGGTCCACTCTGACCCGGAGTGGTAGTACCTGTTAGGGTCCCATCTATGGGTTGAATAGAAAAATGTATTTATAAAAAAATTGTATTATCCATTAAGAATTGATTTATTTCAAAACTTTATGGGCATTAAATGACCCACTGAGGTTGATATGCCGTAAAACAAAACAAAAACAAAAAACAACCAAATCAGTATATATATATATAATATATATATATATATATATATATATATATATATATATAACTTATTACTAGTTATAAATCATTTTTTAAATAGATACAGATCATGAATTAATCACAGATAAATACATGCGCCAAACGTGTACCCACAGTGTTCAGACATAAATGTTGGTGATATGGCAGTAGAGATTGAACATTTCCATTAATAAGTGATGATATTTTTTTGCCTATTTACAGATCGCAGTCTGGCAAAACTTCGTTCTTTTGGCGTTTCCTCCTATGTCTCACATCCCATATTTTTTACTGCCACACAGTATTCACCATTATTTTCCCCTCATAAATAAAGATTGGTGGTATAAACAGTAGAGACTGAATCTTTCCATAGAAACAGGGTGATTTTTCTTCGCCTTGTTACGGATAGCAGTCAGACAAAAAGTCGTTCTTTCAACGTCGCTTCCTATGTCTCTCTTCCCATTGGACAATGACATAGTGATCAGATGATAGAGTCACTCCAAAATGAATATCTCCTATTTTATTTTGTTGGTCCACAAAGTTCAGACGTAAATATTGATGGTATGGCAGAAGAGATTGAACCTGATTTTATCTTTGCCTTGTCACAGGTAGCAGTTTGGCAAAATTCCGTTCTTTCAACGTCGCCTCCTGTGTCTCTCTTCCCAGTTTCTTGCTGCTACACAATATTCACTATTATTTTCAACTCATAAATGACAAACGAATAAAAAGTGATTGTATAATAAATTTAAAAAATCTGATTTGAGATTTCGGATGTGAGTTGGACAATGTCGTAGTGATCAGATGATGGGGTCACTCAAAAATGACTATCTCCAATTTAATTTTGTTGGTTCCACAAGACCAAAGACGTTGGTGGTATGGCAGTAGAGATTGACCTTTCAATTGAAATGGGATGATTTTTCTTTGCCTTTGTGATGACCTGTTTAAGGGTCAATAAATAATGACTCAACACGGTGATAAAATGTAGGGAACAGATTAATGAAAAGGGCTTCCTTGTTACAGCGTACACGAAGAACATGTATCTGCTACTTCTCCCTTGAGTAGCTTTGCTCTGTTAATATATACCCTTTGGTTAAGTCTATGTTCGTGTCATAGGTGAGTCACCTACAACACCCCTCCCCCAAGCCTAAACTCCGAAGGAGTCTCAATATTTTTTCTTTTTGGGGTTAATATTGATTAATTCAGTCCTTTTCCTTTTTCCATTAGACTGACGTTTTTCGGGGGCAGGTTGCGGAGATGGTAGATCAAAAGTATCAAAAATTACGTCCATGGTCTCCCCTTGTTCTGGTGGACCAGTATTAATGTCGTCTGACCATCGCTTCATCAGCTGGTTCAGATATCTCATCCTCGTCGCCACTCTTATGACCTGTTTAAGGGTCAATAAATAATAACTCAACACGGGATAAAATGTAGGGAACAGATTGTATTCAGCAATATATCAACGTACAATGAAAAGGGTTTCCTTGTTACAGCGTACACGAAGAACATGTATCTGCTACTTCTCACTTTAGTAGCTTTGCTCTGTTAATATATATCCTTTGAGTAAGTCTATGTTTGTGTCATAGGTGAGTCACCTACAACAGCCTTGTTACAACGTCGCTTCCTATGTCTCTTTTCCTTACTGCTACACAGCATTCACTACTACTTTCACCTTATAAATAAAGATTCTCGAATACAAAGTTATTGTATAATGAATAAAAATCAAAAGCTCAATCCAAGATGTCGGATGTGAATTGGCCAATGATGTAGTGATCAGGCCGTAAGGAAAGTCAGTCCCTGTTTTTTGTTCTTCTTTGTTTATTTGGCCTGTTCTTGTTGGCAAAGAAAGAATTCTATGCAAAAGAGGAAGTGATATCTCGTCCCTTATAATTAGCAACAATCAACAATCAATCGTTAGTTAAACAAACTTGTAGAAAAACAAAACAAATATTTCCAACAATTGCTGCGAGGAACGCAACAAAGAACAGACAGGATTCTTTCGAAGACATTTTCGGGTTTTTTTCAAGATTTCTTTTTTCCTTCAAAAGTTGATCTGATTTTTCTTTGATGTCTTTAATAGATTTTTTTTTTTTTGGTCATTTACTATCTATTTTTTTTTCTTTTATTTCTTCTTTTTTTTTCTTTTTTTTGTATCTAGTTTGTTCTTCTTTCTTTTTTTTTTCTTTCTTTCTTTTTTCTTTTTTCTTTTTCGTATCTGGTTTGTTTTTCTTTTTTTCTTCTTTCTTTTTGGTATCTTTTCTTTCTTTCTTTTTTCTTTCTTTTTTTTCTTTCTTTTTCTTTTTTTATCTGGTTTATTTTTCTTTCTTTTTTCTTTCTTATTTTTTCTTTTTTCTTTTTTGTATCTGATTTCTTTTTCTTTCTTTTTCTTTCTTTTCTTTTTTTTTTTCTTTCTTTCTTTTTTTTCCTTTTTTGTATCTGATTTCTTTTTCTTTCTTTTTTCTTTCTTTTTTATATCTGGTGTATTTTTCTTTCTTTTTTCTTTCTTTTTTTTCTATCTTTCTTTTTTTCTTTTTGTATCTGATTTCTTTTTCTTTCTTTTTTCTTTCCTTTTTCTTTTTTCTTTTTTACTTTTTCGTATCTGGTTTGTTCTTCTTTCTTTTTCTTTCTTTCTTTCTTTATTTCTTTTTTCTTTTTGTATCTGATTTGTTTTTTGTTTTTTTTTCTTTCTTTTTTTTCTTGCCTTTCCCTACATTGATTTTGTTACGTTCTTTCTTTCTTTCTATTTTTTTCACCTTTTTCTGTATCTTACTCTTTGTTTTACTTTTTTTTTTCTTCTTTTTACACACACACATATATACACACATATAGATAAACACATATATATACACACATATATATACACATATATATATACACATATATATGCACACATACGTATAATATACACAAACATAATATATGCTCACATACGTATATATATATATATATAGACATATATATATATATATATATATATATGCTCACATACGTGTATATATATACACATGTATACACACACACACACACACACACACACACATATAAACAAAAAAAGCGCATTCGACATCACGTAAAACACGTAAAACGCACAACACGTGCCCACATTTAAGCATTTACACCATTTCTATCATTTAAAAAAAACTATTTCGTTTACCTGACGAATGTGTTAGCAGGAAACCATTGGTTGTAAATATTGCTCCCATGTAAATAAATAAAAGCTAAACCTTTTATTTATTCATTCATTCATATATATATATATTATATATATATATATATATATATATAGTAAGAATTGAGTATCAGTTAGATACTATACTCTGATCCTAGTTTTTTTTAACTGAAAAGGTTATCCATACAAACAAGCCAAAAATAGTATAGATAAGTAAGTAAAACTAAAGTCGTCGGGGCGACCTAAAGTCGGTATCAGCCATACAGCGAGGAAGTCTATCCCCTTTTCAGACAAGGAGATTGTTTTTGAGTCTGGGGTGGAGTGCCACACCTACATCAGCTCCTTACTTTACAGCACAGATCCCTGTGCTACTCATACGCTGAGTTGGCGAGGGCCGGTATCAAACTATGAACCTTTGGTTTCTAGCCGAACGCTCTACCGACTGAGATAACCCGGCCCTAGATAAATAATCGTGTACGTAATTACACACTTTACACAGAGGAAGGGCAAAAAACACCAATAAGTAAAGTAGTTATGTTTACAGAAAGATGAGGATTTTTTTCGTTTACCTGACAAATGCGTAAGCAGGAAACCATTGGTTGTAAATATTGTTCCCATGTAAATAAATAAAAGCTAAACCTTTTATTTATTCATTCATATATATAATATATATATATATATATATATATATGTGTTGTGTGTGTGTGTGTTGTGTGTGTGCGTGTGTATGAGAGGTATCCAAAACTTGGTAGTAAGGGATGATTCTATATGTGATTTCTAAGATACACTGTATTAATATTAATGATCCAGTATGTATAAATACAGTGAATCTTTAAATCACTAAAGAGAGCTCAATGTATAATAATCTTTTTAGATTATATACAGAGCAGTATTTATCTTATTTCTCTATTTATATTTTATTATTTTTTATATAATTTTTTTGTTTTATTCTTCTCTATACTTGTTCAGATTCATTCAATAGTTTAATTCATAGTTTAATTTTGTCTGACTACCATCCCCCCAAGTAGACAGAACTCGAAAAGTATCCTTTTTTCTCATTTGACTTCCTGTCACCATGGTGACAGTCTTACAATGTAAAAAATAAATTTTTTTTTTTTATTTTATTTTTTGAGAAGTAAAATTTTTCAGTTATGCAGTTCAAATAACCCGATCTTCCATCTGACGAGACTGGATTTTGGGGAGCTATATTAAATCAACTTAGATTTATATAGGCCACAATTCTGATCGAAATAAATTTATTATGGAATTACGGTGTTGAGTTTTTCCTTTCTTTCTAATATATATATATATATATATATATATATATATATATATATGTAAGAATGGAGTATCAGTTAGATACTATACTCTGATCCTAGTTTGTTTTAACTGAAAAGGTTATCCATACAAACAAGCCAAAAAAATAGTATAGATAAATAATCGTGTACGTAATTATACACTTTACACAGACGAAGGGCGATAAGTAAACTAGTTATATTTACAGAAAGACAAAGATTTTTTTTTTCGCTTTTCTATTTTTGTTTATTTTTCTCTTTTAATCTTGCAAGACGAATGCCGTAAGTTCCCGTTCTGTCTGCACCATTAAATATGAGTTTTGCATCAAGTAACCTTTCCGATGTCGATTACGTAGCTGAAAAGCACTTCAGTCGATGCGATACAACATTCAATTTAAGCGAGTTTTATTTCCCTTCTATTTTGGTGTTTTTGTTTTTGTTTTTTTTTTTTTTTCCAGAGAAGAAACATAGCATAAAAGCTTTGGCTGTACGACCAAATATCGACGGATAAAATGTCCATTAAATAAATGTGAAGAGTTCATAATGCCACATGGACGAATGGATCGTTGGACTTTACGGCATGTCTGTTTGGATTTTGGTTGTCATTTTAGAAAAGAGTGTAGTTTCTTTAGATACTCTTTGTAGAAGAAATTCTGTTGTATTCCTTGAAATCCTAGGTAGAAAAGAGTGTAGTTTCTGTGAATACTCTTTGTAGAAGAAATTCTGTTGTATTCCTTGAAATCCTAGGTAGAAAAGAGTGTAGTTTATGTAGATACTCTTTGTAGAAGAAATTCTGTTGTATTCCTTGAAATCTAGGGAGAAAAGAGTATAGTTTCTGTAAGATCTTTGTAGCAGAAAGTCTGTTGTATGCCTTGAAATCCTAGGTAGGTAGAAAAGCATGTAGTTTCTTTAGATACTCTTTGTAGAAGAAAGTCTGTAGTATTCAGTAAAATCCTAGGTAAAAAGAGTGTAGTTTCTGTAGATATTCTTTGCAGAAGAAAGTCTGTTGTATTCCTTTAAATCCTAGGTAGAAAAGAGTATAGTTTCTGTAGATACTCTTTTAGCAGAAATTCTGTTGTATTCCTTGAAATCCTAGGTAAAGAATTGTGTAGTTTCAGTAGATATTCTTTGTAGCAGAAAGATTGTTGTATTCCTTGAAATACTAGGTAGAAAAGGGTGTATTTTCGGTAGATACTGCTAGTAGCAAAAATTCTGTCGTATTCCTTGAAATTCTCCTCTATAGGTCTTGATTTCAGAAAGTTCAATTTGTAATTGATTTCAGGATACATACCAACGAACTTAAATGCATTCTATATTCTTTCTGATTGGCTAATTTTTACCGGAAGAGTCCGCTGTTGCTATAGGTTAAAGTCCATAAATATAAGTGGGAATTTTGCGTACATCTTATACCCACAAGATAATGTCAACCCTTGGATTATTTTATGCTGAAGGCGTTTTGTTTTATTCAATCTTGATGAGTATTCTTTTTTTTTTCGAACTCATGTTTTAAACCACTTTTTAAACTTATTTTTGTACTACTTAATCCATAAATGCGACCCTAACAGGTATTACCATTCCGGGTCAGAGCGGATCTGGGAGTAATGGCGATGATGGGGTACTCCATATTCTCCAGGTCTCCACAATTGGAACTTCACCATAAGATGAGGTTAACATCATAACCAGGACAAGAAGACCCTCAGCCACCGCCTTCCAGTACATAAATGATAAAAAGGGCTTGGAGTTTGCACTACGGGCAATAGTGTCGGGACAATCATATTTTTTTTTTCGTTTGAAATTTAGAATGGCCTTCTACTTTAACGAAGGGGTTGTATTAATACAAACATTAATCAGTTGATTTTTCGATGAGCGTTGTCAACCTGAAACATAAATCTATCAGTCTTTATTACTAATCTATAAAGATCTCATGCATTCACAAAAAGGGGAAAACGACTAGAATGTTACAGCGAATAGAACTCGCAAATACAGCGAGTAAATATAGTATAACAATTAGAATCCACAAAAGAAAAACTCGTCCTTTCCCGTCGAGCGTTCGGGCAAGAGACGCTGGCGGAATGAAAATAAAAATGCATCTTCTCTGAAATCCACCGAATAATATTCTTTGGTGAAAGGCAAGGACCAAAATAAGCGGACATCTTTGGAAAGATGGAAGTAAAGTCGACGATCGCTCAATAATTTCTCTCGCTTTGCAATGAGGAAATATATTTGAAGAGTAATTTCCTTGTTCAATGTGGCTTTATTAGAAAGCAAAATGGCTTCCTCTAGCGTTCTGACGAGATTCTCGCGCCCGACGTTAACTGGTGATATCCTGCTATTACTGCACTATAATGCGCACTTACGCTTTTTAAATATTGCGATTACTTGCTTGATCGCATCCCACACAGTTAATAATTGATTACTGTGCATGTTTACGCCAGTTGAATATGCTGATCATCACCGGGGATAAAGAGACAGCAAGTATCATATTTATTCATTACAGGCCTGTCGGCGCCACTTAAAACACTGTATTACCTGTATATATATATTAGCCTGAAGAAGGTCGTTTTTCTTTGTATACTGTTATAGGTGATATAACCTATTTACATAATGGAATGATCCTATTACTACTATAAGTAGCAAAGACAATTGTAGCTTGAAGAACAAGCGACGCGATTCAGTTCTAGACTGTATTGTCGGATGTAACTTCACTTTCCTTCTGTAAATTCTACTTTCTTTGTTCAATACAATTGTATCAACTTTCACCAGTCGTTTGTCTTCATTTGGGACCCTAAATAACCCCACAACAACTGACGACGAGGATGAGATATTAAGAATTAATTTGGAATGAAATCTTAAAAAGGGGGTGTTATAGGTGATATAACCTATTTACATAATGGAATGATCCTATTACTACTATAAGTAGCAAAGACAATTGTAGCTTGAAGAACAAGCGACGCGATTCAGTTCTAGACTGTATTGTCGGATGTAACTTCACTTTCCTTCTGTAAATTCTACTTTCTTTGATCAATACACTTGTCTCAACTTTCATCAGTTTTTTGTCTTTATTTTTTACCCTTAACAACCCCACAACATATACTTAAATATTTCATAATTTTCTATTATCATTATTTTATTTCATATTCATTTAAAATAATAATAAATAGAATATAATGTGTACATGTACAAACTCCTGGCCGAAACACGTGTTGTTAATTCACTAAACTAATTTTATCCATTCAACATTTTCTTTCCTTTATTTATCCTTTCAATATATATATATATATATATATATATATATATATATATATGCATGGGAACAATCTGCTACCATTGGTTTCCTGCTATGTAATCTTAATTATTTAAGCGGAGCAGTCGTCAGGCAGAATTATTTTTTGAAAATGATAAGAATATTTTTAATGATTTAAATTTTAATATTGCTATTAATTGCTTGATCGCATCCCATTGATTACTTTGCATGTTTAATCAGTGGTATATGCCGATGATCATGGGGGATAAAGAGGTCAGCAGGTCTCTATTAATCCACCACAGGAATGTTGGCGTTGTTTAGAATTCGCTGACTGTATGCAGCGAGAGAGAAGACTTACAGCGTGGAGCGAAGAGGGTGCGAACGTGTTTTGCTTGCAAGATGAGTGGCGAGCTCGAGGAAAGGAAAATATGGCTGCCTTAGCATTATAATTTTTAAAAGCGTGATCTCGAAGCCAGGAGATTTGGTGAGAGAGTATTTGCACGTATGCAGTTTTTGTCGAGATCACGCTGTGCATAAAACCATACGCGACCGAAGGGGACGAGATGCTTTGGAGCTGGGATCGGGTTTTATGGTGAAGACTGCTGGAATATCATTGCAGGATTTTGTCATCGGACTTTGAAGTTGGGGAAAGCGATTATTCTAATCCAGTGGTTCTCAAACAAGCCCACAGGGGAAAAAGGAATACCGCAAACCCCCAGAAAAAAGAGCCGCCATGAGATCAAAGAACTGCTATCCTGGAAAAGATAAGATGAAATGAAACCCGATATCATCACTGGGATCAGGAGAGAATGTATAAAGAAAAGTTGAATTTATTTATATACTATTTTCAATAAAGAACGTGATCTGATGAAACTCAAAAGTTCCGATACCTTTGGGTGGAAATGGACCATAATCACTTAATACCGGAGTTTTAAGCTTTTTGTATTTACATATATATACTTTGATATGGATGAAATTTATTATTGTTATTTATCAACAAGTGTTTCGACCCAATTTCGCTTACAGACAATATTCTACTCCAAATCATTTTAAATATTTTTTAAAAATGATAATAATAATAATAATAATAATAATAATAATAATAATAATAATAATAATAATAATAATAATAATAATAATAGAAAATACAACGTTAAGTTTGCAAACATCATCAGGGGAGTGTGTTTTCTATAAATTTATTTTTAACAAACACACACACACACACACACACACACACACATATATATATATATAATAATATATATATATATATGTGTGTGTGTGTGTGTGTGTGTGTGTGTGTGTGTGTCTGTGTGTGTAGAATTAAACAAAAGGTACGCACTTTCAGCACTTCGAAGTGCAATCATCAAGGGTGATGTTTTTATTTTCCAGTTTTTTCAAGTTAGCGGCAGTGAGAGGGGAACCCGTCGAAATTATAATAAGGTGCATGTGGGCTGGAAGGAGGAGAATTGGTAGGAAAAGTCTTATAGGCATTTTAAAATGTGAGGACTGCATTGAAAATTAATCTTATTTAAGGATGGTTTGTATTGTTTGATATATAGAGCTTCTAGTATTTGGAGTTTTTGTTTGTCTTGATGATGATGACACTTTAAAGTACCGAAAGTACTTGGGATATGAACTTTGGTGGACTAATCTACGGATTCCATCCAAATGTAAAAAAGTTGTCCAGAAAGCTTGAAAAGATCGTCAATAAAATTGTTAAACAGGAGACGTGCCTTTTGTTTAATTGTACATGTATAAATGAAAATTGTCCAAATACCCCCATAATATATATATATATATATATATATATATATATATATATATATATATATTAGAGAAAATGAAATAAATCCGACGATATGTAATATAAGAAATATAAAAAAGAGAAATATTCATATGATGTATATTTTATATATGGTAATGTGCCAATCTAACTTTAAAAAAATAAACAATCAAACAAAAGAAAAATGTACGTTGGCTCATTAACATATATAAAAAATGCATTCTCTGAAATATTTTGTTTTGTTTGTTTTTTCAAATGACATATATATATATATATATATATTATATATATATATATATATATAGAGAGAGAGAGAGAGAGAGAGAGAGAGAGAGAGAGAAGAGAGAGAGGGGGAGAGAGAGAAAGAGAGAGGAGAGAGGGGAGAGAGAAAGCAAAGAGGGGGATGAGGGAGGGAGCGAGAAGGAGGGAATCAATATGACCGTCTTTTGTAGATTTGGATTTTTGAAGAAACATTTACATTCTCAGCTGACCTCTCAAGATTCCTCATCCGCGTGACTCTCGAGACTCACGTGACTCTCGTCATTTCTCGTAACCCTTGAGATTTGTTTTATCGGTGGATATATAAAAAAAATATCAAACAGACTAGACTCTAATCAAAATGAGTCTTTACTTTGGCTCGGTTCCATTAAAATTGAATATGAATTATCGGCATATCAAATGCCGCTGTATCATTATAATGTCTTCTCTAATAATAATTCGAAAGTCAGTGTGTCAGTATGGCACATTTTTTATAAATTGCTCCTAGATGTCCTAGCCTAACATATCATACGATTTTGGAATCAGGCCAATCCCATAAGCAAATTGAAAATATTCCGGGCAGAAATCCTCCTTTAATTATAAATGTGAATGTCAGTGTGTCAGTGTGTCACATTTTTTCAATTTTACTTCATGATGCCGTAGCCCAATATATCATACCATTTTTGGAATCAGGCCAAATCCGCGAGCAAATTTCAAACATTCCGATCCGAAACTGAACCTGTAATCCTTCGCTAATAATAAATGCGAATGTTAGTATGTCATATTTAAAAAAAAAGAATTTGCCCCTAGAGACTGTAGTCCAACATACAATACCATTTTGGAATCAGGCCAACTCCGTGAGCAAATTAACAACACTGTGGGACGAACCTGGACCCCTCAATCTTTCTCTAAAAATGAATGCGAATATCAGTGTGTTACAGTTTTCAGCTTTTACTTCTAGAGGCCGTAGCCTAACATATCATACCATTTTGGAATCAGGCCGACTCCGTGACCAAATTTTTAAAAAAACATCCCGGGCTAAATCCGGAACCACAATCCTTCTCTAACAATAAATTCGAATGTAAGTGTGTCACATTTTTCAACTTTACTTCTACTGGGCGTAGCCCAACATATCATACCATTTTGGAATCAGGCCAACGCTGAGAGCAAATTAAAACATTCCTGGTCGACTTCAAACTCGCAATCCTGAAATTTTGGATTCTCAAGTTTTAACCACTGTGATTGTTTTCAGCGATTTTTTACGTTGATTTTTCGCGACGAATATTTTTGAACTGTACCATTTCTTGCAAATTAGAAATAAATTTGTGAATATTCCAAATTAATTATGAGATCCCGCGTAATTCCTACATGAAACAAGAATAATTGTTTGTGCGGAACTACATACATCAAATTGCCTTTAAATTAACTGGCAGTAGAATAATTATCGATAAACTTTTTAAAAGTTAAGCTTAGATATTAATGCAATACTTAAAATGCAGCGATTAATTTTGAGTTCTGTAATTCATTGCCCTTATAGCAAGCCTCAACCCTTTTTATCATATATATATTTACCAACCCCTCCGCACGAGCAGGATGCGACACAAGGTCAATTTCTTAAGCGGAGTTCAACAGGTTTGAATTCAGAGTTTTCCTTCTCCTAGACCGGTTGCCTAACCAAGGTTAAAGAGCCCAGTCTGCCCTACTATTTATCCATAGCTGGAGGGAGAGTAGGATTCATACCTTTCCCAGGGATATTAGCGCTAAGTGAAATGCAATTAGCACGTCCAGGATTTGAACTCGAGGCGACGAGTCCATTTCCCCTGACTTTAACCATTACACCACGCGCTTCCTACCGTTTTTATCATATATGTGCTAGAAGGCGTTGGCTGAGGGTCTTAGTGTCCTGTTATAATATTATGGGCTATCCTGTAAGCTTTAAGCAAAAGCGCTTGTTCAGTGGAAATCCTCGATAAAGTATCCTTTGGTTCTTCTTAGTATCGTTCCTCCTCAATGATTGCAAGTTAACTGTGCCAAGTATCAGTGTTTAAGTAGTGAATCAGCCACTCATTATGGCTGTTGATTGGTCGGAGGAATAAACCACGTGACCTCGGCTAGTTTATACATTTAGGTGGGGAATTGTGGCAGACCTTATATCACAAAATATTCCACCAAACCCTTTTTATCATATATGTGCTTGAAGGCGGTTGCTGAGGATCTTAGTGTCCTGGGTATGACGTTAAACTCTATCTGATGGTGAAGATCCAATTCTGGAGCTGTGAAGAATGTGAAGTACTCCTTTATTACTATTACTCCCAGGTCCACTCTGACTTTGAGCGGTAGTACCTGTTAGGGTCCCATCTATAGGTTAAATACATTAAAAATCAGTTGAATACACAAGAATGAATAAAAAGTATTCGGCATAAAGTAATCCATGAGTTGACATGCCATAAACTCTAACCAAATCTGACCCGGGGTGGTAGTACGTGTTAGGGTATCATCTATGGGTTAGATAGATAAAAAAATTAGTTTAAAATTGTGATCTAAAAATTGAGTTTTAAAAGAATTGAATTCCCAACAAAAATGAATAAAACCAAAACCTCTTCGGCATAAATTAGCCCCCAAGATTTGACGTGCATTAAAATCCAACCAACCAACCAACCAACCTTTTAGGTTCCCATCTATGGGTTAAATTGATCAAAAATGATTTTATAAAATTCAAATACCCCAAAAGAATTAATAAAACAAATTACGTTTTTGGCATAAAATAACCCAATAACATGCCGTAAAATCCAACCAACCAACCAACCAATACAAACCGAATGCAAGTAATTCACTGAGACCACTTCTTATTGTGTCCTGGGAGCAATGGCGATGAAGAGATACTCTTCTCTTAGACCGGTTGTCATAGATCGGAAAAAAAGTGAATACTCAAGAATGAATAAAGCAAAAACACTTTCGGCATAAAATAACCCAAGGTTTGACATGCCGTAAAATCCGACCAACCGACAAAAAATAAAAAACAAAAAACGAATGAGTGCCAGTTCAAGCCTTTGATAACCAATTCTTCCTGGGGTGAAGATAATGGACTCTCCAAGACTAAAACGTTCCTCTTGGCAGTGTAAAGATAGAAGAAGCGTGATAGCCAAGAATTATAATAGAATCGACAAAAACACCAATATTAGATCGAAAACCTAAATCTAAAAAAGGAAGAAAAACACCAAAGACAGAAAAAAAGGAATTCCTATTTTCCATTCTTCCTTTGATTTTTTTCATATGTAATCACCCAACCCCTCCACACGATGCGACAACTCTTCGCACAAGCAGGATGTGACCCTAGGTCAATTCTCGTAGACTGGTTGTCTAACCAAAGTTAAAGGGCCCAGTCTGCCCTACTATTTACCTATAAATGAAGGGAAGATATTATTCTGGAGCTTTGGGGAGTGTGGAGTACCTCGTCATCACCATTACTCCCAGACCCACTCTGCTCCGAAGTGGTAGTACCTTTCAGGGTCCCATCTATCGGTTGAATAGAAGAAAAGGAGGTAATAAAAAGATTTTTTTAAATGTTGAGTTAAAAAAAAAAAGTTCAATACCCATCAAGAATAAAGAGAACAAAACATCTTTGGCATAAAATAACCCAGCAAGTGTTGACATGCCATAAAATCCAATCAACTCACCAACCGGCGAGTTGCATTTTGAGAGTATTAGGGAAACCAGTTTAGCTCAGACGGTAGAGTGTCCGACTAGGAACCACAAGGTTCTGAGTTCGATACCGACCCTCGCCAACTCAACGTATGAGCAGCACAGGGATCTGTGCGGTAAAGTGAGGAGCTGATGGTAGGTGCGGTGCTCCGCGTCAGATGTCATAAACAATCTCCTTGGTCTAGCGCTAGTGAAAAGGGTATAGACTCCTTCGCTGTCCGGCTGATACCGACTTTAGGCCACCTGACGACTTTATTTACTTCACTCTTGCATCTCACAATTCCGAGTGGTTCGTCACCTTTATGACCTCGCCAAATGCATCGGGGGTTGCCCGTATTGTGTCTCATGTTACTAAAATATTGCAAAACTTTTGACTCACCCAAATCTTAATACACTAACCAATATTACTTTTATCCTTTTCTTGGTACCATTATAGTATGTCGCCTACCTTTTGAATGTGGCCTACGAATCATGTATCTCTTATAGTACATGGCCTACCATAAAAAGCATATAATATGGTTATAGTAATAACTGCTACCCTTAACTCTATTTCAGAATTTTAGAATATTTTAGAATTAAATAGATCTGATAGATTCATGTAAATTATGGATACATTCTTTTTTAATTATTCTTAATTACTATATACAGCTTTTGACTGAATTGCATTTCTTGAAATTGAATATATGTGAAAAATAATTAGTTTCAATAAATTGCCTACTACTTATATCTATAAATATACTCTGAGGTAGGACACATTCAAACATACTATAACAGAAACAAAAAGGAAGGCCACATAATATAAAAGAATCAAAAATGTAGGCCACATATCATAACAGAATCAAAAATGTAGGCCACATATCATAACAGAATCAAAAAGGTAGGCCACATATTATAACAGAATCAAAAAGGTAGGCCACATATTATAACAGAATCAAAAAGGTAGGCCACATACTATAACAGAATCAAAAAGGTAGGCCACATACTATAAAAGAATCAAAAAGGTGGGCCACATACTATAAAAGAATCAAAAAGGTAGGCCACACACTATAACAGAATAAAAAAGGTAGGCCACATACTATAACAGAATCAAAAAGGTAGGCCACATACTATAACGGCACCAAGTTCACTAATGTTTCATAGGCCACAATGATGCAGTGTTTTTTTTTGGGGGGGTTCTCATCTTTATGGCCTTGCCAAACGCATTGGGAGCTGCCCTTATTGTGCCTCATGTTTCTAAAATATTGCAAAACTTTTGACTCACCCGAGTTTTAATGCACTAACAGATATGGCTTTTATCTCTTTTCTTTTTTTTGTGTTCTTTCAATCTATCAGATTGATTTGAAAGCGAACGATGTTTTTTTCTCTATTGCATTTCATGGATTCTACTTTCTTATCTCCTTAGTGAAAGACTTCTAACTCCTACACAACGAACAACTTCTCCCCCGATGGAACATAGAACGAATGCTGGACAAATTGTGCACTTAATGACTTGCGGATGTCGTGCCGATGTCATTAAAAACGACACGTTGTCATCTTTTTAACATTAGGAAATCTTTTTTGTCGTCAATGTTCAGTTCATTTTCATCTTTACGATTCATTCTTTCACGCAGACAGTATTCAGATTAGTCACAAAACAAAGACACACGATTATTAATTGGTGAGTTATTGTTTAAAGGTACAAGTAAGAATACTCAGAGCGTATTTAAGTTTTAATGTAATGAAATATATTAAATAAGAAGGACTAACAAAATTAAATAAGAACATATATAAAAAGATTACATTTATTATATTTTAAGTATTTAAGTTTTAATGTAATGAAATATATTAAATTAGAAAGACTAACGAAATTAAATAAGAACATATATAAAAAGATCACACTTATTTTAACTATATCTTAATTACTCCCAAAAAACACATGTTTATTAATTGGTTAGTTATTGTTTAAGGTACCCTTAAACAATAACTAACCAATTAATAAACATGTGAGAATACTCTGAGCATAAATAATTAAGTTTTAATGTAAGGAAATATATTAAATAAGGACTAAAAAAATTAAATAAGAACACATATAAAAAGGTCACACTTATTTTAATTATATCTTAATTAATCACAAAACAAAAACACATGTTAATTAATTGGTTAGTTATTGTTTAATGGTACTAGCAATAATACTCCGAGCGTAAGTATTTAAGTTTTAATGTAATGAAATATATTGAATAAAGACTAACAAAATTAAATAAGAACACATATAAAAAGGTCACACTTATTTTAACTATATCTTAATTGCTCACAAAACAAAAACACATGTTAATTAATTGGTGAGTTATTGTTTAATGGTACTAATAAGAATACTCCGAGCGTAAGTGTTTAAGTTTTAATGTAATGAAATATATTAAATAAGAAGGACTAACAAAATTAAATAAGAACAAAAAAGGTCACACTTATTTTAACTATATCTTAATTGCTCACAAAACAAAGACACATGATTATTAATTGGTGAGTTATTGTTTAATGGTACTAGTAAGAATACTCTGAGCGTAAGTATTTAAGTTTTAATGTAATGAAATATATTAAATAAGAAGGACTAACAAAATTAAATAAGAACATATATAAAAAGATCTAACTTATTTTAACTATATCTTAATTACTCACAAAAAAACACATGTTTATTAATTGGTTAGTTATTGTTTAAGGTACCCTTAAACAATAACTAACCAATTAATAAACATGTGAGAATACTCTGAGCGTAAGTAATTAAGTTTTAATGTAAGGAAATATATTAAATAAGACTAACAAAATTAAATAAGAACACATATAAAAAGATCACACTTATTTTAATTATATTTTAATTACTCCCAAAACAAAAAACACATGTTAATTAATTGGTTAGTTATTGTTTAATGGTACTATCAAGAATACTCCGAGCGTAAGTATTTAAGTTTTAATGTAATGATATATATTAAATAAGAAGGATTAACAAAATTAAATAAGAACACATATAAAAAGATCACACTTATTTTAACTATATCTTAATTACTCACAAAAAAACACATGTTAATTAATTGGCTAGTTATTGTTTAATGATACTAGTAAGAATACTCCGAGCGTCAGTATTTAAGTTTTAATGTCATGAAATATACTAAATAAGAAGGACTAACAAAATTAAATAAGAACAAAAAAGATCACACTTATTCTAACTATATCTTAATTGCTCACAAAACAAAGACACATGATTATTAATTGGTGAGTTATTGTTTAATGGTACAAGTAAGAATACTCAGAGCGTAAGTATTTATGTTTTAATGTAATGAAATATATTAAATAAGGACTAACAAAATTAAATAAGAACACATATAAAAAGATCTAACTTATTTTAACTATATTTTAATTGCTCACTAAACAAAAACACATGTTAATTAATTGGTTAGTTATTGTTTAAGGGTACTAACAAGAATACTCCGAGCGTAAGTATTTAAGTTTTAATGTAATGAAATATATTAAATAAGAAGGACTAACAAAATTAAATAAGAACACATATAAAAAGATCACACTTATTTTAATTATATCTTAATTACTTAAAAAACAAAAACACATGTTAATTAATTGGTGAGTTATTGTTTAATGATACTAACAAGACTACTCCGAGCGTAAGTATTTAAGTTTTAATGTAATGAAATATATTAAATAAGGATTAACAAAATTAGATAAGAACACATATAAAAAGATCACAATTATTTTAACTACATTTTAATTAATCACAAAACAAAAACACATGTTTATTAATTGGTGAGTTATTGTTTAATGGTACAAGTAAGAATACTCTGAGCGTAAGTATTTAAGTTTTAATGTAATGAAATATATTAAATAAGAAGGACTAACAAAATTAAATAAGAACACATATAAAAAGGTCACACTTATTTTAATTATATTTTAATTGCTCACAAAAAAAAAGACATGATTATTAATTGGTGAGTTATTGTTTAATGGTACAAGTAAGAATACTCTGAGCGTAAGTATTTTAGTTTTAATGTAATGAAAGATATTAAATAAGAAGGACTAACAAAATTAAATAAGAACATATAGAAAAAGTTTACACTTATTTTAATTATATTTTAATTGGTTTCTATATAAAATCATTCATAGGATTTATTTTAATACATTGGAGAATCAAACAATATTCATTCTTTCTCGCTGACCGTATTCTGATTGCTCACAAAATAAAAACATATATTGTTTAGTTGTTTAGTTATTATTGTTTAATGACATATCAACTCTTGTGGACTATTTAATGCCAAATCTTGAATTTTTGGTATACTAGCAGGACCTGTACATATACCACAGTATGATAATTTAATTATTACAACGTTTGATACTTAAGAGCTATTGCTAAATAGTTCAATATGTAAAAAGTATAATAATCTTATTTTATAATTATAAAACCAAACTAAAATATACACCTAAAATTAAAACTTAAAACATTTAATTTTATATATATATATATATATATATATATAATATATATATATATATATACTCGTGTTCCTTAATTGTACGACCGCTATCATCTTGCAACACCCTCTGGTTAAAAATGAGACCGTCCAAATTGTACAAGAGGAAATGCAAAAAATCTAAATCCTGATTATCTGGTGTTGCTTATCCACCGAAATCCGCAGGTCCTACTAATATTTTTAATATAATATCAACCTTTACGGACTATCTAGTGCCAAATCTTGAATTTTAAGCTGTTAATTTGTTGGTGAATATTTTAGTATGGTTTTATAAACTAGTAGAAATGATTTTCATTAGATCAATGTGTATCAATATATTCCCAAAAACTTACGGTCAAGTCACAATTGAAATACCAACTCCCGCAAATTCTCTGGAGTTAATGTTGATTTGTTGGTTTGATTTTACGACATGTCAAACCTTGTTGGGTTATTTTATGCCGAAGACGTTTTGTTTTATTCATTCTTGATGAGTACTCATTTTTTAAACCTAATTTTTAACACGTTTTTGTAAACTCATTTTTTTTCTACCAAAGCCATAGATGGGATACTTACATCTACTACCACTCCGGATCAGAGAGGACCTGTGAGTAATGGCAATGAAGGGCTACTCTCCACTCGCCAGAGCTCTGCGAACAGAAAAAAACGAGGTATAGCCACTATATAGACTTTTCTTTGTTGTTGTGGCCTGGATAGGGACCAGAATAAAGACACAAGAGAGGAAATGAGTTAAACAAATATATTAACAAAAACAATAGTACAGACATATACAAATAAGAAGGTTACTCGTGAGGCGGTCTATTAACTGTCCGAGCATACAGCAAGAATATTGACTCTCGCTTAAGAGCAGTACCTGCTGCTATTTATAGTTGGAAGAGTTCATGCGTTCATGGTAAATTACCATAACACCCCCTTCTAAGTATTAACTCCACCGGAGTCTCAATACCATTTTCTGGATTGCCAAGTACTGTTTGAATAGAACAAAGTGTGTCGAAAATAGTATCTCGTGCGTCCAATGTTGAATCAATAACTGTTGACAATTCCCACGTAGTCTTTTTGGGGTCCTTAAGGGTCGTTAAGAGTCCTCGTCGCCAAGTTGTTGAGGCCTGGTTAGAGGCCAGAATAAAGGCACAAGAGAGGAAATGAGTTAAACAAATATATTAACAAAGCGCGGTAGTACACATATATACAAATGAGAAGGTACTGGCGAGGCGGTCTTATCAACTATCCGAGCATACCGCTGGAATATTGACTCTCACTTAAGAGCAGTACCTGCTGCTATTTATAGTTGGAAGAGTTCATGTGTGCGTGTTAATTACCATAACACTTATCTAGATGGAGTGCCGTCCAAGGCTAAGGAACTCCATCTAATTTATTACCGGTATTATGTGTAAACAACAAGCATTCATTTATAACATGCAACACTAACTTCGCATTGCGAAATTCTAGCAAAAAATATATTTTATATACTGAACTATTTTGCAATAGCACTAAACTTCAATATGTAAAAAGTATAATAATCTTGATTTAACTCTCTCTCTCAACAGGACCTATGGATATGCCACAGTATGATAATTTAATTATTATAGCATTTGACATGTTTACTTAAGAGCTATTGCTTAATACTTCAATATGTAAAAAGTAGAATAATCTTGATTTAACTCTCTCTCAACATAACCTGTGGATATGCCACAGTATGATAATTTAATTATTATAGCATTTGACATGTTTACTTAAGAGCTATTGCTTAATACTTCAATATGTAAAAAGTATAATAATCTTGATTTAACTCTCTCTCAACAGGACCTGTGGATATGCCACAGTATGATAATTTAATTATTACAGCGTTTGACATGTTTACTTAAGAGCTATTGCTTAATACTTCAATATGTAAAAAGTATAATAATCTTCATTTAACTCTCTCTCACTCTTTTTTCTTTCTTTTCTTCTTTTCATCTTTTCATTAAGTTCGGGTTAGCGTTATTGGTTCCGCGCGCTCACCCTCTCTCTCTCTCTATCTTTCCCCTACTCTCATTTTTTCTTTCTTTCTTTCCTACTTACTATATTTTTTATGTATCTTGTCCTTTTTCTTCCCTTTCTTTTGTCTAGAGATTTATGTAAGTAGTAAGTACTTCAGTGTATATTCAACCAATTAATTATTATTGCAGAGCAAAATCGGAAATGTTTATATCAAAAGTCGGACAAGGTTACAAACACTTGTACTCGGTGAATAGTGGAATATACACACACACACACACACACACACACACATATATATATATATATATATATATATATATATATTGGCGAGTAGTGCCAGGTCATCAGCATAGTTCGCATCCGTAATAGTATGTGCGGGATATCGCCTGCTTCTTGCTTTTTTTAGTATGAGGCCTTTTTCTTTCATGGGATCTAGTGATGTTCTGAGTACGTAGTCTAGGCATATGATGAATATATATGGTGCTAGTGTATCCCCTCGCAAATACACCTGCACAAGCCGAATCCTTACTACCCAGCCTAGAAAAGGCAGCACGAAATGTCGGCCTGTACGTGAACTCTGATAAAACTGAGTTCATGTCTTTCAAAAACAAAAGCGACATCTCAACCATCGATGGCAAACTCCTAAACTCTGTAGAACAATTTAGATACTTAGGCAGTAACATCTCCTCCACAGAAAACGACGTTAATGCACGCATAGGAAAAGCATGGGCCGCTATAAATAAATTATCGATCATATGGAGGTCCAATCTCACAGACAAGTTAAAGAGACAGTTCTTCCAGGCCGTTGTCGTGTCAGTACTGCTGTATGGCTGCACCACCTGGACCCTAACTAAGCGACTAGAGAATAAACTAGATGGGAGCTGCACAAGAATGCTGCGGGTGATCCTGAACAAGACGTGGAAACAGCACCCTACAAGAAAGCAGCTGTACGACCACCTACCACATATCACCCAAACCATCCGAGTGAGACGGGCAAGACACGCGGGACACTGCTGGAGAAGCAAGGACGAACTCATAAGCGACGTCCTCCTGTGGAAGCCAGCACATGGACAAGCCAGCGTGGGCCGACCAGCAAAAACGTACGTTGATCGGCTCTGTGCGGATACAGGATGCTGCATAGAAGACCTCCCGAGAATGATGAGCGATAGGGACGGATGGAGAGAGATTGTCATGGATATCCGCGCTGAAAGCGCGACATGATGATTATGATGATATATATATATATATATATATATATATATATATATATATATATATATATATATATAATATAAGTATATGATAAAAAGTCCTAAACCAAAAATTCTCTGCAAGAGTCTTTTAGTCATTTTTAGTTGACAGCTTTGACAGATGTCAATTCGGTTACGATCCTATTCTCCATCCTGAGAATGACACGATAGAAGAAGAAACGCGTAAGCAGTTCTCGTCAATTCTCGTGAGAAGAGGTGGAACGACGAGAAGTAGAGTTGAATGTATAAGGAGAGAAAACCTTGGGAAAGCTGCCATGACGTGTTTCGCCTTGATTGGTTTATTTTGTAAAGGATGTCAGCTAAATATTCCAATTTTATATGATCATGTCTCTTTTACTCGAGGAGTTGAGGTATTTTTGTTTTTACTGGGAACCTTTCTTTCCAAGCCACTAGATTATTTTTAGTTCTCTGTTTCACAGAGTACAGAAAGAAAGGAATAAAGGTAGATCAAGGAATATATATATATATATATATATATATATATATATATATATATATATATATATATACTGGTTGTTTTATAAGCATGAAAAAGAATGAAGATCAGATACAAAACTATGAATATTATGTTCGTAATCTTATTTATTTACCAATATTTCGAGGTGCATTCTTCTTTCCCAAAGATTTATAATAGACTAAAGCAACCAAAAATGTATATATATATATATATATATATATATATATAATATATATTTCCCCCACCATATATATATATATATATATATATATATATATATATAAATTTCCAGCCTATCCTCCTTCCACTACTCCCCTGCCCTTCTCACAAACTCATGACCCCCCTCCCACAAAATCTCTACTGCATTGTTCGTTTGAACTACTACCAATTCCTACTACCTACTACCTCCCACTACCAATTCCTACGCTACTGCTCGTTTTCTTTAAAAACGAGACACCACGGAACATACCATCAGTTTCCAACCTGAAGATAGCAGATTGACATACCGAAAGCGCTCGTAGAGACACCTTTGGTGGATTGCTACACCAGTTCTACCATGATACCAAAAAGATGGCCAGACACCTTGAAAGGATTTAATCTAAACTTGTACGACAGGAATTGTCACTCGAGTTCAACCAAACATGTTTAAAAGAGAAAATGCTGCCAAAATACACTTATATATATATATATATATATATATATATATGTGTGTGTGTATGTATATATATATTATCTCATGCATTCCAATATATATGTATGTATATATATATTATCTCATGCATTCCAACATTGTGAGAAAGGCGTCCTCTTGGAATTTAGAACCACAGGAAGAGTTTTTGACTTGAGAAGATTTAACTTCAAGTCTAAGACATCCTATGCACTTATCAGAGAGTTCCGATGATGTTGACTTTCTGGCTCACACTGAGGAGGATGTTCAAGATATTGTGAACCTTTTTGCTGCCTCGTGCTCTGCTTTTGGATTAAAAATAAGCTTGACAAAGACAAAGGTAATGTTCACCCCCGTAAAGGGTGAACCATATATCAAACCAACAATAGCCATTCATGGTACTTGTCTGGATGTTGTTGAGTCTTTTACATACTTAGGAAGTACACTAACTTGTGATGGATCTTTGGATGCTGAGATTCACCAGCGCATCCAGAAGGCATCTGTGGCCTATGGAACGCTCGAAAAAACGGTTATGGTCTAGTACCGGCATTACCCATAAAACAAAATTGAATGTTTATGGGTCCTGCGTGTTGAGTGTTTTATTGTACTCCTCGGAGACATGGACATTGTTTAGAAGACATCTGAAAATTCTTGAACACTTTCATCAGAAATGTTTGAGACGTATTCTAGACATCAAGTGGAATTCCGAAACGCCTAACACAGAAGTCCTTGCAAGGGCAGGATGCTCAAGCATTGAAACTCTTATCATAACGGCTCAAATGCGTTGGGCAGGTCATGTTGTGCGTATGGGTGATGCTAGATTGCCAAAGCAACTCTTTTACGGTCAGCTGCGTGATGGCAAGAGGCCGCAGCATAAGCCTAAGAAGAGGTATAAGGATTGCTTAAAAAACAACCCTGTAAAAATAAAAATAAGTCCTGACAACTGGGAAAAGCTGGCACTAAAGAGAACTGACTGGAGAGTTCATGTGGATGATGGCTGTACCAGTTATGAGAGTGAAAGAATCGTGCATGAAAACCTAAAGCGTCAAATTCGAAAGGGTTACACCTGTCATATTGGAGAGAACATGGAGGGTTGGAAGTGTCTGACATGTGGTCGAGTTTTGCTTTCGAGGGCTGGCTATGTCAATCATAGGAAATCTCACCTGGGTCAATCCATGCAGATTCCAGGAGTAAATAATGTGTCTTGTGCTATATGTGGCAAGGTCTGTAAGTCGGCTTCTGGTCTTAAGAGACATATGGTGGTGCATAAGCATCAAATTTTATCATCTGACTCATCCGATTCATCTGAATCATCTCATTCAACGGGGAAGAAGTCTTTTCAATGTCATATTTGCGTCAAACTTTGTAGATCTGCAGCAGGTTTGATGAGTCATTTGAGGGCTCATGCAAGAAAGGGTTCTGGTGGTGGAGTTGTGGGATTGTGAGGGACGGCAATGATCTGTAAAGATTATGCTATTGCCATATATATATATATATATATATATATATATATATATTATATATATATATATTTATATATAACAATATATACGATATAATATGTATCATAAAAAATGAATTATAATAATACATAAATATAATAATATACAAATATATATAAAATGTATAATATAATATATTATTTCAAAATATATAAATTCATATATATAATATTTATAAAAATGTTTAGATATATGTATATTTCCCCATATATATATATATATATATGTGTGTGTGTGTGTGTGTGTGTGTGTGTGTGTGTGTGTTGTAGATAATATATGTGCAATATTTCTAAGCAGATAGTGCTGGATATCATTGATAGAGGTTTTATATTTAAGTTATGGTAGCGTGGATATGGAGTCAACACCTACTGATGGGACCCTAACAGGTACTACCACTAGCGGACCAGAAGGAAGCTGTGAGTAATGGTGATGAAGGGGTACTCAAGAGCTCCAGAACTGGAACTTCGCCATTAGATGCAGTTTATCGTCATACCCAAGACTTATCAAAGATTGATAAAAGAAAATAAATTAGCAGAATAAAATAAACTTCAAATGTTAAAATCGACGATAAAACCGAATTATAACAGAATATCATACACTAATACTTTCTCAACACACACACACACACACACACACACACATATATATATATATATAGAGAGAGAGAGATAGATAGAGAGAGAGAGAGAGAGAGAGAGAGAGATAAAATGGTATGAAAACACACAATGCTGTTAAAATGAAAATATTTTATATTATATTCATGGCTGATAATGAACAAATTGAATTTTGTTCATTATCAGCCATGAATATGATATAAAATATTTTCATTTTAACAACATTTTGTGTTTTCATATCCTTTTATCTATACTCATACCGTCGGATTCATTTCCTTACTCTTAACTTATATATATATATATATATAATCCAAAAGTCCAGAGAAGAAATCTTCCATACGACACAAGAGTTTTATTTTAAAAAACCTGTCGCAGTTTGAGAGCTCAATGTGTGCTCTTAATGTTAGAGTCATTGAGCAAATATATAATCAAAGAAATAACAAAAGACTTAGCTTTATAGAATTCATCATTCGCATCTGATGAATCGGGAGAGTTAGACTATTTGTCTAAGCTCCTTGAAATAGACTATAATGCTAAATCTCTAAGTCTTTTGTTATTTCTTTACTCACACACACACACACACACACACACACATATATATATATATATATATATATATATATATATATATATGCAGAAAAAAATCGTGTTAGATTATTCTTTTCCGAATCACCTGATTCTGTTTTTTTTTTTTTGTTTTTTTGTTTAGTTTTTTTTTTTTTGTTGTTGTTTTTTTTCTTCGTTGTTTTTTTTATTTTGTTTGTTCTGAATCTATCTGCGATTGTAGATATAAGTTTGGTCGGTCACTAATGCATCATAAGAATTACAATATTAAATTTAACTAGATGAATTATATTTTTTTTTAATAGTTATTAATTTCAAATAGGAGAAATAGATATTTAAACCCTAAAATATAATTAAAATCAAATTTTAACTGTTTTACTAGTTATTATTTATAATTAGAATTAGATTAATAACAATACGAAAATGAGAACTAAGGAATAAATAAACAAATAGAATAAGTCGTATAATTGAGAGAAAAAATATTAACTAACATAGCGTTCATCGTTATAAAACGAAAAGAGAATTATCTTAGTTTAACTAAGGAATTACATAGACTTAGTTAAGCGTAGGGTCCCGATGAAATCATTTGGATTGAAAGCATGGTAGACCCTTAAATCTTTCAATCTACTACTATAATATTATTACTGTATATATCTTAATAAACCACACAATCTCGAAAACAAGCAGAAACCAAATGGATTTTAAAACTCACGAGACTAAACAAATATTTTACAGACGCGACCGCTTTCAATAACAACAAAGACAAATGATCCGTTCAACAGGAACGACATTCATCAGAGGAAGGGAATCTAACGATCCCGAAAATTTATGATAATAAATAAAAAAATAAATGAATTCTGTACTCCACAACATCGAGTTCCTTCATTTATTTTTTGATATTGTTTTAAATGCTTCATAATAACGCCCAACTTCAACATAAAAAAGACATATATATATATATATATAAAGTAATCTGCAGACGCGCGTTTCGGAGTTTCACCCCTCATCAGTACAGCTAGACTTATTTTTCAGCAGCTACCTCTGGTCGGGATCGAGACCCGAACGAACTTTCGCTCGTCAAGTCTCTTACCGATGGGTCCACAAGCAGCTGCCTAGAATAGAAGGCAGAATAATCGCTATATTTCCTAAACCGGAAATAAACTCACCAGAGGTCTCTAACTTGTAAACAAGTGGGACTAGCATTTCGCCGAAGCGGTGAATTTTCGCAATTAGTCCCTTCTACACAGAGTGCTCAACCTGAAAATTGGGAAGCGTATATATATATATATATATATATATATATATATATATATATATATATATATATATAATTAATGTTGATATTATGATTCCACACTCATAACTTCAATTAATGTTGATATTATGATTTCACACTCATAACTTCAAGTTTCTTGGTAGTCCAATCATCAGATGAGAAGTGGTTGAGATGTCAAAAACCAGTCGTGAAATGGTAAAGATTTTTACCATTTCACGACTGGTTTTTGACATCTCAACCACTTCTCATCTGATGATTGGACTACCAAGAAACTTGAAGTTATGAGTGTGAAATCATAATATCAACATTAATTATAAAACTGCTCTGCTTTATTAGCATTGAGCACCTTTCCATGCAAATACTTTTCTCATTTTTTCATTCACTATTCATTATATATATATATATATATATATATATATATATATATATATATATATATATATATATCGAAAAAGAAAAGAACCGTCTTAGACTATTCATTTCCGAATTACCTGTTAATGTTTTTGTTTTTTTGGGGTTTTTTTCAATTTCATCCTTTTAAATTTAATCCATTTAGTGTGTATAAGGTTTTATAGCCGATAGAAACAATTCAATTTTCTTTTCACCTCTTAGACTCGAATTGTAGGTCTTCACTTTCTCCGAGGCCAGTAATTGACTTTCTCGGGGGGTTGGGGGAAGAGATTGACTCGATCGAGGGGTGAGGATGGAGAGTTCAGATTGACTTTCTCGCGGGGTTGGGGTTACAGTTTGACTTTATTTGGGTGGATGGGGGTACTGATTGACTTTCTCTTGAGGTGGGAGTGCAGATTGACTTTTGTTGGAATTGGGGGGGGGGTCAAGATTGACTTTCTTTGTGGGGTAGAGGTACGTATTGAATTTCACTGGGGGTGGTGGGTACAGATTGACTTTCTCTGTGGGGTGGGGGTTCGGATTGACTATCTCTGGCGGGGGTGGGGTACGTATTGACTTTCTGTGGGGGGGGGTACAGATTGACTTTCTCTGTGGGGTGGGACTGCAGATTGACTTTCTGTGGGGTCGGGGTATAGATTGACTTTCGCTGGGGGTGGGAGGTATAGATTGACTTTCTCTGGGCGGCCGGGTACAAATTGCCTTTCTCTGGAAGTAGAGATTGAAGTTCTACACAATTCCTTCTCATTGCGCAGTAGTTTTATTTACTATAAAGTTCGGTGGAATTTTGAATAAATTGGAAATTTTATATACAGAGTATTTCCAATTTTTTATATCATCAGACAAATAGAAAAAAATCGTGTTTACACTATGGATAACAATGGTTAAGCTGGTTATTAAATTCTTCCAACTCCCCCCGAGTTGGAAGAATTTTTTGGCAAAATATTTTCCCAATGAGGTTAAGTTCAGTATGTTATTAAATCTATTATATAAGGGGAAAAATTCCATCGTTCTAAGAATTGTGGCATAAAAATTGAATTTGTTGTTTTGTCTGAAGACATTTTTTACCTGATTAAAAGAAAAAAAATGTTAAAAAATATTTATATTCATATAATATATATATATATATATATATATATATATATATATATTATATATGTGTGTGTGTGTGTGTGTGTGTGTGTGTGTGTGTGTGTATTATATGTCGTATATCCAACATTCTTTAAAAACTAAAACTGTAGACAGTAAGAAATATATATATATATATATATATATATATATATATATATATATATTTCTTACTGCCTACAGTTTTTGTTTTTAAAGAATGTTGGATATACGACATATAATACACACACACACATCTAAGCTAAGCTAAGTAAATAACTATAAGAACAGAAACTTACGGTAGTAAAGTTCCATATATATATATATATTATATATATATATATATATATATATATGTGTGTGTGTGTGTGTGTGTGTGTGTATACATATATGTATATATATATTATGCATTCAAATTTTAAAAAGTGGTATATATATGTGTGTGTGCGTATATATACATACATATATATATATATTTATATATTTACATACATGTACATGTGTGTGTCTGTATGTTTATATATGTCTATATATATATATATATATATATGTACCCATGTATGCGCACACATGTATACACGACTTTTTAAATTTTGAATACGGGAAATATACATAATCTCCCACAGACGTACACACACACATATATATTAATATATATATGTGCGTGCGTGCGTGTGTGTGTGTGTGTGTGTGTGTGTGTGTGTGTGAAGGGTGTCTTGGGTACAGCTTCTGTACATTTTATTAATGTTTTAAATCTCATCAAACATTCTTTTATTAACAATTTTTAATATAAATATATATTTTGTTTATCATTTTGTATAATATATATATATATATATATATATATATATATATATATATATATACATACACATGAGTGTGTGTGTATCTGTCTGTGTGCGTGTGTGTGTGTGTGTGCCTAAATTCTTAAATTCCATAACACGGACAGACAAATTGGTCTTTTCCTGTTTCTTGATGTGTCTCAATTAATTGAAATCTACACGAATATATTCTCTCTCTCTCTCTCTCTCTCTCTCTCTCTCTCTCTCTCTCTCTCACACACACACACACACATATATATATATGTATATAAGTAAGTAAAGTAAAGTCGTCGGGGCGGCCTAATGTCGGTATCGGCCAGACAGCGAGGGGGTCTATCCCCTTTTCACTAGCGCTAGGCCAAAGAGATCATTTGAGCATCTGAGATGGAGCGCCACGCCTACCATCAGCTCCTTACTTTACCGCACAGATCCCTGTGCTACTCATACGCTGAGTTGGCGGGGGCCAGTATCGAACCAAGAACCTTGGGATTCCTAGCCGAACACTCTACCGACTGAGCTAAACCGGCCCAAAGCGTGGTCAATGTATCTGAAAATAAACAATGAATGAATTCCTTAAACATAGACTCCTTGTTATTCAACAGACTTATTCCAGCGATATTCCATTGTTCGAAGCACCTCAGGAGGTCCACAAAGTTCCGGGTTCCAGTCCTGGCGTTCACCAAATCAACGAATGAGTAGCACGACTATTATCTATGTGATTAAACTGGGAGTTTTTGTTAGGTGTGTCGCTCACTCTCTGTGGAGGACGACAGACGAACATAATTATCAAGCAATAACTGTTGGCGAATGAAATTAACTAAGAGAGAACCATAGCCCAGAATGACCAATAATCTACCACTTTATTCACCATTGTGGCTTGGGGCACAAGCAACACGAGTCAGTTCGCAACTGTATGGTCGGACGCAATCTCCACTTTCTTTTCTGTAATTTCTACTCATTTTTGTTCAATACATTTGTATCCATTTTCACCAGCCGTTTGTCTTATTTTTTTTACCCTTAAAAACCCCATAACAAAAACATTTATTATTTCAAAGACATCCAATACATCCTCAAAAATGCTTGTGTATCATGTACTTTCTGAGACCTAAACTGAGACCTTTTGCAGCTGGAAATTTGTTGATGTATCAGTTGGCCTAGGCCTAGCAGTGGACAACTATTTGTACACATAAAGTTGGTATCTCCTGTATGGTGTGACCCCTAATATCAAGCTAAAACTTGGGTCTCAAAACATTGCATGATACATGAGTATATATATATTTACCAACCCCTCCGCACGAGCAGAATGCGACACAAGGTCAATTTCTTAAGCGGAGTTTAACAGGTTTGAATTCAGAGTTTTCCTTCTCCTAGACTGGTTACCTAGCCATGGTTAAAGAGTCCAGTCTGTCCTACTATTTGCCCATAGCTGGAGGGAGAATAGGATTCTTACCTTTCCCAAGGGTATTAGCGCTATGTGAAATTCAAACAGCTTCGTCCAGGAATTGAACTCTGATCGACGAGTCCATTTCCTATGACTCTAACCATTTGACCACGCGCCTCCACACATGAGTATATATGGTATATAAGGATAATCAGACATATTGATAATTTTAATCTTATTTTAATTTTTTTAATGACATACTTTATTAGATTTCCATGGGCACAGATTCTACATCCTGATCTTAGGTAGAAGTGTTGGAGAGTAACTTTGGCCTTAGGCTGCATGCACAGATACTACACTCTCATCAGTTAAATAGACAGATAAAGAAAAAAGAAATGAAAAAAAACATATAGAAAAGTCACAATGATTATCAGTAAATTGAAATCCTTTTAGGTTGGTTGGTTGGTTGGTTGGTTGGTTGGTTGGTTGGTTGGATTTCCAGCCTTGTGCTCACGTTTTGGCCTGTATACCATTATACCCTTTTCTTGAAATGGTATCGTTTTGATTTTTGTTCAGGATTGAGATGGACCAGATTACTAGCTCTACCAAATATATGTTAATGTCTAAATTTGAATCTATATATCAGTATTCGTGTTCCTTATTTGTACGACTGTTATCAATCTTGAAACACTCTCTGGTTAAAAATCAGACCGTCCAAATTGTCCAAGATGAAATGTAGAAATGTAAATCGTAAGTACTTGGTGTTGCTTATCCGTCCAATTCTTATTTCTCGTGAGTGTCGTCATCTTAGCTAAATAATGGACCATTCCGATTTTATTATAAAGAAAAAAAGGGAAGGAAAAGGACATGCGACTTTTTGTAATCTATTTTTGTCTGTAAAATGAATTCTAGAGCTTCACTACTCCTAAAAATTGGTTTATAAAAACATTTTTCTCAAGCGACCCAAAAATGCTATAAATAAAGTTTTAGAGTTAACTAATTTCAAGTCATTGATGATTTTTGATTTGCAAAATTTTATTAGATGTTGTAGCTTCGGTTCTGAGCAAAAACCAAACTATCTTTTGGGTACAAATAATGTTCAATATTTGTGAAATAATAATATGACATTTTTTGTCATAGATGCAGTGCCACATTGGGATATTGATCTTGCTATGAAAAATATCAGAAATCATCAATAACTTAAAATTGGTTCATTTAAGACTTTTTATAGCATTTTTTAGATTGCTTGGGCAAAAATGCTTTTATAAACTAATTTTCAGGAGTAGGGAATCTCTACAAAACCTTATACAGACAAAAATTAGATTACAAAAAGTCGCCATTTTTCGCGACCCCCCTCAAATTTGGACAGCTAAAAATCGACATAACTTCGCCAATTGCATTGGGGATGGTTTTTACTATAAAATTGCATTGGGGATGGTTTTTACAATAAAATTGCATTGGGGATGGTTTTTACTATAGAATTGCATTGGGGATGGTTTTTACAATAAAATTGCATTGGCGATGGTTTTTACAATAAAATTGCATTGGGGATGGTTTTTTACAATAAAATTGCATTGGATGGATTTTACTATAAAATTGCATTGGGGATGGTTTTTACAATAAAATTGCATTGGGGATGGTTTTACAATAAAATTGCATTGGCGATGGTTTTTACAATAAAATTGCATGGGGATGGTTTTTACAATAAAATTGCATTGGGATGGTTTTTACAATAAAATGCATTGGGATTGGTTTTTTACAATAAAAATTGCATTGGATGGTTTTTACTATAAAATTGCATTTGGGGGATGGTTTTTACTAAAATTGCATTGGGGATGTTTTACAAAAATTGCATTGGGGATGGTTTTTACAATAAAATTGCATTGGCGATGGTTTTTACAATAAAATTGCATTGGGGATGGTTTTTACAATAAAATTGCATTGGGAATGGTTTTTACTATAAAATTGCATTGGGGATGGTTTTTACAATAAAATTGCATTGGGGATGGTTTTACTATAAAATTGCATTGGGGATGGTTTTTACAATAAAATTGCATTGAGAATGGTTTTTACTATAAAATTGCATTGGTGATGTTTTTTACTATAAAAATTGCATTGGAGATGGTTTTTACAATAAAATTGCATTGGGGATGGTTTTTACTATAAAATTGCATTGGGATGGTTTTACAATAAAATTGCATTGGGGATGGTTTTTACTATAAAATTGCATTGGGATGGTTTTTACAATAAAATTGCATTGGGGATGGTTTTTACAATAAAATTGCTTTTTTACTATAAAATTGCATGGGGATGGTTTTTACTATAAAAATTGCATTGGGATGGTTTTTACTATAAAATTGCATTGGGGATGGTTTTTACTATAAAATTTGCATTGGGGATGGTTTTTACTATAAAATTGCATTGGGGATGGTTTTTACTATAAAATTGCATTTGGTTTTTTACTATAAAATTGCATTGGGGATGGTTTTTACTAATAAAATTGCATTGGGGATTTATAAAATTGCATTGGGGATGGTTTTTACAATAAAATTGCATTGGGATGGTTTTTACAATAAAATTGCCAATTGCTTGTTTTTACTATAAAATTGCAATTTTTACAATAAAATTGCATTGGAATGGTTTTACAATAAAATTGCATTGGGGGCAATGGTTTTTACAATAAATTGCATTGGGATGGTTTTTACTATAAAATTGCATTGGGATGGTTTTACTATAAAATGCATTGGGGATGGATTGCATTTGGTTTTACTATAAAATTGCATTGGGATGGTTTTTACAAAAATAAAATTGCATTGGGGATGGTTTTTACTATAAAATTGCATTGGGAATGGTTTTTACAATAAAATTGCATTGGCGATGGTTTTTACAATAAAATTGCATTGGGGATCGTTTTATAATTAAATTGCATTGGGAAAGGTTGTTACTAAGAACTATTAAACAACACAAGTACAGAAGATCCAGCCCAGGTTAAGCAACATCTACCAGATCCATCTGCACAGGCAAAAGATGAGGGGTTTTGAAAAAGAGCTACAAATTCTTCATTTAGAGATAACACAGCGACACATATGCATATACACAGGATTGGGTGGGGACAGTAACTGAAAGTTAAAAAAGAAAAGAAAGAAAAAAAAAGCTGTAGAAAACACCTGGCAGCAGAAAGGTACCCTTGCAAGGTCCCTAAAAACATATTCCCAATTTGTTAAGGAAAGAGAAAAAAAAGAAAAGAAAAAGGAATGTGGGAAGGTAAGTAAAAGATTAATTAAAAAGTAGGGCGCGTTTTGTAGGGCTCCTTTGAATATATTTAGCTTTACTCTACTAGTGGCAGCCCATTGATACTTGATGACAGTACTGGAACTTAACTTTACCCATTCATGACAGGCAATACTCCACTTT
>CM042172.1:6103100-6120600 GCA_023376005.1 Doryteuthis pealeii | reverse complement strand
GGATTAGGTGAAGAAGTTAAGTGGGTGGCATAGCGTTTGTGAGGAAATATTTTGATTGCTTCTTAGGATCAAATTTTCTCCAAGAAGGCTGACCCACTTTCTCTTCGAACTTGTTTCTTTCACAATGTATTTTTCCACTTTACCCTGCATATCCTCTCTAACTCTCTTCTCTGTTGCTTTCCTTTCCCTCCCTTTCCAATGATTTCCTCCTGACCAATCAAAATCTTTCCTTGCGTAAATAACGGGTATGCAGTACATAGGACGATTCACCGTAGTGCAACGTTAGCACGTTGGTCTCACAGATCTATAAGCGAGTTCAATCTTCTCCCGACGTCCTATATTTGCATCCTCGTGTCACATCCTACCCGTGGCAAAAGGGATGGGTAACTACTTACAAGTTTACAGCATATATATATTTACCAACCCCTCCGCACGAGCAGGATGTGACACAAGGTCAATTTCTTAAGCGGAGTTTAACAGGTTTGAATTCAGAGTTTTCCTTCTCCTAGACCGGTTGCCTAACCAAGGTTAAAGAGCCCAGACCACCCTACTATTTACCCATACCTGGAGGGAGAGTACCATTCATACCTTTCCCAAGGGTATTAGCGCTAAGTGAAATGCAATTACCACGTCCAGGATTTGAACTCGGGTCGACGAGTCCATTTCGCATGGCTTTAACCATTACACCACGCGCTTCCTAAGTTTACAGCATATAGGGCATTCAATCATGGAGTAATAATTAGCAAGCTAGTCTCGCATATCCATTGTTACTGCACTGCGAGTTTGATACTCACTGGATGCTCCATAGTTGTAACCTTGTGTCATACCCAGATAAAATTCTACATATTTTGTAGGTGACTCACCTATAACACGAACATTGGACTTACTCAAAGCGTATATTTAACAGAGCAAAGCTACTCAAGTGACAAGTAGCAGATACATGTTCTTCGTGTACGCTGTAATAAGGAAACCCTTTTCATTGTACATTGATATATTGCTGAATACATCTGTTCCTACATTTTATCGCCCTGTTGTGTAATTATTTATTGACCCTTAAACAGGTCATAACAAATAATAATATGTGTCACGTGGTGTAATGGTTAGCGTCATGGGAAGTGAGCATGACCTCCACCCAAAAAACCTTTGCATATAGGAAACAACACTAAAACCATTTGCATGGTGAGTGTTGTAATGGTTAGAGTGGTAAGAAATGGACTCGCCGACCCGAGTTCAAATCCAGGACGAGCCTGTTTACATTTCACCTAGCGCTAATACCCTTGGGAAAGGTATGAATCCAACTATTCTCTCTCCAGCTATTGGTAAATAGTAAGGCAGATTGGGTTCTTTAACCTAGAAAACCAGTCTAGCAGAAAAAAATCTGACTTCAAACCAGTTAAACACACATTTTGTTTGCATTGTTAGATGGTGAGGCTAAATAAATTGACCTTGTGTCGCATCCTGCTCGTGTGGAGGGCTTGGAAAATATATATATCTATAATGAGAGTCAATTTTATTTATTCTTCGCCTACAAGTTTTTAATAACATCTCTTATCGTACAGGATAGTTGGTATTCAAACGCGTATTTGTCAGATTGTTAATTTTCGCCATCGCTTTCAGGTATCGTCTGCGAAAGTGAAAAGGGGAATCACGTGACTATTTCAAAGGATTCAAATTCATTTGAAAATGTCGTCTGCTTTTATGAGTTTATAAATTCATTAAAGCGGGAACGTCTTTTAAGCGGGAAAAGGAAGCGGCCATTATTTATTGGTCGTGGTATTCGACGCAAATCTCTTTCATTTCAATAAGAAGATGATGCGTAAGTGTACAGCATCCTTAGAGACAGATCTCTTGTTTTTATCAATTTAGTAACGTCATTATTCAGACATAAAGTTATTTTGATCCAGAGTTTATATATATATATATATATATATATATATATATATATATATATATAAATTTATATATTAAATTTTACTTGAAGGCACTTACAACGCATGTATCGCATAAAATTCGATACTTTTTCTTATAGAAAATGAACTTGATAAGTGTAATCCCAGCAAATTTAAAATTTAATATATACTTTATTCAGCAACGTTCCTAAATAACAAACACCCAAAAATCTTATATATAATTTAATATACCAAGCGTGTTGGTAGATCCTTGCGGAGAGAAAAAACCCAGCAGAAAGTTTGATTGTAAAAATATACTACCAAACATCAACCAGGAAGAAAACAATTTTTGAAAAAAAGAAAGGACCAAGATATTCGTACCAACAAAAAATAATCTATTGGTACAGTATTGGGCCAAAAGAAAAAACAATTTATATGTATATATATATATATATGTATATAAGATATATATATATATATATTCATATAACCGCTAGGAGAACTCTAATAAGTAAAAAGTGCTCGATACCTAAGTAGAGCCAATAATAAAGATAATCTCAGATTTAGATAGAGTCAGATTTTAGCCCTGAAGAGCTTTATGCGAAACTAATAGTAGGTTCGTCTGACTCATTAGATTATCTTATATATATATATATATATATATATATATATATATATATATATATATATATTACCACAGTCTAAAACTATCTATCATTAACACTATCTCACTTGATCTATATATAGTGGACTCTCCTATCGTGAACGATAGATGAGGGAATGAGGGATTCGTTTCCTCCCATGTTGTGCATGCTATCAAGAAGACATTTTGTGTTTCCTCTAGTATGATAGTAGCCCAGCCTTGCTAGGAGCTATGAAGCCACACTGACAAATGAAATTTTCTAAGGCGGGACTCAGATGTTTTTGCTTTAAAGTTAGGCAGAGCTGATCTCGATGCTTCAAAGCTCTTTCCGATTTGATGCTAGATTTTCCCAAGCACTCAGGTTAATATTGAGGCGTTTCAAATTGTCCTGCAATTTGTCTTTATAGCGTAAGAGAGGATGTCCAATAGAACGCTTAGCATTTTGTAATTGTCCGTATAAAATCTTCTTTGGAAGCCTGTTCTCATTCATTCTGACAACGTGACCTGCCCACGTAAGCTGAACCTTGGCTAGTAAGGTTTCGATGCCAGCAAAGTTACATTTTTTTAATTGTGCTATTTTGTACTCTATCATTCCATTTTATACCGCAAATGGCACGAAGACAATACATGTGAAAGGCGTCAAGTTGGTTTATGTGCTTGCGGTAAAGTGTCCAAGTTTCAGCACCACACGGTGTGTGGTGTAATGGTTAGTGTTGTAGGTTCGAGTTCAAATCCTGGACGAGCCTGCTTGCATTTCACACCGTGCTAATATCTTTGGGAAAGGTATGAATCCAACTACTCTCCCTCCAGCTATGGGTAAATAGAAGGGCAGATTTTTTCTTTAACACTGTTAAGGTAACCAGTCTAGGAAAAGGAAAACTCTGAATTCAAATACGTTAAACTCCGCTTAAGAAATTGACCTTGTGTCACATCTTGCTCATGCGGAGGTGTTGGTATATATATATAATATATGCCCTACAAATAACACACACACACATACGCACACATGGTGTTGGGACATAATAACAAATACACCGCACACGCACAACTGTACAACAGTTAATTTTGATAGACAGTAAATTTACACACCCGCACCCATAAACAATCAAACGATGTCTAGAATGTTAATCTCAGAGACATATTAATAAAAAAGAGATCAGATGGTCCTGTTAGTAAACAAAAAAAAACATGCTTAGAGGGCGAGCCAAATCTGGAATGATAATTTTTTTAAAGCAAATGAACAACACACAAACATAAACGCGAACACACACACTTACACATACACGTACACACACACAAACACACATATAAACAAGCCCCCCCACACACACACACACAGATTTTGGAAGACATTAGACAGAACAAATGAACAGCCACTAGCAACAACCGCAGTTCTAGTAAACTTCTGTAGAAGAGATTTTTCCCCGAAATATTAAGAATTGAGAATAAATCACAGGTTAACAAACGACACCTTTTTTCTTTACACTTGCATTGTGATAGCCTTCAAAACCAACCAACAAACCAATATAAACACAATGCTTCAAGCAAAGTACAAAGCCCTTTATATATATTATATATATATATATATATATATATATATATATATATATATTGGAGGATATGTGCTTAATTGAAGTCATACCTAATTTTGAAAATTAATTAGTTAATAATTAATGAATTTAGGCGGGCATATATGTTCAAATGTAAGGCTAAACAAATCGAGAAAATGTCAATCCCTGAATGTACATTTCGACCTATGCAGGGATTGACATTTTCTCGATTTGTTTAGCCTTACATTTGAACATATATGCCCGCCTAAATTCATTAATTATTAACTAATTAATTTTCAAAATTAGGTATGACTTCAATTAAACACATATCCTCCAAAAATTGTCGGCTAAAAAGCTATATAAAAAGTAAACACATTGTTTATTACATTCATATAATTATATATATATATATATATATATATATATATATATATATATATATATATATATAAAAGTAATTGGTAATTTGCTTGAAGCATGTTAAGTATGTTATAATATATTAACGATTTGAAGGCAATTACAATGCGTATAAAAAATAAAAACAAAAATATGTTATTTTTGTCTTATCGATTTCAAAGTAGAAACTTCATTTTCAGATGTGAATATCAGAAATGTACGTGCTTAAGTTTTTCTGATATTCACCTCTGAAGATGAAGTTTCTACTTTGAAATCGATAAGACAAAAATAACATCTTTATGTTTTTATCTTTTATACGCATTGTAATTGCCTTCAAATCATCAATATATATAATATATATATATATATATATGTGTGTGTGTGTGTGTGTGTGTGTGTATAAACCTCAAAAATTTCTAAACAGACTGAATAACAATACCTACCACTCGCTTTCTCGTTATTCTGTGATAAATAATTTCTTATCACCTTCCATATACCAACAAATGCCCTGAAGATGATCTAATTAATAGATCGAAACACTGCAACGTCGGCCAATAAACTCACCACTTAACCCATTTAAACCTGTGTTTTTTCATTTTCCTAATATACTACATACCGTCAGATTCACTTCCTTTCTTCACACACACACACACACACACCACACACACACACACACACACATATATATATATAATATATATAATATATATATATATATATATTAAAGTAATTGGTAATTTGCTTGAAGCATTGTTAAGTATGTTATAAATAATAAAATTCGAAGGCAATACAATGCGTAAAAAATAAAGACAAAAAGATGTTTTATATGTCTAATCGATTTCAAAGCAAAGCTTTATCATCAGAGTGTATTTCAGAAATATATATAATATATATATATAATATATATATATATATATATATATATATATATATATATATATACTAAACAACACTAAAACCATTTTCTGAGAGAAATCTAACACCAGTTTTCTCTTCATTGTTTCTTAAAGAGTTTTTTTTGTTGTTTTTTTATGAGTTTTTTTTTCAACCTGTCTAATGCAAATACAAATACACATCTTTTCTTTCTCTCTCTCTCTCTCTCTCTCTCTCTCTCTCTCTCTCTCTCTCTCTCTCTCTATCTATCTATCTATCTCTTTCTTTTTTCTTTTATTTACGAAACCAAATTCCATTCTTCAAAACGACAAAACCAACAACAACAAGAACAAAGCGAACTAACTGATTCCACCTTTTTTGTCATCAGTTCTAACGGAGGTGACTGATGCTGTAGTTCGTCGCTAGGATTGTTGATTTTTGATCATCTTTTTTTTGTTGTTCTTCTTCATCATCGCACCAGACAGATGCATTGCAGACCACGTGCCACGAATTCGTGTCACATTTGACTAGCGACCAACAATTGCAGTTTTTCATTATGACAAGACAAAATATGCATTGTAAACTACTCTAGCTGATTGTGCACTAAAAACAAAGCCAATGCTCTAGCGTTACTACCAACGTCTACTACCTATATAGGTGTGTCTAAAATGTATCGAGATTTTCGGTACTTTTTGACACACCTTGTATTCGGAAAAATTAGCGTTCCCTTCATTCTTCATTTCTATCTTGGTAAATACAGTTTAAGATCTGTACTTTTTGACACACCCTTGTATTCGGAAAAATTAGCGTTCCATTCATTCTTCATTTTTATCTTGGTAAATACAGCTTTAAGATCTGTACTTGTTGTCACACCTTGTATTCTGAAAAATTAGCGTTCCCTTCATTCTTCATTTCTATCTTGGTAAATACAGCTTTAAGATCTGTACTTGTTGTCACACCTTGTATTCGGAAAAATTAGCGTTCCATTCATTCTTCATTTTTATCTTGGTAAATACAACTTTAAGATCTGTACTTTTTGACACACCTTGTATTCTGAAAAATTAGCGTTCCGTTCATTCTTCATTTCTATCTTGGTAAATACAGTTTTAAGATCTGTACTTGTTGACACACCTTGTATTCTGAAAAATTAGCGTTCCATTCATTCTTCATTTCTATCTTGGTAAATACAGCTTTAAGATCTGTATTGTTGTCACACCTTGTATTCTGAAAAATTAGCGTTCCATTCATTCTTTCATTTCTATCTTGGTAAATACAGCTTTAAGATCTGTACTTGTTGACACACCTTGTATTCGGAAAAAGTAACGTTCCATTCATTCTTCATTTCTATCTTGGTAAATACAGTTTTAAGATCTGTACTTGTTGTCACACCTTGTATTCGGAAAAATTAGCGTTCCCTTCATTCTTCATTTCTATCTTGGTAAATACAGCTTTAAGATCTGTACTTGTTGACACACCTTGTATTCGGAAAAAGTAACGTTCCATTCATTCTTCATTTCTATCTTGGTAAATACAGTTTTAAGATCTGTACTTGTTGTCACACCTTGTATTCGGAAAAATTAGCGTTCCATTCATTCTTCATTTCTATCTTGGTAAATACAGTTTTAAGATCTGTACTTGTTGACACACCTTGTATTCTGAAAAATTAGCGTTCCCTTCATTCTTCATTTCTATCTTGGTAAATACAGTTTTAAGATCTGTACTTGTTGACACACCTTGTATTCGGAAAAAGTAACGTTCCATTCATCTTCATTTCTATCTTGGTAAATACATAAGATCTGTAACACTTGTATTCGGAAAAATTAGCGTTCCTTCATTCTTCATTTCTATCTTGTAAATACAGCTTTTAAGATCTGTACTTGTTGACACACTTGTATTCGGAAAAAGTAACGTTCCATTCATTCTTCATTTCTATCTTGGTAAATACAGCTTTAAGATCTGTACTTGTTTGTCACACCTTGTATTCGGAAAAATTAGCGTTCCATTCATTCTTCATTTCTATCTTGGTAAATACAGTTTTAAGATCTGTACTTGTTGACACACCTTGTATTCTGAAAAATTAGCGTTCCATTCATTCTTCATTTCTATCTTGGTAAATACAGTTTTAAGATCTGTACTTGTTGACACACCTTGTATTCTGAAAAATTAGCGTTCCATTCATTCTTCATTTCTATCTTGGTAAATACAGCTTTAAGATCTGTACTTGTTGTCACACCTTGTATTCTGAAAAATTAGCGTTCCATTCATTCTTCATTTCTATCTTGGTAAATACAGTTTTAAGATCTGTACTTGTTGACACCCTTGTATTCGAAAAAGTAACGTTCCATTCATTCTTCATTTCTATCTTGGTAAATACAGTTTTAAGATCTGTACTTGTTGACACACCTTGTATTCGGAAAAATTAGCGTTCCCTTCATTCTTCATTTCTATCTTGGTAAATACAGCTTTAAGATCTGTACTTGTTGACACACCTTGTATTCGGAAAAAGTAACGTTCCATTCATTCTTCATTTCTATCTTGGTAAATACAGTTTTAAGATCTGTACTTGTTGTCACACCTTGTATTCGGAAAAATTAGCGTTCCATTCATTCTTCATTTCTATCTTGGTAAATACAGTTTTTAAGATCTGTACTTGTGACACACCTTGTATTCTGAAAAATTAGCGTTCCCTTCATTCTTCATTTCTATCTTGGTAAATACAGTTTTAAGATCTGTACTTGTTGACACACCTTGTATTCGGAAAAAGTAACGTTCCATTCATTCTTCATTTCTATCTTGGTAAATACAGTTTTAAGATCTGTACTTGTTGTCACACCTTGCATTCGGAAAAATTAGCGTTCCATTCATTCTTCATTTCTATCTTGGTAAATACAGTTTTAAGATCTGTACTTTGTTGACACACCTTGTATTCTGAAAAATTAGCGTTCCCTTCATTCTTCATTTCTATCTTGGAATACAGTTTTAAGATCTGTACTTGTTGACACACTTGTATTCGGAAAAATTAGCGTTCCATTCATTCTTCATTTCTATCTTGGTAAATACAGCTTTAAGATCTGTACTTTTTGACACACCTTGTATTCGGAAAAATTAGCGTTCCATTCATTCTTCATTTCTATCTTGGTAAATACAGTTTTAAGATCTGTACTTGTTGACACACCTTGTATTCTGAAAAATTAGCGTTCCCTTCATTCTTCATTTCTATCTTGGTAAATACAGTTTTAAGATCTGTACTTGTTGACACACCTTGTATTCTGAAAAATTAGCGTTCCCTTCATTCTTCATTTCTATCTTGGTAAATACAGTTTTAAGATCTGTACTTGTTGACACACCTTGTATTCGGAAAAATTAGCGTTCCATTCATTCTTCATTTCTATCTTGGTAAATACAGCTTTAAGATCTGTACTTTTTGACACACCTTGTATTCGGAAAAATTAGCGTTCCATTCATTCTTCATTTCTATCTTGGTAAATACAGCTTTAAGATCTGTACTTTTTGACACACCTTGTATTCGGAAAAATTAGCGTTCCATTCATTCTTCATTTCTATCTTGGTAAATACAGCTTTAAGATCTGTACTTTTGACACACTTTGTATTCTCATTCTTCATTTCTATTTTGGTAAATACAGCTTTAAGATCTGTACTCTTTGACACACACCTTGTATTCTGAAACATTAGCGTTCCATTCATTCTTCATTTTTATCTTGGTAAATACAGCTTTAAGATCTGTACTCTTTGACACACCTTGTATTCTGAAAAAGTAACGTTCCCTTCATTCTTCATTTCTATCTTGGTAAATACAGCTTTTAAGATCTGTACTTGTTGTCACCCTTGTATTCTGAAAAATTAGCGTTCCATTCATTCTTTATTTCTATCTTGGTAAATACAGCTTTAAAATCTGTACTTTCTGACACACCTTGTATTCTGAAAAATTAGCGTTCCATTCATTCTTCATTTTTATATTGGTAAATAAACTCTATACTTTTTGACACACCTTGTATTCTGAAAAAAAAATAACGTTACATTTATTGTTCATTCCTATCTTGGTAAATATAGCTTCAATCTCGATACGTTTTTTATACGTATTATCAAATTTTCTGTAACATCTCTACTAGAAGCGGCTACCCAGCATCGCCTGGGTAGAGATGAAGGGAAATCCTGGTGTATTTATTTACTTACTTTTGTCATCTAGGAATACTGGATGTTTATAAGTAGAGTTTCAATGCTATTTCTATGAATATTTTGATTTTTAAATATCTTCAAATATAAATCAAATCTTCATAATTTTTGCACAAAAAGCAAGAACTGGTGATATTTAATGTGTATATATATTTACTTTGTCGTTAATTGTTTTTATTTTCGGGTATACATAGATGCAACCAACAGCCATTTATATATTTATAGATGGTTTGTTGATTGGTTGGTTGGTTGGTTGGTTGGTTGGTTATTTAATTGGTTAAATTTTACGACAGTTCAACCCTTGTTGGGTTATGTTATGTCGAAGACGTTTTGTTTTATTCATTGTTGTTGTATATTCAATTTTTTTTTTCAAAGTCAATTTTTACATGTATTTTTTATTTTTTATCTACTTAACCCCAAAATGGGACCCTAAAACGTACTACCACTCCGGGGCAGAGGGGATCCGGGAGTAATGGCAATGAAGGGGTACTCCACACTCCCCAGAGTCAACTATCTACATTACCAAAATTCCCATTATATCACTTTGTACGATGTTGGTTTATTGGTTGGTTTTACGGCATGTCAACCCTTGTTGGGTTATCTTATGGCGGAGACGTTTTGTTTTATTCATTCTTGTTGGATATTCCATTTTTTTAAACTCAATTATTAACATATTTTAAAACTTTGTTCTTTTAGGGGTCTGGAACAAAAGGGTTCTTCCTTGCGTCCGTTGGCAGTTCTTAATAAACGAACACAAGACGTTCTTGTTTTTCTGAGCTCATCTATTTTATTTTCCGCAATTTGGAGATTTGGGTCTTAAATAGACACATTGCCATTGTGATGCGTCTCTTCCAAAACCGTCGACCAAACACTGACATCTGTCCAAACCGACTATCTCCTCTAATTATTTATTTATTTTGTGTCAAGCTTTGCTCTTTTAGTTCCCAAACATGTCTAGATAAAGTTGTTGCCTTCCCGCCTTTACATTAGAGTATGGGACAACAAACTACGGCCAGCGTGCCGGATCCGGCCCGCGAAGGAATATTATCAGGTCCGCCAACGGTACTTGAATTTTTTGGACCATATGACCTTTAGGCACCCCTTTTTGATCTCGATTGAGAAACGACATGTTTTCCATTTACACCGTCAACAGACGATTTTTAGATTTTTTAAAAATTATAAAGCTAACCCCTAACCCTAACCCTAACCACTAACAAACAATCGGATAATTATGGTGTAAATGAAAAACATGTCCTTTCTTAATCGAAATCAAAAAGGGGTGCCTAAAGGTAATATGGTCCAATTTGTTTCTTAAAAAGAACAACTTATGTATGCGAAAAGTCTTTTCAAAATTGAAATATGTGAAATCAACAACGAACGAAATTGACTGATAAACATCTGAAAGCAATTCTCTTGATTGGATGTAGAAATTCCAAAACAAACATTGACGATATCTTGAAAAGCAAACTCCAGTTTCACAAATCTCACTAAACCTTTCTGCTAATGTTGCGTTCTTTGATAATGTTTTGAAAATGAACTCATCCATGAATATAATATGGAAATATACATTTTTACATCTTTTTCTCAGAGCTTTCGTTCTGGCTAGCAATTATAAATGACAATAACAATGTGGCCCGCGCTCATTATTTTTTCAGTTATCCGGTCCACCATGAAAAAAGTTTGGTGATCCCTGCATTAGAGAAATATTAGAGGGGATATTTTAAAGAAATCAAAGGTATGAAGGTCTCTGAACGACTTATGTTTCCTATGTCTAAACAAAAAATCAAATTCCCAGATAAGAAAAAGTTATAAACAATAGAATAGAATCGATATGTAATTGTAGGCACAAATAAAGTTGTTCTCTAAAATAGAATTAGAATTATATCGTTGAATTTTAACCGTATACACTAGCTATCATCTATGATAAGTTTTGTGACAGAGTTATCAAAAAGCAACATTAAAATCCGGAATGATTAACCTCGCAAATAGATCTGCACAAACCGAATCCTTGTTACACAGCCTAGAAAAAGCAGCACGGAACATCAGCCTATACGTAAACCCTGATAAACCGAGTTCATGTCTTTTAAAAATGGTAAACTCTTAAACTTGGTATATCAATTCGAAAAACCTAGCCAGTCATATCTCATCCACAGAAAGTGATGTTAATGCACGCATAGGATAGGCATGGTCTGCTATAAATTATCAGTCATATGGAAATCTGAACTAACAAACAGCTAAAGAGACAATTCTTCCAAACCGTTGTCGTATCAGTGCTGCTGTACGGCTGCACCACTTTGACCCTAACGAAGCGCTAAGAGAATAAACTAGATAGGAACTGCACAAGAATGCTGCGTGTGATCCTAAACAAAACCCGGAAACAACACCACACAAGAAAACAGCTGTATAGTCACCTGCCCCATATCACCTAAACCATCCGAATAAGATGAAAAAGATACGCAGGACACTGCTGGAGAAGCAAGGACGAACTCATAAGTGACGTTCTCCAGTGGAAGCCAGCACATGGGCAAGCCAGTGTGGGCTGTCCAGCAAATACGTACATTGATCAGTTCTGTGCGGATACTGGATGCTAAGCAGAGGACCTCCAGAGAACAATGAGTGATATGGACGGTTGGAGAGAGATTTTCATGGATGTCCGTGCTAATAGCGTGATGATGATGACCTTTGTGTTGTTGTTGGCAACCTTCCGTCTACGAGAGACGATGGAGTAGTGTCCAAGTTTCTTTTAAAACTACATAGCCTGAGCGGGTTCATATGGAGGATGAGCTGTTGCCCAAGCAACAAATCCCCCTCTCTACACTGCCGCTGTGGAAAAGAAAGACAAGAAGCTAATGCAGTTTGCCAGCGGTAGTGTCGCAGGAGTAGCTGTGTAGCACTGGATTTCAGCATCACACCACTCGGTTCCTGATTTGTTTTGGGGGTTTACTCCCCTAGCCTTTCCTTGAAAGCCAGTGGAGGTTTTGTGTCGCACTTTTCCTTGACTTAGATGGGTTGCAGACTTCTTGTAATCGGGGGCCATCTCGGAACTTTGAACCTAATCCTTTATTCTGTCCATGGGGTAGGGTATCCTGTTTTCATTTCACTAACCATAGCTGAGGTACAGGTGTTAAGCTGTTAGATGGGTTACCGACCAAGGCTAAGGAGCCCCTTAAAACCCATTTGATGTTGGTATATATGAGTAATACAACAATAATTTTTATTGTTATATACAACAGTGCTTACTGCTCACGTAAAAAAGTAAAGAAGAACGGCCGGGTTAGCTCAGTCGGTAGAACGTTTGGCTAGAAACCACAAGGTTCCTAGTTCGATACCGGCCTTCGCCAACTCAGCGTATGAGTAGCACAGGGATCTGTGCGGTTAAGTACGGAGCTGATGGTAGGTGTGGTGCTCCACTTCAGATACAAAAATAATCTCCTTGGTCTAGCGCTAGTGAAAAGGGGATAGACTCCCTCGCTGATTGGCTGATACCGACTTTAGGCCACCCCGACGACTTCACTTACTTTTACTCACATAAATCCCCAAATGACCTTTGTAGAAGAAAATATAATGAGAATAGGTAGTGGAAGGAAACGTACAGTAACGGCTAAATTCTTATCAGCAAGACTACCAACTAATCTTATATACTAGTCGAGGGAAAGGGTGCAATCAAAATGACCTACAATTTTATTTTGTTGTATTTTCATTTTTTTTTTTTTTGGTTTTACCCAACCCCTCCATCGCCAAAAATTCATTCGAAGCACGTACTGCGTGTAAATCATCAAAATCATTCGAAATAGCGATATCTTAAGTAGAATAAAACCATAGAGAGAATGTGGTATTTTGGTGAAAGTAGGCTGCACAAGAAAGAATGCAAGCGTTTATTTTTAGATGAATCGGTCGCCGAGTGTACCTAGCTAGTTAGAAGCATGTAACAGTATGACCAGCTTTATCACCTCCTCCCCCTGATACAACTTCTGGCTATATGCCGATATGTGCCGTGCACCTATGAAACCATTTTCGGATAATTAAAAATTATTTGAGGTGGGTGTAGAAGTGTTGTTGTTGTTGTTGTTGTTGTTGGCACCCTTCCGTCTACGAGAGACGATGGAGTAGTGTCCAAGTTTTTTTTTACTCCATAGCCTTGGTGGAGGATGAGCTGTTGCCCAAGCAGCAAATCCCCCTCTCTACACTTCCGCTATGATCCAAAGGAAAGGCAAGAAGCCAATGCAGTTTGGCATCGGTAGTGTCGCAGGAGTTGCTGGGTAGCATCACACCACTATAGGGGCTCCGGTTCCTGATTTGTTTTGGGGGGTTTTACTCCCCTAGCCTTTCTTTGAAAGGCAGTGGAGGTTTTGTGTCGGACTTTTCCTTGACTTAGATGGGTGCAGAAGTATTGTGTTGGGATTTCAGTCTCGGAAGACTATAATAAAGTTTTTGTGCCCCTGAAGTTACAGCGCCTCCTGTGACTGTGAAGTCCGATGTTTGAAAAACATTCTCGACCACAGATGTCGCATTTGTAGGCTGTCCCTGAACATGTTGATGTGTCGGTGCCTTCTTGTCGTTGCTTTCTTCTAGTCGTCTTAGCTTCATGATATTGCGCTAGGGTGACTTCTGATATGAATAGTTCTCTACGGAGAGTCTGCCGCCACCGGGGGCGGTCATGAGCCAAATTTTCCCAGTTGGAAGGGGCAAATGCCCAAAGCACCTGAGATCATTCTTGCAGACATCCTTGAATCGTAGCTTGGAGGCGACCAATCTGTCTTTTACCAGACGAAAGCTCTGCATAGATGATGTTTTTCGGGATTCGTCCATCATCCATCCGATGGCTGTGTCATCATGTACGTGCAGAAGTGTACTCACATCAAATAGTCATTTCCTCTTAAACGAAAGATAGCGGAATTATAAATCTGTTAAACAAAAATACTTAAGAAACAAAAAAGCATTTAACAAAACAAAATTGTGGGCCATTTGGTTGCCCCCATTTCCCTCGGGACCACCGACTGTCTTCCGGGTTTTTGAGACCCGAAAGCAAGTCGATCATTTCCACTAAAACAAAAGATGGCGGTATTATAAATCTGTTAATGGATGACGTCATATGTTTACCAATTTCCATTATGACGCAGTCAAACTTATAATCGTATTTAAAAGCGCTACATTAGACACAAACAGACGATGGATTTTAACACTCAACTCTGAGGTAAGTAGACTTTGAATGTTATTTATGGGACATGGAAACTCACAGTAAATATTTCAGCATTCCTAGACACAACAAAATGTGTCATCGAATTGATGTATGTTTACCCAACCCCTCCACCCGAGTAGGATACTACACGTAATTTTCTTTATTGGAGTTCAACAGGTTTGAATTCGTAGTTTCCCTTCTTGACTGGTTACTAAACCAAGGTTAAAGAGTTCAATTGGTGCAACCATACATTAGTACCGATACAGTTACAGTAGTCTATTAATAAAATAATGATAATTCAAGAAACCTGAAATCCCATTACAATACTCCACTTTGGCCCTTACTTGGGCTAGACAGGCAGTCGGAGAGGCCCCCTCCGATCAATCGGCTGGTTACGTCAAGCCCTAGCACCTATATGATTTTCCCAACCCTATTGTCATTATCGCAAGCCCCAAACCCTTTTTATCATATGGGTGCTAGAAGGCAGTGGCTGCGGGTCTACATGTCCTGGGATGACGTTAAACTCTATCTGATGGTGATATTCCAGTTTTGGAGGTATGGGAATGTGGAGCACCCCTTCATCACCATTGCTCCCTGGTCTACTCTGACCCGGAGTGGTAGTACCTGTTAGGGTCCCATGTATGGGTTAAATAGAAAAGTGTATTTATAAAAAATTGTATTATCCATTAAGCATTGATTTATTTCAAAACTTTATCGGCATTAAATGACCCACTGAGATTGATATGCCGTAAAACAAAACAAACAAACAAACAAACAAAAAGAAATCCCATTAAATGATCCGAAAGGGTTGATATGCCGTAAAACAACCAACCAACCAACCAACCAACTAACCAACCAGCTACTGAACAGCGACTTGATTCTCCATACTAACGAATTTGTACCACATACACCAGTGATTTCCATTATTCTCTCTTGCCAACAGTCCCTATCGGTCATCTCTCCCGATAGGACTTTTGCACGGTATCCAGTACCGTTGCATAATTGTTTGGTGGCGAAGGGTCTTGACAACACCCTATAGCGAGAATGCAAAGAGGGTGGAAAAATACCGGTGACGGTTATGACCCCTGACTCCAAAGGCGGGAATCTTGCGAGTCACGTGATAGTTAGTTAGGTAGTCAGTTTTCAACCAAAATACAAACGCAGGACAGACGTGCGACTGCGGGGTTGAACTCAGACCGCGCGGTGAAAATGGGCAATAAAGCTTTGATCAAAGACAAACAAAGTCTAGTTAGTTAATTGCATGACTTTAAAAGAACTAGCCCCAAAAGAAGCCCTTAGTTAGAAAAAGACAAGAAGAATCTAGACGAACATAGAAGTAAAGATCCAACATGGCGACTGGACGATCACAGATGACCGAAAGGAAGAAGATAGAAAGAAGAAATGCAAGTAAGTTACACGATTCTATCTGTCTGTCTGTCTCTCTTCTCTCTCTCTCTCTCTCTCTCTCTCTCTCTCTCTCTCTCTCCAACAAGAACTCTTGTTATTTATATTTACCAACCCCTCCGCTCGAGCAGGATGTGACACAAGGTCAATTTCTTAAGCGGAGTTCAACAGGTTTGAATTCAGAGTTTTCCTACTCCTAGACCGGTTGCCTAACCAAGGTTAAAGAGCTCAGTCTGCCCTACTACTTATCCATAGCTGAAGGGAGAGTAGGATCCATACCTTTCCCAAAGGTATTAGCGCAATATGAAATGCAATTATCACATCCAGGATTTGAACTCTTGTTATATGCCCGCAATGAGTCTGTCTGTCTGTCTCTCTGTCTCTACTCTCTCTCTCTCTTTCTCTTTCTCTCTCTCCATCCCACAAGAACACTTATATACTGCAATGGCTACAGTACCCGAACGGAGCTGATTTATTTAGGTTTTAGCTGTTCAACCTACACTTATGTGTCCTCGTGTATGTGACCACAGGAGAACGCCACATATAAGTTCGTCCCTGCCTCTCCAGCAGTGCCCGTGTTGTATACTGGATCGTACAGTATTCAGTATACTAGTACATTCAACTACATATGCGCCAAATATATATTAAATCGCAACTAAGTGCTAAAACCTCGAGAAAAAATGTAATTGCATATAAAATAAATATAAATAGTTTAAAATTGGGAGTTATGTTACATAATCTATGCGGTTGCATAAGATTATTGTCAATCCCCTGTAATTCTGAGGGCATGACCTCTTTCATACCATGGCCGGGTCTTTCTATGGAAAATTACAGAAGCCCGCCAAATATGTGAAGTCAGAGTCGCCAGTTTGCAGTTAGACGTCAGGCAGAGCAGCGGCCATTTTATGCTCTGCCTAAAACTGGAACTCACGCGAGCTATGTTAGTCAGATATTTAGTAACGTGAAAAGTATAGTTAAGGAAATAAAAGTTGTATAATTAAAATGTTCTTGTGGTTGATGAATGTCTTGGTAACAAGACTAAGAAATGAATCCAAGACGACCAGCCAGCAGGAACATAGCAACAGAAGACCTTAGAAGAAAGTCCAGACCTTAGGAGATCCGAGACGCTAGACCAGACCAAGACGTTAGAAGATAGAACCAAAGCCGGCCAGAAGAAAATACGACCAGAGTAAGAAGTAAGAAAGGGTATACAACATTATGCTGATTTGGTACCGTGAAAACCTCAGTATATAACAGTTACTTTTCAAACACCCTGTAGTTGTTTCTTAACTCTTTGCCTGCCAAAATTTCCCCCACGGCTGTACGAAACTTTCTTTGGTATTCCACTCGACTGGTTCGTCCATTGCAAAAG
>CM042172.1:6095600-6098100 GCA_023376005.1 Doryteuthis pealeii | reverse complement strand
TGCATCTATGGTATACACACAGATGCATACATTCATATATGTGTCTATGGTATACATACAGATGCATACATACATATATGCGTCTATGGTATACATACAGATGCATACATTTATATATGCATCTATGTCATACATACAGATGCATACATAGATATATGCGTCTATGTTATACATACAGATACATACATATATGCGTCTATGGTATACATACAGATACATACATACATATATGCGCCTATGTTATACATACAGAGGCATACATACATATATGCGTCTATGGTATACATACAGATGCATACATACATCTATGCGTCTATGTTATACATACAGATGCATACATACATATATACGTCTATGGTATGCATACAGATGCATACATACAAGCGTCTTTGGTATACATACAGGTGCATACATACATACATATATGCGTCTATTTATATATACAGATGCATACATACATACATATATATGCGTCTATGTTATACATACAGATGTATACATACATACATATATGCGTTTATGGTATACATACAGATACATACATATGTGCTTGCGTCTTTGGTATACACACAGATACATATTTACATGCATGTGTCCATGCTATATATACAAATACAGACATACACACGTCTTTGGTATACATTGAGATACATGCATCTATGGTATACATACAAATGCATACATACATGTATACATACATGCGTACATATAGATACATGCATACAGGCGTCTATGATATACATTCAGATAGATATATACGTGGGTCTATGGTATACATACACATGCATACATACATATATGCATCTATGGTATGCATACAGATGCATACATAGATGCATACTTATGTGTTTCTGTCTATGGTATACTTACAGATACATGCATACATACATGCGTCTATGGTGTACAGACAGATACATACTTACATACATGCGCCCATGCTATACATAAAAATACATACATACACGCGTCTTTGGTATACATATAGTTACACGCATACATACATCTATGGTTTACATTTAGATAAATACATACATTCGTCTTTGGTATACATACAGATGCATACATACATACATACATGCGTCTATGGTATATATACAAATACCTACATATATAGGATACAGATTGGAAGCCTTAGAAAATCTATCGCAACTTAAATTTGTCAAAAGGTCGCAGGTATATATATATATATATATATTATATATATATATATATATATATATATATATATATAAGGCTATCATGTATAGCAATCTAAACAATGATAATGAATGGGAGACAGAAAGGAGAGATAGAGTAGGAAAAGTTGTTTTATTGATATAAAACTAGGGCCCTTTCGTCCGGTGCTTTTTCAAGTTTTACAATTAAAAGACGATTAAAAGTTACAATAGTAAATTGAATAAATTGGGAATTGATATAAAATTAGGTTAGACAAGAGGGGAGCGAAAAAAGAAAAGAAAAGAAAATTTCAAATATATATATATATATATATATATATATATATATATATAAAGATAAATCTAATGAGTCAGACGAACCTACTATTAGTTTCGCTTAATGCTCTTCAGGGCTAAGATCTTATTCTTAGCCTGAAGAGCATTAAGCGAAACTAATATTAGGTTCGTCTGACTCATTAGATTTATCTTTATTATTTGCTCTACTTAGGTATTGTGCACATTTTACTTATTAGCTATTCTCCTAGCGGTTATATGAATATATATATATATATCTTATATACATATATATACATATAAATTGTTTTTTCTTTTGGACAAATACTGTACCAATAGATTATTTTTTGTTAGTACGACTATCTTGGTCTTTTCTTTTTTTTCAAAAATTATTTTCTCCCCGGTTGATGTTTGGTAGTATATTTTTACAATCAAACTATTTGCTGTTTTTTTTCTCACCGCGAGGATTTACCAACACGCTTGGTATATATATTAAATTATATATATATATATATATATATATAATATATATATATATATATATATCTTCGGCAGTGCCGACTAGATCGACTATATATTTCTCGTGTGCCTGAAGTTACAGCGCCTTCTATGACTGTGCAGACCAGTGTTCTATAAACAGCTCCGACCACAGATGTCACATGTGAAAGCTGCCCCTGAAGTTGTTGGTGTGCCGGTGCTCTGTTGCCGTCACTTTCTTCTATGCCCATCGGCTTCATGGTGTTACACCAGAGTGACTTTAGACAGGGATAACCCTCTACAGAGAACCTGTCGCCACCGAGTTCGATCCTGAGCCAAATTTTCCCAGCTGGAAGGGTTGATGTTAAAGCACCTGAGATCATATATTCAAACATCCTTAAATCGCACGCGGGGGACGACCATTCTCGCTTTTGCCAAATAAAAACCCCTGCATAGTGGATGTACTTTGGGATTTGTCCATCATTAATCTGCCGGACATGGCGCATATATATATTTTTCGGCTATGCCTGCTGAGGTACCGGTTTCGATTTCTGTCGGAGGGATCTCTCTCTCGG
>CM042172.1:6093254-6095500 GCA_023376005.1 Doryteuthis pealeii | reverse complement strand
ACTACACAGTTTTGTCCGTTTCTCCCCTCTTTTTCAACGCATTTTCTACTTTTCTCCCCCCTATCTCTCTCACACACACACTCTCACTTTCTTCCCCCTCTCTCTCTCTCTCTCTCTCTCTCTCCTCTCTCTCTCTCTCTCTACGTGTTTTTTACAACACATTACTACACATTTTTGTCCTTTTTCTCCCTCTTTTTTCACACATTTCTTTTCTCCCCCTCTCTCTCACTTCTCCTCTCTCTCTCTATCTCTCTCTCTCTCTCTCTCTTCCCTTTCTACTATTCTCTTTTCTTTCTCTCTTTCTCTTTTTACTACCATTACTACACATTTTATTTCTTTTTGTTTCTCTCTCTTCCTCTTTCTTATTTAATACATTTTCTTTCATTTCTCTCTCCTAACCCCTCTTCTTCGTTTCTAAACTTACTACACATTCTCTCTCTCTCTCTCTCTCTCTCTCTCTCTCTCTCTCTCTCTCTCTCTCTCTCTCTCATATCTATCTTTCTCTCTCTCACTTTCTTTTTCTACACATTACTACAGATTTTCTCTCCCCGACTCTGTGTCTCTTTGTCTCTTCACTCTCAGTCCCCCTCTCTCCTCTCTCTCTCTCTCTCTCTCTCTCTCTCTCTCTCTCTCTCTCTCTCTCTCTCTCTCTACATTACCACAGATTTCCTTCTCCCGACTCTTCTCTATCTATCTCTTTCTTTTTCTACATATTACTTTACATTTTTCTCTCTCCTCCGATCTCTCTATCTTTCTCTCTGTTTCTTTTCTGCACATAACTACATGTTTTTTCACCCTGACTCCCTCTATCTCTTTCTTTCCCTCTCTCTCCCTCATTTTCCAGACATTATTACACATTTCTCTCTCTCTATCTATCTATCTATCTATCTATTTATCTATCTCTCCACATTACTACACATTTTATTCTTTTTCTCTTTCTCTCTCCCTCTCTCTCTCTCTCTCTATATATAATATATATATATATATTTATATATATATATATATCTTTCTTTCTCTCTCTTTCCTTTTCTACACATTACTACAGATTTTTCTCTCCCCGACTCTTTCTCTCTCTCTCTCTCTCTCTCTTTATATCTATATTTCTCTCTCTCTCTCACTCTCTCTCTATCTCTTTCTTTTTCTACACATTACTACAGATTTTTCTCTCCCCGACTCTCTGTCGCCCTCTGTCTCTGTCTGTCTCTGTCTTCTCTCTGTCTCTCTCTCTCTGTTTCTCACTCCTCTCTCTTCTCTCCACACATTACTACAGATTCTTCTCTCCCCGACTCTCTCTCTCTCTCTCTCTCTCGCTCGCTCTCTTTCCATCTTTCTCCATCTCTTTCTCTTTGTACACAAGACGCAGCAGCCGCTACTACCTCTCTCTTTCTCCCCCCACTCACAAAGACGTATTCTTTCTTCTCGTTCGTTATTCTGCTACCACCGTCTTTCCTGCTCACTCACACCCACCCCTCCACCAGCCGTAACTACAACAACAACAACAACAACCACAACGGCATGGAAAATAACGTTGTGTAAGAAGAAGAAGGCAGCATGTGTTCATAGCACCAGCTCTGCTGACCAATAACATTACACACAACAACCTGTTCTGCACCATTCCATTCTAACCAAACACCTCCATCAGCGTCTCTTGTTTCTTCTTTCGCACCTTATGTGAATTTTACATCCATTACAAATTACCTCACCCGTGAACCCGACCCCCCCCCACCTCATCGCCATAACCGGCGACTGCCACCCTACTACCACTCCGACACAACAGGAGAACCACTCTACAAAACCAAACAGAGTGTCTACCAAAACCCCCGGTAGTCGTGATACCCGTTTTTGTTTTTTTGGGTTTTTTTTTGTTGTTTTTCTTTTTTGTTTTTTTTTTGTTAGGCGATCGTTATCTAACCGGGTGAATAAGAAGTAACTAATTGTAAATACTGTTGTTTAGCAAGACGACTATTGCCACGGAATTAGTGGCTTGTTGTCGTTATTGTCGGATGTTCTTAGTCAAACACGATGCTCCAAAAAACGTGCGAACATATTTACATAGAATTATATCACAGTCTTTTCTGAATACATTTTTTTTACTAATACCTAACTAGATATATTTATATATATACATACATACATATATATATATATATATATATTTATAGATATATAAATATAAATATAGATAGATGGATAGATAGATATAAGACGTAAGCATAAATAAACAATACAGTCACTCAACTACAGTC
>CM042172.1:6085754-6088254 GCA_023376005.1 Doryteuthis pealeii | reverse complement strand
ATATTTTTTTTGACCATATGAACTTTAGGCACCCCTTTTGCGATCTCGATTCATAAGGACATTTTTTCATTTACACCGTCAAAATCCGGTAGTCTGTTAACAGACGATTTTTAGAGTTTTTTTTAAATCATAACCCTAACCCATAACCCTAACCCATAACCCGTAACAAACAACCGGATTTTGATGGTGTAAATGAAAAAAAAAAAAAAAATATATATATATATATATATATATGTGTATATATATGGGAGAAATATGAGGAGGTTAATCCGACATTATGAGGAGAAAAGTAGACAAACACGGGATGTTATGGAAAATTTCCATAACATCCCGTGTGTGTCTACTTTTCTCCACACACACACACACACACACATATATATATATATATATATATATATATATATATCAGCAGCATCATGTCACGCTAGTAGCAAGGATATTCATACCTATCTCACGCTAACCATCTAATTCATCATTCATCACCTTCGGGAGGTCCTCTGCGCTGTATCCAGTACCTGCACAGAGCAGGTTGATGTATGCTGGTCGGTCCACACAATGTACACGTTTCCTCAGTGACCAGCATGTCTTGTTCGTCTCACTTCGAGTGTTTGTGAGATAGGGTAAGTGTCCGTACAGCTGCTTTCTTGTGTGATGTTATTTCAACGAAACACACACACACACACACACACACACACACACACACATATATATATATATATATATATATATTATTATTATATTATTATTATTATTATTATTATTATTATATTTGATAACACCTCCGCACGAGCAGGATGCGGCACATGTCCAATTTCTTAAAAAAAGAGTTTAACACGTTTGAATTCTGAATATTCTTTTTTCTAGACTGGTTAGATGGAGAGAGGGATGGGGGGTAGTTGGAGGCATACCTTTCCCAAGGGTATTATCGCTATATGAAAGGCAAACAGTCTCGTCCAGGATTTGAACTCGGGTTGAAGAGTCCATTTCCTACGACTCTAAGCATTACACCACGTGACTCTTCACATATAAATATATGATGGACTTTGAGATTTTTTTGGTTGTGTTAAAAGCATGGAAAAATCTAAGATGAGAAATTATAACCAAGATTCAAAGTGATGAATATTGTGTTGCTTTTATTTTCATTTATTAATCCTAATATTTCGGTTGGCACTCCACCTTTTGTCAAAGTGTTCTGTAGAATAACTATTTTATATTTTTTAAATTTTAAATGTACACACACACACATACGCATATATATATATATATATATATATATATATATGTATGTATATGTATATATATGTATGTATATATATATGTATGTATGTGTGTGTGTGTGTGTGTACATATGTACATATAAATTCAAGTTAAGGCAGCGTGGACATGGAGTCAACGACGCCTAGTTACAAAGTTTCTCGCCTATGCGATCTTCAGTTTAAGTAACTAGGTGCTGTTTTGTCCATATCCATAATAACGTAAATATGAATGCTTTATGAAGGATATTGAGCACTGTTTACCTATAAATACACCAACTACGCACGCACACACACACACACACACATATTGAAATAAATTTGGTTTAAAAAAACAGAATCCTTATTATTTTCAACTTATTTTTTCTTTTTTCTTTCAAGCTTCTTTTGATGTTACAATCTTGAACGGCATTAATGATTTTTCCGAAAGAGCCATTATTGGCGGATTAAGTACTTTCGGTTCTCATCCGAGCCATTATCATGGTATATAGCTGTCTATCATTATTAAAACTGTTTAATGTTTAACAAAACTTCTGTTTTGTTTGTGTTACCAAGGTAACGCTAAGGAACAGTGGCAGTTTATTTCTTAAATAGTTCTATTAAGTTAGGCAAACGCAATTTAAAATGAACATTTTTTCTATCTATTCTAAGCATTATATATATATATATATATATATGTGTGTGTGTGTGTGTGTGTGTGTGTGTGAAGAAAGGAAGTGAATCCGACGGTATGTAGTATATTAAGAAAAATGAAAAAACACAGGTTTAAATGGGTTAAGTGGTGAGTTTATTGGCCGACGCTGCAGTGTTTCGATCTATTAATTAGATCATCTTCAGGGCATTTGTTGGTATATGGAAGGTAATAAGAAATTTTGTTATCACAGAATAACGAGAAAATCGAGTGGTAGTCCTTGTTATTCAGTCTGTTTAAAAAAATTTGAGGTTTGAAAAAAGGAAACGGTTTGAAATATGATGTCAAATATTCTTTTTTACGGTGTAAGTGTGTGTATCGAAAGGAAACATTGTGCATTTTTTTAGTCGTGTAGTTGCGTGTGTGTGTGTGTGTATAAATCTTTTGCGATACACGACAGCGGAAGTGTGTGTCTGTGTGTATGTGTGTATGTAATATTATATATTATATATATATATATGTGTGTGTGTGTATGTAGAGAGAAGAGAGAGAGAGAGAGAGAGAGAGAGCGTTTCTATAAGGTATATAGAAGCTAAATAAACTAAGAGAGAATTGA
>CM042172.1:6035754-6080754 GCA_023376005.1 Doryteuthis pealeii | reverse complement strand
AACATATTTTAAAAATTGAGTACCCATCAAGAATGAATAAAACAAAAACGTCTTTGGCATTAAATAACCCAACATGGGTTGACATGCCGTAAAACCAAACCAACCAACCAACCAACCAACCAACCAAATAATTATACCACTACCAATCTATTTCTCTGAATGTTTGAGATGAGGCTTGAAGATTAGTATTATCTGCGTTATTCGGACTATTGTCCTCATCTTCATTGTTATTTGTACAACGTTTCGGCCGATATACCCTCCGGCCTTCTTCGGGTATTTCTTGTCGGACTCGGGAACCTTCTTGGACTCGGGAACCTTCTTGGACTCGGGAAACTTCTTTTCGAACTCGGGAACTTTCTTGTCGTATTCGGGAGCCATCACGAACTTTGAACCTAACCCTTTATTTATTCCACGGGGGTATCTTGTTCTCATCCCAATTGGACACATGGCCTAGTCGATAAGGTAGTTAGGTTAAGACAGTTCTAAGTGACAGTTATCTCTGGATTCCGGGTTCAATCCTGAGTAAAAGCAGTTAGAAAAATAATTAATTAACACAACTCCTACCCCAGCTATGGTTAGCGGAATGAGAACAGGATACCCCCGTGGAATAAATAAAGGGTTAGGTTCAAAGTTCCGGGATGGCTCCCGATTACGACAAGAAAGTTCCAGAGTTCGAAAAGAAGGTTCCTGAGTCCGAGAAGGTTCCCGACTCCGACAAGAAATACCTGAAGAGGCCGGAGGGTATATCGGCCGAAACGTTGTACAAATAACAATGAAGATGGGGACAATAGTTCGAATAACGCAGATAACACTACCAATCTTTTGTGAAATGTTAAATTTTTTCAAAAACAAAGATACCAGGATTTAACATTTTCTGGCGGAGCGTTATACAATCAAAACGGATATTATTAGGTATTATTCATTACTATACTCTTAAGCATTGAAATAAAAAAATAACATATGCATATGTATGTATTTACCCCCCCCAGATGAGCAGGATGCAACACATGGTCAATTTTTTAAGCAGAGTTTAACAGATGTGAATTCAGTTTTCCTTCTCCTAGATTAGCTGCCTAACCAAGGTTAAAGAACTTAGTCTGGCCAAATATTTACTCATAGCTGGAGGGAGAATAGTTGGGTGTATATCTTTCTCATTGATATTAGCTCTACATGAAATACAAACTGTCTCGTCCAGGATTTGAAACCGTGTCACCAAGTTCAATTACTTCAGCGATAACCATTACATAACGCGCCTCCATAAAATATGGATAAGTTGCAGTCAGATGCCCTTAAATCTTTGCCTAATTTAAACCACTTACAGCGGCTCTTCCACCACTGTGATCCTACCGTAAGCCGCTGGTGGCTGCTTTCGCCCGTGTTACTTGTTTACATTTTTTAAAAACTACTTATATCGAAATAATAATAGGACTTTGTATGAATAGAATGAGTTCCGATAGGCCGGGTTAGCTCAGTCCGTAGAGTGTTCGGCTATAAGCCACAAGGTTCCTAGTTCGATACCGGCCCTCGCCAACTCAGCTAATAAGTAGCACAGGGATCTGTGCGGTAAAGTAAGGAGCTGATGGTAGGTGTGGCGCTCCACCTCAGACGCAAAAACAATCACCTTGGTCTAGCGCTAGTGAAAAGGGGATAGACTCCCTCACTGATTGGCTGATGCCGACTGTAGTCCACCCCGACGACTTTACTTTTTTACTGAAGTGAATAGATAATGAACTTTGAAATATCCCATCATGCAAGAAAATTAAAGTAAGTAAAGTTGGCGGGGTGGACTAAAGTCGGTATCAGCCAAACATCGAGGGAGTCTATCCCCCTTTCACTAGCAATAGACCAAGGAGATTGTTTTGGCATCATACACTGTGTTGGCAAGGGCTGGTATCGAACCAGGAACCTTTAGGTTCCAAGTCGGCCCTTAAAATATGTGAACGTCGAAACCCCAATGAGTCCATCAACTTAACCACTCATTTACGACGACCCATATATATATATATATATATATATATATAGTCATCCACAGACACCGTTTTACGTTATTATTATTATTAAAATAATCAGATAGAGTTGAAATGATGATGATGATAATAATAATAGGAAAAATGCATAAAAAATTTTCAAAAAATAAGTAAATAAATAAATAAAAATACTACTCCGATGAAGGTCGGCACAATCTGTGTACGGAACATTTTATGCATTTTTCTTATTATCATTATCATCATCATTATTTCAACTCCATCCGATTATTTTAATAATAATAATAACGTAAATCCGTATACATTTTGATAAACAGACCGAAACACATGTGTAAGTGATATCGATTAAAAGTGATATCGATAAAATTAATCTTTATCCATCTACATTTCTTTTCTTTACTCATTTTTTCCTCATATTGTCGGATTCATTTCCCATTGTTCACACACACACACACACACACACACACACACACATATATATATATATATATATATATATATATATATATATTATGTTAATTTTCTTTTCATTTAATTTACTATACGATGGAAAAAGTTTAGTTGAAAATTAGATTTCTGATTTTATTTTTATTTCAATAAACGGTAAAAAGGAACTATTTTTGCATAATCTGATTGCTGGCTATTATTTATTTCAGAAAACTTTTCCACAGATGATAATAACCCTTTCCTCTCTAATTTCACGCATTATTTTTTTTTTTTTTGCAAAAATTAGAACGTATTTGTTTTAATTCCCTAAAATATAAGACACACAATCCAGACACCTCTAACTATATTCGATAGAGATAAATAAAATGATTATAATAAAAAGAAAACAAGACATTCAAATTGGAAGAAGAAAAAAGTACAAAGAAGTTGTCACGGATATAAATAAAATATCGGATAAAAATAAACGCAAATAAAAGGCAAAAATACAAAAAAAAAGAAAAAAAATCAACTTAAAAGCAAGAATAAAAGATTTATCTGAATGTTTGAGATGAGGCTTGATGATTAGTATTATCCGCGTTATTCGGACTATTGTCCTCATCTTTATTGTTATCTGTACAACGTTTCGGCCGATATGCCCTACGGCCTTCTTCAGGTATTTCTTGTCGGACTCGGGAACCTGCTTTTCAAACTCTGGAACTTTCTTGTCGTAATTGGGAGCCATCATGGAACTTTGAACCTAACCCTTTATTCAGTCCATGGGGGTATCCTGTTCTCATTCCGCTAACCATAGCTGGGGTAGGAGTTGTGTTAATTATTTTTCTAGAGGCAGTAACATAGAAAAATAATTAATACAACTCCTACACCAGCTCTGGTTTCTCTGAATGTTTGAAATGAGGCTTGATGATTAGTATTATCTGCGTTATACGGACTATTGTCCTCATCTTTATTGTTATCTGACAACGTTTCGGCCGATATGATCTCTCTCCCCCCCGGCCTTCTTCAGGATATTTCTCGTCGCGACTCGACACATGGCCTAGTCGATAAGGTAGTTAGGTTAAGACAGTTCTAAATGACAGTTTATCTCTGGATTCCGGGTTCAATCCTGAGTAGAGGCAGTAACATAGAAAAATAATTAACACAACTCCTACCCAGCTATGGTTAGCGGAATGAAGACAGGATACCCCCCGAGGACTGAATAAAGGGTTAGATTCGAAGTTCCGTGATGGCTCCCGATTAAGACAAGAAAGTTCACGAGTTCGAAAAGAAGGTTCCGAGTCCAAAAAGAAGGTTCCGAGTCCGACAAGAAATATCTGAAGAAGGCCGGAGGGCATATCGGTCGAAACGTTGTACAAATAAACAATAAAGATGAGGACAATAGTCCGAATAACGCAGATAATACTAAGAATAAAAGATTATAAAACAAACAACTAGAAAAGTATTTTTACCATCTAAATATAAATATAGATACGAGATTTATTATTCACTTTTCAAATCCCGGGTACGCTCGGTAGCTCTGCTAGTAAATAATACAATACTGGTAGCTTTGATTTAGAAGAAACTAAAAGCGGCTACCCAGCGTCGCCTGGGTAGAGTGTGGATGTTTTTTTAAAGTTAGTCTCGCAGTCCATTATTGGTGAATCATGAGTTGGATCTCCGCAGGATGCCCCATTAAGATCCCCACGTAAAAAGGACCTTAAGTTGATCCAGCCCTTATAAAGGAAAAAAAATGTCTACTCTTAACAATATCAAATGAAAAAAATTATCATTTTATTTTTAATTATCTTCACGAATATAAATCAAATCTTTATTTTTGCTCAAAAAGCAACATCTGGTGTTAGTGAATGTGTGTATATATATTTACTTTGTCAGTAACTGTTTTATTTTCATAGTTTTCTACGGACATACTACACACCAACTGCCCTTATATATATATATATATATATATATATATATATATGTAAACAAGGTTTGTTTAGAATGGCTTTTTGCCGATAATTTTGGGAGAATAAGTGCTTAATTGGAGTCGTACCTAATTTTGAAAATTAATTAATTAATAATGAATTAGGCGGGAATGCCTATTTAAATGTATGGCTAAACAAATCGAGAAAAATCAATCTCTGTATGTACATTTCGGCCTATTAGGCCTCATCAGCAGAGCTATAGATCGAAGACCGCCCTTGTGTTATACTATATATATATATATATATATATATATATATATATATTACATTTTATAACTTATTTATACAGCAAACGACAGGACTAACCCTATTATAAACACTTCAGATGTATAATATATATATATATAATATATATAGCTAAAAGTAGTAACTAAAGTCGTCGGGGTGGCCTAATGTCCGTATCAGCTAATCGCGAGGGAGTGTGTCCCCTTTTCACTAGCACTAGACCAAGGAGATGTTTTAGCGTCTGAGGTGGTGCGTCACCACCTAACCATCAGCTCCTTACTTTACCGCACATACCCTGTGCTACTCATATGCTGAGTTGACGAGGGCCGGTATCGAACTAGGAACCTTGTGGTTTCTAGCCGAACGCTCTACCGACTGAGCTAACCCGGCCCTTATAATATACATAAAATATAGGTGGCGATTACATAGTCAACGGCACCTGGTTTACAGACAGTTTTCTTGCCCATGCGATCTTAAGACCAAGTTCTTGACTCCATGTCCAAGCTACCTTAACTTATATATAAATGCTGTATCCATGATATTGTGAGCAGTGTTTACTTATAAATATACAGTGCCCATATTATCTATCTATCTATCTGTCTATCTATCTATCTGTCTGTCTATCTCATATATCTGTCTTGTCTATCTCATAACAACCTAAAACAAATACGAAAATACTACCAAACAACAAATCTAAAACAGATATTCTACCAAATAAACCCAGAAAAACTACTTGGATACATAAAAGAAGCACACAATCTACAACAAAATCTAAAAATCTTTAAAAAAAAAAAAATGAAAACACAAAAAATATATGTAAAAAAAAATCATCTAAAAGTTTCATTCACAAAAATATGTAAAAAAAAAAACCTTTAGAAAATTAAACATTATCACCAATTCGTTCAAAAACGTAGTCGGCATTAAATGACCCATTGAGGTTGATATGCCGTAAAACAAAGACAAACAAACAAACAAACAAATATATGTTAACAAAAACATCTAAAAGTTTCATTCACAAAAGGAAATATTGTAAAAAAAAAAAAAACTTTTAGAAAATTAAACATTATCACCAATTCATTTTCAAAAACGTAGGCGGCATTAAATGACCCATTGAGTTTGATATGCCGTAAAAACAAGAACAAATCAAATCAAATCACATACGACCTTCTAAGGTATTTCAAGTCGGATTCGCGGAATCGACATAAATACCTGAAGAAGGCCGAAGGCACACCGATCGAACGCGATGTATATAGCAATAAAGATGAGGACAGATATAGATATAATACAATCTAAATAATACAAATTATCAAGCCTCACCTAAAAAATTCTGGGAAAAACATTTTTAAACACATTTTTGTAATATTCCTCCTTTGACCTATCCAACCCATAAATGGGACCCTAAAAAGATACAATCACATATTGCGTGCGTATTTTGAACGGTAGCCTGTGTGCATCAAACAGCTTTTGTGTCTACACGTGCACGTTTTTGCGTGGGAATCACAAGCACATGTCTCGAGAGAATGAAATTATCACAGTCGATTATGTAACACATCTATCTATCTATCTATCTATCTATCTATCTATCTATTCTGAACACATCTATATCACTTTATCATCTATCTATATAAAACATTCATCTATCTATCTATCTATAAACACATCTATCTATCTATCTATCTATCTATATATAAACACAATATCTATCTATCTATCATCTATATAACACATCTATCTATATATCTATCTATCTATATAACACATCTATCTATCTTCTATCTATCTATCTATCTATACACAATCTATCTATCTATCTATCTATATGAACACATCTATCTATCTATCTATATAACACATCTATCTATCTATCTATCTATCTATCTATCTATATAAAACACATCCATCTATCTATCTATCTATCTATATAAACACATCTATCTATCTACTATCTATATGAACACATCTATCAATCTAATCTATCTATCTATCTATCCTATCTATCTATATGAACACATCTATCTATCTTCGCTACCTATATCGACACATCTACTCTTCATCTATATTAACACATCATCTATCTATCTATCTATCTATCTATCTATCAATCTACATAACACATCTATCTACTATATATAATCAATCTATTCTATCTATCTATCTATATATAACATATATCTAATCTATAAACAACAAAAACATAATCATACATCATCTATCTAATAAACACATATCTATCTATCTATCTATCTATATAAACACATATCTATCTATCTATCTATCTATATAAACACAATCTATCTATCTATTATCTATATAACACACATATATCTATCTACTCTATCTATCTATCTATAATAAACACACATATATCTATCTATCTACTATCTGTCTATATAAACACATCTACCTATTCTATCTATCTATCTACTATATGAACACATCTATCTATCTATCTATCTATATGAAACACATCTATCTATCTATCTATCTTATCTCTCTCTCTCTCTCTCTTCATATATATAATATATATATATATTATATATTATATATATATATAGTAATAATATTAAAAAAAAATATTATAATAATATATATAAATAATAAAACCAGAAATCTACGGTGTATTATCTCTTATCTACTAGTAAGTCTTCTATGTGTATGGTTGGCACTATTATATGAAAAAAAAGCGGTAGTAATCCAACGTGTAAAGTTAAAAGAGTGCTCAATACTTATCTGTGATAGAGCGTAATAGAATATAAATGAGATAAATTAAAGAATAAAAGAATAAATAAAAAGGTTTACTTTTTTTAAATTTCATTGAACAATTATTGCAAACCGTTCGGTTTCTTGCTATGGCATTCCTCAGGTAAACGAAATTGTTTTTTATCTATTTATTTTTTCTTATTATTATTTATATTCTTCTATTTATTTATCTATTTATTATTTATCTATCGTAGGTAGTTTCGCATATGTTATTTCTTTGCTCATATCTATCTCATTCGCGCACAAATACGTTTGTACGTATCTATCTAGCTGTCTATCAATCTACCATCTATCTATCTATTTTAACGGTTTAGATGTTATTTCTTTTTACCTATCTATCTTATCTACTCATATGTAGATATTGTATGTGTACGTATTTGTGTGAAGAATGTGGGTGTGTGAATGTGTGAGAGAGAGAGAGAAAGAGAAGGAGGGGTATAGAAAGAGAGAGGAAGTGAAGAGAGAACGATATATCATATATATATATATATATATATAAGATGAGAGAGAAGAGAGAGAGAGAGTGTTTCCTCTCCGTCGTCGCTGTTTAGAGACAGACAGAGCATGATAGATAGCATAAACGACAAACAAGAGTAAAATTACTAGCCGATAGTACTAATACAACATACGAATAAAACATCCTAATGTAAGCGAAGACGAGAGATCACGAGGACAGCAGCCCGACTAAAACGAGGGAGAAGGCTACTCCTGCGGATAACAACGAAAACCATCCGAACAACTAAACTGATAAAATGAAACGAATATCAGTTGTGGGAGAGACGAGCAGAGGACGAGCGAGATGAGAGGGATGACTAGAAGAGAGGGAATGAGATGAGAGAACAGAATCTGATATGCGAACTTTAGCACGAAAGTATAGATATATGATAAAATGCAAAAATCGAAAGCCAGATGAAGAGCGAATACGGAAACTGGGGACTGCAGAGTGAACGAGACCGAGACGAGAGTAGAATATCAAAAGATTCCAACGTAGATTGTCATAGATACTAAAGAAAACGTAAAAGTACTAAAGAGTAAATACGATGAAAAATATGAAATTCAAATAGAGCAAGAGATATATATAGCAGAGGACAGAGAAGACCATAGCTGAGAAGAGATGATACCTCTGGAGAAGAAGAGAGAGGAGAGAGGATGAGAACGACGAGTCTTTTTTTATCGAGATGTAACTCACGCAACGCACCAGCTTATGGGATATATATTAGAGATGAGATAGATAGAGAGAGAGAGGAGAGAGAGGTTTTAGAGCAAAAGATATATATGTAGAGAGAGAAGAAGTAGCAGACAGAGATCAGGAAGCGATGCAGACTGGAAGAATAATGATCGTAGACTTGTACTAGNAGTTAAACTGCACCCCTAGTGGTTAAAGGTGCAGTCTGAGTGTTGGAGTACCCCTTCATCACTATTACTTCCCAGGTACACTCTGACCCGGAGTGGTAGTACACAGGTATCGGTTAAATAGATAAAAAATGAGTTTTAAAAATGTCTTTAAAAGAATGAATACCCAACAAGACTGAATAAAAAAAAAGTCACGTCCACAAAACTATTAACAGAAATACACATGTAAAGTCGTGGATAATTGAATGTGACGATCTATTTCTTCAGCCTAGTGAGTTCTTTTTTTTTATAGCGGTTCATGCCTTATTTAAAATCACAGACAAGTTAAAGAGACCATTTGTTGTATACCCTTTCTTTCCTTACTTTTATTTTTCTTCTGTTCATCTTTGGTATCTTACGTTGTTCTTCCAGCGTCTGGACCTAGTCTTGGGGACTTCGTGTCTGGTCTTCTAGGTCAGTCTTGTTACCAAGACATTCATCAACCACAAAACCATGTTATTTTCGTAAGCTTTTATTTACTTAACTAAACATTTCATGTAACTAAACATAGCGCGCGTATGCAGGTGAGTCCCAGCTATGCAGACATATCTTATCTGCCTGACGTCCAAGTTGAAACTGAGAGCCAACCAGGTCCCACGTGACTTCACGTATTTCGCGGGCTTTCTGTAATAGTCCATGGAAAGTCCCGCCCGTGATATGAAAAGGGCCATCCCTTCAGAAATACAGGGGGTTGACAATAATCTATGCATAGATTATGTAACAAATTCTTCCAGGCTGTTGTCGTGTCAGTGCTGTTGTATGGCTGCACCACCTGGACCCTAACGAAGCAACAAAAAGAATAAACTATATGGGAGCTGCACAAGAATGCTGCGTGCAGTCTTAAACAAATCGTGGAAACAACACCCCACGAGAAAACAGCTGTACGGCCACCTGCCACATATCACCCAAACCATCCGAGTAAGACGAAGAAGACACGCAGGACACTGGAGAAGCAAGAAAGAACTCATAAGCGACGTCCTCCCGTGGAAGCCAGCACATGGGCACGCCAGTGTGGGCCGACCATTGACCAGTTCTGTGTGGATGCTGGATTCTGCTAGAGGACCTCCTAAGAACAATGAGTGATAGAGACGGCTAGAGTGAGATTATGGATATCAGCGCTGATAGCGCGACATTATGATGATGAGTGAGTTCTAACCTGGTGTTAAGAAGCTGATATCCCTGCACCAAGCACATCCATCCAATTAACAATAACTGTGAAGACAATGAACTATATTGCTATGGTTACTGGTGAGGTATTGATTTACCCTTTCCATATTGCTGACACAGCGAAAACTGCTAAATAAATTGGTTTAATAAGTTAAGTTTTATTTGTGGAATACATCTTCGTGTTTAATCTTATTTTTCGTTTGTGTTTAATCTTGTGTATTGGTAGAATAGAGGGATCTGCCTCAAGCCCTAGAGTTACGTTATTAGCCCTAGCCCTTGCTCTAGCACCTATACGATTGTCCCAACCATATGGTCCTCATGGGAAGTCCCAACCATGTGCTAGAAAGCGTTGACTGAGGGTCTTAGTGTCATGTGTATGGCGTTAAACCCTATCTGATGGTGAAGTTCCAATTCTGGAGCTTTGGAAAATGTGGAGTAACCTTTCGTCACCATTACTCTCAGTCCCACTTTGATCCGGAGTGGTAGTACCTGTTAGGGTCTAATCTATGAGTTAAATAGAATAAAATGAGTTTTAAAAATGTGTTTAAAAATTGAGATATAAATTGTTTGTATCCATCAAGAATGAATAAAATGAAACGCCTTCGGCATAAAATAACCCAACAAGGATTGACATGCCGTAAAATCTAACTAACCAACCAACCAACTCAAATAACTCAATAATTAAAGTTAAACAGAGCCCGAAGTTACAGTGGCAGAGCATTATGTTTATACACAATAAAGATGAGGACAACAGTTCGAAATATGAAAATTATTCACATCAAGCTGGACCTCTGTGGATCACATCCCTACTTCTCCACATACGTGAGTCAAAAGGTAATGTCATTTTGTTTAGGACGGTTATAATTACCAGCACAGGAACATGTATCATATATTCAAAATGAAGCTGGTCCTCTGTGGATCACATCCCTACTTCTCCACATAGTCACCGTTTCTCTCAAAAGCAATATTCCACCTTCGAATGAGAGCATGTATCCCTACATACAGACAAAACAAAACAAAAACGTATTCAGCATAAAGTAACCCAACAAGGGTTGACATGCCGTAAAGCTAACCCACCAACCAAAAGAAAATTCTTTATCATTCTGGAGTGAGACCAGCTTGAAAAAAAATTGAGTTTGAAATGAATCTTGAATATCCATCAAGAATGAATGAGACAAAACGCACTAGGCATAAAATAACCAACAAGGGTTGACATGCCTTAAAATCCAACCAACCAACCATTTAGCAACGAACAACTGTATATATATTTACCAACCCCTCCACACGAGCAGGATGCGACACAAGGTCAATTTCTTTAGCGGAGTTTAACAGGTTTGAATTCAGAGTTTTCCTTCTCCTAGACTGGTGACCTAGCCATGGTTAAAGAGCCCAGTCTGCCCTGCTAGTTACTTATAGATGAAGGGAAAATTGGATTCATACCTTTCCCAAGGGTATTAGCGCTATGTGAAATGCAAACATCTTCGTCCAGGAATTGAACGAATAACTGTATATAACTTCTTTTTAAAATCAATACGGACCCTTGAAAAATTAATAAATTTGACCATTTCCCTCACAATTTACCGCTTGGCATAAAATATCCCTGGACGAATTGACGTGCCGTTAAAATCAATTATTATTTAATCGAAATATGTGTAGGAAGCGCGTGGTGTAATGGTTAAAGTCACGCGAAATGGACTCGTCGCCCCGAGTTCAAATCCTGGACGTGGTAATTGCATTTCACTTAGCGCTAATACCCTTGGGAAAGGTATGAATCCTACTCTCCCTCCAGCTATGGGTAAATAGTAGGGCAGACTGGGCTCTTTAACCTTGGTTAGGCAACCGGTCTAGGAGAAGGAAAACTCTGAATTCAAACCAGTTCAACCCCGCTTAAGAAACTGACCATGTGTCACATCCTGCTCGTGCGGAGGAGTTGGTATATATATATATATATATTTAATCGAAATATTTTCACGCTTTGTTTTATCTTATTTTATCTTATTTAAAAAGTAAAAAGTAAAGTCGTCGGGGCGGCCTTATGCCGGTATCAGCCAGACAGTGAGGGAGTCTATCCCCTTTTCACTAGCGCTAGACCAAGGAGATTATTTTAGCGTCTGAGGTGGAGCGCCACACCTACCATCAGCTCCTCACTTTACCGCACAGGTCCCCGTGCTACTCATATACGCTGAGTTGGCGAGGGCCGGTATCGAACTAGGAACCTTGTGGTTTCTAGCCGAAATTGTTTCATTGTAATCTTATTTTATTGTAATTTTTTTTTTTTTTTTCATTTTTTCTTTCCTTTTTTTTTTTTTTTTCTTTTTGAACAAAATCCCCTACCATTTCTGTAGATGTTCCTTCTTCGTCTTTGTTCGTGTATTTACGTTGACTGAGCGATTCTTAGCTCCAAGTTGAACGAGAGACTAAGTCCGTCTATGTTCGACATCACCACCAGCCTCAACTCGTCCACCCACCCCCACCCCCCTTATCGCCATCCTCATCCTCCTACATATTTTACCTACTTGACTCTATATCCGCTTAACTGTACACCTACTTAAGTATATAGGCTTTACAATCAAGTTACAAATTCACATACCTATCTACTTATCAGCGTTGTTACAAAACTGAAACTTCTTAACTACGTATAAATCTAGTCGGCTAAATTTCCAGACTTTTGCATACGCAAGAGGAACCGTCGCTATGACGAGATATCTTCTTCTTATTATTATTATAATGGAGATTATGCGTCTGTCTGTAACCGAAACTACGTCACTACTAACGTCACAATTCCCGTAGTTATTTACATTATATTCTCAATGGTTATTAAATAATCATTATTTAATCTTATTATAATAGAGATTATGCGTGTGTAACCGAAACTACGTCACCACTCCCTTAGTTATTTACGTTATATTCTCAATGGTTATTAAATGATCATTATTTAATCTTATTATAATAGAGATTATGCGTATGTCCGTGTGTAACCGAAACTACGTCACCACTAACGTCACAATTCCCTTAGTTATTTACGTTATATTCTCAATGGTTATTAAATGATCATTATTTAATCTTATTATAATAGAGATTATGCGTATGTCCGTGTGTAAACGAAACTACGTCACCACTAATGTCATAATTCCCTTAGTTATTTACGTTATATTCTCAATGGTTATTAAATGATCAGCTCAGTCGGTAGAGCGTTCAGCTAGAAACCACAAGGTTCCTTGTTCGATACCGGTCCCCGCCAACTCAGCGTATGAGTAGCACAGGGATCTGTGCGGTAAAGTAAGGAGCTGATGGTAGGTGTGGTGCTCCACCTCAGATGCTAAAACAATCTCCTTGGTCTAGCGCTATTGAAAAGGGGATAGACTCCCTCGCTGACTGGCTGATACCGACTTTAGGCCGCCCTGTCGACTTTACTTTTTTACGACTATAATGGAGATTATGCGTATGTCCGTGTGTAACCGAAACTACGTCGCTCTAACGTCACAATTCCCTTAGTTATTTACGTTATATTCTCAATGGTTATTAAATGATCATTATTTAATCTTATTATAATAGAGATTATGCGTATGTCCGTGTGTAACCGAAACTACGTCACCACTAATGTCATAATTCCCTTAGTTATTTACGTTATATTTCTCAATGGTTATTAAATAATCATTATTTAATCCTATTATAATGGGGATTATGCGTATGTCCGTGTGTAACCGAAACTACGTCACTACTAACGTCATAATTCCCTTAGTTATTTACGTTATATTGTCAATGGTTATTAAATAATAGCTCAGTCGGTAGAGCGTTTGGCTAGAAACCACAAGGTTCCTAGTTCGATACCGGTCCTCGCCAACTCAGCGTATGAGTAGCACAGTGATCTGTGCGGTAAAAGTAAGGAGCTGATGGTATGTGTGGCGCTCCACCTCAGATGCTAAAACAATCTCCTTGGTCTAGCGCTATTGAAAAGGGGATAGACTCCCTCGCTGACTGGCTGATACCGACTTTAGGCCACCCCGTCGACTTTACTTTTTTACGACTATAATGGAGATTATGCGTATGTCCGTGTGTAACCGAAACTACGTCGCTCTAACGTCACAATTCCCTTAGTTATTTACGTTATATTCTCAATGGTTATTAAATGATCATTATTTAATCTTATTATAATAGAGATTATGCGTATGTCCGTGTGTAACCGAAACTACGTCACCACTAATGTCATAATTCCCTTAGTTATTTACGTTACATTCTCAATGGTTATTAAATAATCATTATTTAATCCTATTATAATGGGGATTATGCGTATGTCCGTGGGTAACCGAAACTATGTCACCACTAACGTCACAATTCCCTTAGTTATTTATGTTATATTCTTAATGGTTATTAAATGATCATTATTTAATCCTATTATAATGGGGATTATGCGTATGTCCGTGTGTAACCGAAACTACGTCACCACTAATGTCACAATTCCCTTAGTTATTTACGTTACATTCTCAATGGTTATTAAATGATCATTATTTAATCTTTTTATAATGGAGATTATGCGTATGTCCGTGTGTAACCGAAGCTACGTCACTCTAATGTCATAATTCCCTTAGTTATTTACGTTATATTCTCAATGGTTATTAAATAATCATTATTTAATCCTATTATAATGAGGATTATGCGTATGTCCGTGTGTAACCGAAACTACGTCACCACTAACGTCACAATTCCCTTAGCTATTTACGTCACATTCTCCATGATTTTATTTTTATTTTTATTCAAACTTCAATTATTGATAAACTTACTTTACATTATTAATAACCCGGTCTTCGGGGCGAGGGTCCTTTAGCCTCGGTCTCTGGACTATTAATGTAAATTAACGGCATGACCCCCCCCCTCCCCAGAGCAACACCTGTCCCCCTTGATTTAAAGAGTCATGGCTGGGTGTATTGCCTAGTGTCTTGAGAGGGAAAGCCGACGGGATCTACGCATTTTTTGTATCTGCCATTCCGTGAGCTTCGGTTCGTGAGTAGTTCCACATTAAAAGACCTTGTGTCATACCCGCATACATGGAATGCAAGGTAAATACCTTATACTGTTAACCATATCTACATTCTAATAAAATGAAATTATATTTGACGCACTTAAATATATATATGACGCACTTTTATTATTTTTTATCTTTTTTATTTGTTATATATATATTTACTTTTATTTTTTGTATATATATATATATATTTACCAACCCCTCCACACGACCAGGATGCGACACAAGGTCAATTTCTTAAGCGGAGTTTAGCAGGTTTGAATTCAGTTTTCCTTCTCCTAGACTGGTTACCTAGCCATGGTTAAAGTGTCAAGTCTGCCCTGTTATTTACCCATAGCTGGAGGGAGAATTGGATTCATACCTTTCCCAAGGGTATTAGCGCCATGTGAAATTCCAACAGCTTCGTCCAGGAATTGAACTCGCGTTGACGAGTCCATTTCCTACGACTCTAACCATTAGACCACGTCCCTTTATTTTATATATATATATAGGACACACTTTTTATTATTTTATTATTTTTTTATTTTATATATATATATATAGGACGCACTTTTCCCCAAAATTTTGACTCAAAAAATTGCCCTGCGTCTTATACATCGTAGGTGAAGTTTGAGACCTCCCGTAGGCCTAGGCTAATCTTCTCTATGAGGCTCACTAACCCAGCTTACGCTTAGTACTTTTATCTACCCTGTACTGCCAAATTGCTTTTATACAGCTATGTTTCTGCTTGTGAAATGCACAGCTAGACTGTTTTCAACAATATATGCTTAAATACACTAAACACTTTTTTTTTCCTGAATCCGACCTTCTGAAATTGGGGGGGAAGGGGGTCTTATATGCAGTCAAATATGTACAACAAAATAGCGGTTTACAGTGTGAACTCTAATTTTCATATTGATATTAAAAAATTAGCCAAAATAACCGTTTTTTTCCTAAACAGCAAATCGTGCTTCTGTTAGACGGAAACAAGGAAAAGATTTTTAAAAAACACAACACTAGTCACATCCAAACTATTTGGTATAATAATACAACACCTCTAGTCTTACATTGATGACTTTTACACCTGAGAAAAGCTGATGAAGATAGTGGTTACAGTTAGTTTGAACCACTAATGGAATAATGATGATGATTACGACCCATATTTAGAAATATGAAAAATATTTAAGAAAATTTTGAAAACAAATCAACATTCAAATACAAAATACCAGTTTTAATAATTGACAAAAGATAATGTTATAAAAGACAGTATCGGAAATCCGATAGTTAAATTACCTTCCTCTGCCGCTAGGGGGAGATTCGCCAACACGAGGTTGGCGGGAGAATCAAGCCCCGGTACTTATCTGAAGACACTCGACCGGAGAAGTCACCATAATAGGGTCTCCCACACCTTGCTCATAAAAAGGGCAGTTACCCAGGCGAGTAGCTTCTAAAAAGCACTCCCTACACTTTACTTTCACCAGGAGAGACGTCTCAACAGCACTCTACAAACTACGGCGACCAGAATACCCTTACTAGTGCCACTTCATCTACGAACTGTAATTTCACCTCTCGGATAAGTCTTGTAGCAAATGCCAACAAAATTTGCAACAATATTTTTTGTACCCTTTGTCAATATATCTTATTATAATGGAGATTGTGTGTTTTTTTGTCTGTAACCGAAACTATATTACTAATCGAGTCACAATTAACATAGTTATTTGCATCACATTCTCCATGATTTTATTCATATTTAAACCTCAATTATTAATAAAATTGCTTGACCTTTTTATTAGTATTGTCCATATCTACATACAAATAACATGCAATTGTATTTATATATACAAAAAATAGCGGTTTGCAGTGTGAATGGGAAGGCTAATTTGCATATTGATATTAAAAATGTGATTTTATTAAATATGTGCTTAGTATTATTGATTTCTAATTGTTTGGTTTTATTTTAATGAATATAAGCAAAAATCTCTTCAATGAATCTTAAATGAAATCCATTAACAAGAAGAAATAACTGTCATTTTATTCTTATTTCCTAATTTAACTAAATAGTTAAATAAGTAAAATTCAGCAATGAAAGACGGGAGTGATGGAAGAGTAAGTTTCATTTCTATTTTTCTATTATACCCCCACTCTGTTACATATCTTTTTGTCTGCCTCTAATTTAATACGATATTTCATTGCATTAAAACTTAAATACTTGCACCCGGAGGGTGCATATATTTGCTAGTGTGTTTAATTTCCATTGTGTTGTTTGTCTTCTTTCGTCCGAATGATTGCCTACCACTGGGAGAATAAGAGCTCCCTAAAGACCGTAATTCCTCTTAACAGTGGAGGAAATTGTGGCATGTGAAATAATTTTGATTACTGAAATCCTGACATGAACTGTTGTCTTTAATGTCACCAAATTAATTATACACACAAAACAAGGTTAAGAATATAAATTTCAATAATTCTTGGATTAATGAAAGATTTTTTAAGTGCAAATCAAAACCAACATCACTGGAATCGGCTGGCCATGTCAAGCCCTAGCACCTATATGATTGCCCCAACCCTATTGCCCTAATGGCAAGCCCCAACCCTTTTTATCATATGGGTGCTAGAAGGCTGTGGCTGTGGGTCTACATGTCCTGGGAATGACGTTAAACTCTATCTGATCGTGAGTTTCCAGTTCTGGAGGTTTGGAGAATGTGGAACACTCAATATCAATTAAATATATAAAATCAGAAGGTGGTTTTCCCGCCCTGTCGGCTGGGGCGTTAGAATGCACCGACTGCACCTCTGCCGAGGGGTAAGACTCCCTCAATGGGGCCACCTGTTGGCTGTGGGTGGCGACCCGTGATGCTTTAGGATAGATCCCAGGTGGTTGAGCAGTCCATGACTTGCAATGCTCCATTTTGGCTCTTTCTTAGGCTAGACGAGCGGTCGGAGAGACCCTCTTCGATCAATCGGCTGGTCACATCAAGCCTTAGCACCTATATGATTTTCCCAACCCTATTGCCCTTATGGCAAGCCACAGCCCTATTTATCATATGGGTGCTAGAAGGCGGTGGCTAAGGGTCTACATGTCCTAGGAATGACGTTAAAGACTATCTGATGTTGAGGTTCCAGTTTTGGAGGTTTGGGGAATGTGGAGCACCCCTTCATCACCATTGCTCCTTGGTCCACTCTGACCCGGAGTGGTAGTACCTGTTGGGTCCCATCTATGGGTTAAATAGAAAAATTTATTTATAAAAAAAATTGTGTATCCATTAAGAATTAATTTATTTCAAAACTTTATCGGCATTAAATGACCCACTGAGTTTGATATGCCCTAAAGCAAACCAAACCAAACCAAAACCAACATTACTAACGTCTATAGATGATAAGCAAAAAAAAGCGAGACATGACCGTGCCAACGGATCACAAAGTGAAAATGAAAGAAAGGGGAGAATTGGAAACATACCAAGACCTCGCTTGGGAACTGAGAAAACTGTGAAACATGAAAGTTAAGGTCGTTCCCATAATAGATGGCACACTTGGAACCGTGCCAAAAGCACAAGAATAAAAATGGGTGATTAGTGGAAATTTTTCGAAAGATCTAAGACAGTGTGCTGGTATTCGATCGTAACAGTATGTCAGAGTGCCAAACCGAGCGAAAACCGTATAATTTGGGCGCCCAATTACTGCGACAAAACCCCTGGACATGGTATTGTCTGAGAAATAATCTAATAGCAAGAATATGCGTCCTCCACTGTGTGTAAGTATTTAAGTTTTAATATAATGAAATATATTAGATTAGAAAGATTAACGAAATTAAATAAGAATGCATATAAAAAGATTACTTATTTTAATTATATTCTAATTGGTTTCTATATTAGAATAATTCATAGGATTGATTTTAATAGGTTGGAGAATAAAATGATAATATTAATAACCCTAAGTAATTATTTATTAAACCCGGTTTTGTTAAAACCAGTATGCAAATTAAACACACTATTTATTATGTAAGTCTTTGTTTCTTAGTGATATATAAGACAAATTGCAGGATTTCAAATGCATTAATAACATGGGCTGTTTTGAGGCAAATCTAACTAATATTTTAATAGACACATCGTTACTAAAAAATAAAATATATCAAATTATATTGGAGATCAATAATACCGAGTAATTATTTATTAAACCCTGTTTTTTAAAACTAGTATGTAAATTAACCATACTATATATTATGTAAACCCTTATTTCTTAGGGATATATAAGACATATTACAGGAATTTAAACGCACTAATAACATGGGCTGTTTTGAGGCAAATCTAACTCAGATTTTCATAGAGACATCGTTAATAAGATTTTAATCTTGTGTCAACTAAATGCCAGGTATTTTCAATTCCATAAATTGTTTAAAAAGATCTGTGTCTTTAAAGAAACTACTATTGTACAGGATAGACCATAATGCTCAGCCACCAGGATTCCATCCTTAATCATCACGAATCGCCACGCACGGCCATACACCGACTGCACCTCCGCAGAGGATTAACACCTCTTCAATGCGGCTATTTTTTGGCCGTGGGTGGTGACTCGTGATGCTTAAGGATGGAACCCTGGTGGTTGAGCAGGCTAATATATGCAACACTCCAATTTGGCCCTTATTTAGGCTTCGCCACGTATTATTCCTGGTCCAATCAAAAACCATGCCACGCGTCTATGCTAACATAATCATTCAAATTTTTCTGTTCCAACACACATACACCACCACTCAAACTTTTCCGTAACTAATCAGGCCACTTCAGACCAACCCCGTGGTTAAACGTCATGCCCATTGTGTAACCAAACCTAACGGGTTGACATGCCGTAAAATACCAACCAACCAACCAGCCAACCAATTTATACGAGTATGTATTTATTAAATCATACCACCTCGTGAAATGGTCGACGTTATGTAAACAGATTATTGATTTATCCTTCCCAATTTTTATTGCCGTTCTAAACACAGACATAACACAGAACTCTGCGTTTCACTAAAAACTTATAAGTTTATGAACACTAAGGTTTATGGCTCCCCCTGGTGGCTCTTACTGGTATTAAAACATCTAAACACAAGATAATTTTGTGAAGTTTTATTTTTTCAGTGAAAGTCGCAGAAAAAAATGTCATAATTCTGGTTCATGGCTAAGAAATTAACTGCTAGTCTAGTTTTGTTTTGTTTATTTATTTAACGGCATATCAACTCCTCATGGGTCATTTAAAGCTGAAATTTGATTAATTTGTAAAAATTTGGGTTGTTTTTTTTTACCATATGACCTTTAGGCACCCCTTTTGTGATCTCGATTCATAAGGACATGTTTTTCATTTACACCGTCAAAATCCGGTTGTTTGTTAACAGACGATTTTTAGAGATTTTTTAGATTCTAAAACTAACCCCTAACCCTAACCTTAAAGCCTCACAAATAATCGGATTTTGACGGTGTAAATGAAAAATATATCCTTGTGAATCGAGATCGCAAAAGGGGTGCCTAAAGGTCATATGATCTTTTTTGTTTTTACATTTTTTTCACGGCATATTATCTTCTGAGGAAATTTAAATCTGAAATTCCATTCATTTGTAAAGGTTTGATTATAAGTAAAAGTAAAAGTCGTCGTGGTGGCCTAAAGTCGGTATCAGTCAGACAGCGAGGGAGTCTATCCCCTTTTCACTAGCGCTAGACCAAGGAGATTGTTTTGGTGTCAGAGGCGGAGCGCCACTCATACCATCAGCTCCAGACTTTACCGCACATATTCATGTGCTACTCATACGCTGAGTTGGCGAGGGCCGGAATCGAACCAGGAAACTCGAGGTTCCCAGCCGGACACTCTACCGACTGACCCAAACCGGCCCTTGATTATAATCATTACTATATTTATTTGGTTTGGTTTGTTTTACGACACATCAACTCATTATGGGTTATTTAATCCCAAAATTTTATTTATTTGTAAATGGTTGATTGTAATCATAAGTATTTATGGTTTTGGTTTATTTGTTTAACGGCATATCAACTACTCATGGGTTATTTAAAGCTGAAGTTTTATTCATTTGTAACGGTTTGGTTTATTTTTTGTTTTTGTTTATTTAACGGCATTTTATCTCTGTATGGGTTATTTAATGCCAGAATTTGATTCATCTGTAAATGTTTCATTATAATCATAACTATTTATATTTGGGTTCGTTTACTTGTTTAACGGCATATTAACTCCTTACGGGTTATTTAATGCCAAAATTTGATTATTTTTATTTGGTTTGGTTTTATTTTAGTTTATTTGTTTAACTATAACGAAAGCTAGATGAGAACGACACCAGAATGTTGCGTGCTGTTTTGAACAAATCATTAAATCTTCACTCTACAAAACAACGGTTGTATGGCCACTAACCTCCCATCTCACAAACCATCCAAATAAGACGAACAAGGCGTGCTAAGTACTGTTAATGAAGTATTTTTATATGCGCGTTTGTTTACGAAAGCCAATGACGTGATCAATGCATGTGCGTCATTGGCTTTCGTAAACAAACGCGCATATAAAAATTAACGGTTAATAACATCATATTCCCACATTCACTATACACTTAACATCTTTCATTTTGTCCCTCACATAAACATTACTTAACAGTGTCCTGAAGATGGTACAATATACCGAAATGCTTAAGTATTGACACATAAAATTGTTTCCCCTGATCATAACATCCTGTGTTTGTTGTATTTTAAAAATATTTTCTTCTCATATTGTCGAATTAATTTCCTCACCGTATTTCCACACATATATATATATATATATATATATATATATATATATATATATATATGTGTGTGTGTGTGTGTGTGTTGTTTGTGTGTGTGTGTGTGTGTGTGTTATCTAAACCAAGTATTTGGCTGTATATAAGCCCCTTTAAGTCCACACTAAGCGCCTAAAAATGAAATAATATGATATTTTGTTGTAGAGTATTGGTGAGTGGGCTGAAAACCCCTAAGGTTTAAAATAAAGGAAAAGAAGTTATGAAACAACAGAAAGTCCTATATTTGAGATGCGTTGTGTTTATTTGTGTTTTCCCTGACTCCTCAGATGATCGGCCGTCAACGACATAGCAGTCGTCGGTGACAAAGCTTTGAATTATAATCATAGCCTAAAGCCACCTCAAAGGCTCGCGTTGAACAATGGAGCACCAATCATTCGCCTCTTTTGAATTTGAATACGCCATGTTTATACAATGGTGGCCAGCGGTGGGTCAAACAGCTAACGTCAGATCTGATTGAAGTGTCGCTACTGACTGGCTGTGCTGCGGGGGAGGACGTGTCCATTCCAAGAATTCCAGTTATTTCCAATGAGATTCCATTTGATTTCGCAAGGTTGCAGTTCCCAGTCAGGATCTTTTTCTTTCTTTTTTTTTTTTTTTTGGCAATGCCTATCAACGAATCTCAGTGGGACGCGTTGAAGGTCACTGGATTTGAATTCTTGGATCTATGCATATGCCGACGGCAAGATGTAACTATCTCCCCAGCTGGATCCACAGGTATCCTCAATGTATATACGATGGATGCAAAGACATTGTTTATCAAAAACCTCTGTAATGATTTATATATATATATATATATATATATATATATATATATTTGGGAGAATATGTGCCCCGGGAATGCTATTTAAATGTATGGCTAAACAAATCGAGAAAAATCAATCTCTGTATGTACATTTCAGCCTATTCTCATCAGCAGAGCTATAGATAGGAAGACCGCCCTGTGCGTGATTTGAAACCGGACTGTCAAGCTGACAGGCCGATCCCACAACCTCTACACCAAACGGACTTCCCAGATTTTACGATTTGTTTTAGAGTAGGTTAATATTCCTCTTCAGTGACTTTTATTACACGACGATATCTATAGCTCTGCTGATGAGGCCTAATAGGCTGAAATGTACATACAGAGATTGATTTTTCTCGATTTGTTTAGCCATACATTTAAATAGGCATTCCCGCCTAATTCATTATTAATTAATTAATTTTCAAAAATTAGGTACGACTCCAATTAAGCACATATTCTCCCAAAAATTGTCGGCAAAAAAGCCATTCCAAACATACCGTGTTTACAACTTATCATATATATATATATATATATATATACACACACGAGGGTGAGTCCAAAAGTAATGCCATTTTGATTAGGATATGTATAATTACCAACACAGAAACATGTACCATACATGAAAAGGAATAATGTTTGTTTCTCTTCGATCCCATTGTTGTATACTCTTCTTTTTTCTTACTTATATTTTTCTTCTGCTCATCTTTGGTATCTTACGTTCTTCTTCCAGCGTCTGGACCTAGTCTTGGGGACTTCGTGTCTGGTCTTCTAGGTCAGTCTTGTTGCCAAGACATTCATCAACCACAAAACCGTGTTATTTTCGTAAGCTTTTATTTACTTAACTAAACATTTCATGTAACTAAACATAGCGCTCGTATGCAGGTGAGTCCCAGTTACGCAGACATATCTTATCCGCCAGACGTTCAAGCCGAAACTGAGGACCCAACCAGGTCCCACGTGACTTCACGTATTTCGCGTGCTTTCTGTAATATTCCATGGCCCTTTTCATATCACGGGCGGTACTGCCCATGATATGAAAAGGGCCATCCCTTCAGAAATACAGGGGATTGACAATAATATTATGCAACTGCATAGATTATGTAACACCATGATAGAGGGTTTGTGAGGCAAAAAACAGCCAACATAATTTTAAAGAGCAGGGATATATGTTATCATTCGAAGGTGGAACATTGCTATTGAGAGAAATGATAACTGTAGAGGAGTTGGGATGTTATCCACAGAGGAGCAGCTTCATTTTGATGTATGATACATGTTCCTTTGTTGGTAATTATACCTGTCCGAAACAAAATCGCATTACTTTTTTAATCACTCTCGTATATAAATATATAATGTATTAGTGCCAGGAACATGAATAGCGTACAGTAATAATATACATGTATGTGTACAGTGCTCGGGTGAACCATAACTCATCAAAGTCTCATGTCTAGTACATAGCGTACAGTAATAATATAACGACCAACTTGTATGCTGATGGTAAATAAAAATGACCACATTGAAGAAGCATACGAAGAATGCTACAAAGAAGTCCAAACCAAGTACTTTTATTGCTATGTGATTTTAAAAGAGAAACAGAATTTCAGATATTTCACAATATATATAAAGTTACAGAAATTTATATTAAATAAGTAAATAAAAAATACAATAATAGTAAAATTCAATTTTTTGTTTCAATATCTTTTAAAATATACAAGGTATTTAAACTTATATTATGAAATGTGAAATGTTATTGAATTCAAAGTTTTCCCTTCTAGATTGCATACATTACCAAGGTTAGAAATATTTGCGTGTGCACGTAGCTATTTTAGTACTTGGAGCCAGAAGAAATTAGTTGCTTGGTTGGTTGGTTGGTTGGATTTTACGGCATGTCAATCTTTGTTGGGTTATTTTATGCAGGAAACGTTTTCTTTTTCTTTTCAATTTTCTTTAAAACTCAATTTTGAAAAACTATATTTAACACTTAAATGATACCAGAACAATTCCCACCATTCCGGTTTCGAGTTGAACTGTGGGAAATGATGATGAACGGGTAATGCACATTATCAAGAGTTCCAGAATTGGAAGCTCACCATCAGATAGATTTTAGCGTCATACCCAGGACATTAGGACCCTCAGCCACCACTTTCTAGCACATATATAATAAAAAGGATGCGCGTGGTGTAATGGTTAAAGTCATGGGAAATAGACTCGTCGCCCCGAGTTCAAATCTGGACGTGATAATTGCATTTCACTTAGCACTAATATCCTTGGGAAAGGTATGAATTCCTACTCTTCCTCCAGCTATGGATAAATAGTAGGGCAGACTGGGCTCTTTAACATTGGTTAGGCAAACGGTCTAAGAGAAGGAAAACTTGTTAAACTCCGCTTAAGAAATTGACCTTGTGTTACATCCTGCTCGTGCAGAGGGTTTAGTAAATATATATATATGATAAAAAGGATTGGGGTATGCCATGAGGGCAATAGTCTGGGACAATCATAAGGGTGCTAGGGTTTGACGTGACCAGCCGATTGATAGGAGGGGTCCCTCCGACCATCTGTCTTGTCTAAGGGGAGTTGCATGTCATAGACTGCTCATCCACCAGGATTCCATCTTTAAGCATCACGGGTCGCCAATGACCCAGTTGGGTGGAGGGGTTCTTACCCCTCTGCAGAGGTGCAGTCGGTGTATTCTAAAGCCCCAGCCGACAGGGCTATCTTTTTTTCTTTTGGTCTTAGAGGAATTTAGGATGATTTTAAGCAACATAATTCACTCGGGAAATGCCATTGACATATGAAATACAACCAACCTAACATCTAGACATGAAATCACCCTTGAAGGGTTGACCTGCCGGTAAAATCTATCAACCAACTAACCAGCCAGAAGCATCAAGAAAAAGCCTTTCACCTTTGTTGTTGATGAACGGGAAGGTTAATTTGCATATTGATATTAAAAATTTGATTTTAATAAATATGTGCTTGGTATTATTGATTTCTAATTATTTGGTTTTATTTTAATGAATAAGAGAAAAAATCTCGGGGATACACCTTAAAAGAAATTCATTAACAAAAAGAAATTGCTGTAATTTTATTCTTTACTTTCTAATTTAGTTAGAAAATTTCGCAATGAAAGACGGGAATGATTGAAGAGTAAGATTCAGTTGTTCTATTTTTCGATTTAACCTCCTCTGTTTCAAATCTTTTTGTCTGCATTCTTAATTAGTTTCATTAGCACTTCTAATTTAATATATTTTATTACATTAAAAACTTAAATACTTAAAATATAATAAATGTAATCTTTTTATATGCATTCTTATTTGATGTCTAATTCAATATATTTTATTACATTAAAACTTGGGTAATTATGAACTTTTGTTTAGTAAATTAGGGTGTCCCAGAAAGAAAAAAAGAACCCACACATTTTGTAATAAAACTGTTAATTTTAACTAGGGTTAGGTTTGGGGTTGGAGTTAGGGTTAGGGTCCTGTTTTTCTGGGTCACCCTGTATAGGGTGCCCAGAAAAAACAGAAGCCAAATTATTTATTCATTTTCCCATTAAACTAACTCTAAATCCTAAAACCCAACCTAACCCTAAGCCCCAACCCTAACCCTAAACCCCCCTAGTTAAAATTAACAGTTTTATTACAAAATTCGTGGGTTCTGATTTTTCTGGGACACCCTGATTTACTAAAAGAAAAGTTCTTGAAAATGTAAGGATTTCGAACCCAAATTATTTATTTATTTTCCCATTAAATTAACTCTAAATCCTAAACCCCAACCCAACCATAAGCCCCAACCCTAACCCTAACCCTAAACCCCCTAGTTAAAATTAACAGTTTTATTACAAAATTTGGGTTCTGTTTTTTCTGGGACACCCTAATTTACTAAACAAAAGTTCAGAATTAACAAAACTCGTACCCGGAGGGTGCATATATGTGCTAGTTGTTTGTAATATCAGAGACTAGATATTCCTCACATACGTCTTCGATTCTTTTAGTCTTTGAGGAATCTTGGATAAAATGGCGCCATAGAAGAGACGACGCCAAAGCTAATTTCGTCTTTGGTTTTCTTCAGAAGTCATATTTATGTAATTTGTCTCCATTCATTGGCAGAAAATGTTATCCACAATGGCAGGTAAAGATGAAGATGAGGATGAGGAAGATGCTTACATTAAAATCATTAAGAATCCCAGGATTATGTCGGTGTGTTTGATGTTGATAAATTTCGGATAAGTAAGTATTTTCCAGACCTCACACAGTTATTTCATTTCTCTGGCACTGTCCAAATATTTGTCTATCTTTTTGTTTTCTTTCATTTTTCACTCTGTGGTGTTCTTGTTAATCAACACTGGGGTCTAGTCTCTATGGCCGGGGTTCGGTGATTGGTCTGTAGATCAAAGTCCCAGAGAATTCCATGCGTCTCATTCTCTTGGACGGATTCCAGTTGTCTGTTGCCTGGGTGTTCTCAGTGCTTCCTCTTATTTCCTATTCCTCCTTTGAGGGACCGTTCCAAGTGCACCAACTATTATTGGTATCACTTTTATTCTCATATTCCAGTTTCCTTTTTCAATTCTATAGCAAGGTCTAGGTATTAGTTTATATTTTTGTTTTCTTTTATCTTTATCCTGTCGTCTGTTGGAATAGCAAAATCTACCAAGTTGGTAAGTTCTTCTTCTTCTTCTTCTTCTTCTTCTTCTTCTTCTTATTATTATTATTATTATTATTATTATTATTATTATTATTTTACTCCTTTTGAGTTTTCACATCAGTGTTAGCTGATGGTCTTTCACTGGAGTCTGAGTGACAGCAAGTCTCCTCAGGTCTCCAGGACCCTTCTGAGTATTCTGGCAGATTGCAGCAGTGCAGTGTTCTAAATGGTTTCAATCCTTCCTCTGATATCCAAACTTTCCAAGCCCTTTTCTAATCCTTTTGGGACTGTTCCAAGTGCACCAACTACAATCGGTATCACTTTGACTTTCATATTCCATAACTTTTTCAGTTCTCTGGCAAGGTCCAGATATTTGTCCATTTTTTCATTTTCCTTTAACTTCACCCTGTGATCTGCTGGCACTGCAAAATCCACCAGTTGACAAGTTCTTTCTTTTTTGTTTATCAACACTAGGTCTGGCCTTCTTGCTGGGATAAGGTGATCGTTTTTATCTCAAAGTCCCAGAGAATTTTGTGCGTTTCGTTCTCAAGAACAGATTCTGGTTTATGCATATACCATTTTGTTGTGTGGTCAAAATTTAATTTTTTTGCATAATTCCCAGTGGATCACCTTCCAGTGGATCACCTTCCCAGTGGATCACCTTCTTCTTCTTCTTCTTCTTCTTCTTATTATTATTATTATTATTATTATTATTATTATATCCTTTAAGGCAATGTTAGATAATCTGTGGAAAGATTATAAATATTCAGTAGAATTAAAATTAATGTTTATAAGGAACAGCTGACAGGTCTCAGACCCAATACACTAAAGAAAATTATTATTATTATTATTATTATTATTTTCACTCCTTTTGAGTTTTTCACATCAGCGTTAGCTGCTGGTATTTCACAGGAGTCTGAGTGACAACAAGTCTCCCCAGGTCTCCAGGACTCTTCTGAGTATTCTAACCGATTGCAGCAGTGCAATAGTCTGGATGGTCTCAATTCTTCCTCTGATTTCCAGATCCTCCAGTCTCTTTTCTAAGTTTATTGGGACCCTTCCAAGTGCACCAACTACAATTGGTATCACTTTCACTCTCATATTCCACAGCTTTTTCAATTTATTATTATTATTATATTATTATATATTATTATTATTATTATTATTATATTATTATTCAAAACTATACTATTAATTTCTTACAAACCCTAACTGTGTCATACCCATGACATTATGATGCGCAGACACCGCCTTCTAGCACATATATGATAAAAAGCGTTGAAGTTTGACATAAGGGCAATAGGGTTGGGACAATCATAAAGGTGCTAGGGCTTGACGTAACTCTAAACCACCTGTCTTGTCTAAGTAAGGGCCAAAGGGAAATGTTGCATGCCAATAATTGCTCATACACCAGAATTCCATGTAAAGATTAGTCTTAGATTAGTAATCGTAATTTGGATTATAGTTAAATCCACCTTTATCCCTTTCATTTGAGATTAAGACTGCAAGACTGCCAAAATCTATGACTTGAAGATGCTGTTGCTGTTGAGGCTTAGATTCTCTAAGAATAAACTAACTATAAAGGCATTGACGTGCCTTTAAAATAAATTAGTGATAAAAAAAGTTTAATAAGAAAAATGATAATCACAAAAAATATTCAGTCTTAAAAGTAACCAGTAAGGACTGGTGATTAAAATTAGGGGAAGATATATATATATATATATATATATATATATATATATATATAGAGAGAGAGAGAGAGAGAGAGAGAGAGAGATGTAGGTAGATATAAATAGATCGATAGATACATAATTAAATTGATAGATAGATTGATAGGTAGATAAGTATGTAGATAGATAGATAGATAGATAGATAAGTAGATAGATTGATAGATATGGGAGTAAATCTGGAAAATAAATCCGACAATATAAAGAAAAATTTTGAAAAAACAAGTGTTCCGAAAATGGGATAAATTTAATTATCGATGTTTAAGCATTTCGGTTACATTGAACCTTCATCAGGATGTATCTTGGTGAAGAAAATGATGGATGTTTTTATATGTGACAGGAGATGAAAACCTTTTTAGTTATGTAACTGTTTTGATCAGCGTTTTTTTTTTTTTTTTGAAAGGCAAGTCGCGATCCACGCATGCGAAGATGTCATGACACGTGACGCAACTCGAAGAAATGCAAAAGACGAGAAAAAGTATTATTGATACCAAGGTGGTGTAAATTGTTTTCTATGGAGTTAGTGGAAGAGTTATTAGGTAAAACTATGTATCTATGGGGAAGTTTTGTTATATTAGAAGATGTATTAGTGGGGGTTTGTGACTGTTTTACTTTATGGTTTTTAAGAGCTTTGGATTTAGCAGATTGTATCAAAGATTTAGGGTAAAATAGATAGATATATAGATATGAGTGTTGCAGATTTTAAGATATAAGGCGTGTGATAGAAGCCTACTCCTAAATATAGACTCGTTGACTACCACGTGACCTGGGGAAGATTTCTATTGTCCAATCACTGGCACTGCTGCTGCTGCTTCTGCTGTATTAATAGAGACCCCATTCTGAGCTTTATGTCATTGACACTTGGATTCACTTGGACGACGGACTTACAAAGAATACTGTAACACCGGATTCTTATTGGCTTGCTTACTTACTTATTACATCTGGAACTAAGGATGCCGACCAGATACTTAACAATGAGCTGACTCAGATAGATGTATAGACATTAATACACTGAGATAGATAGATAGGTAGATATGAACTGACTGAGATAGATAGATAGATAATCATGTAAATAGATAAATAATCATGTTGATAGATAGATAAGTAGGGTAGATATATAGATAATTAGATAGATATATTTGTCTTTGTGTTTCCATCTACCTATCTAATAGATAAATCATTATTTGTTAAACTGTCTTGTAGAGGCAAAAAAGATTGCTGTTTATATTGAAGCTTTCTTGGCTAACCTAACAACCTCTAATTTCTTTACCTACGTTTTTTTCATTACCAACGTTGTTTATCTAGAGAGATTATCTTAACCCCGCGCATAATCCATTCTTCCAGCGACTTAACGGTTGTAATCCACCCATCCCCCCCCCTTCCAACAATAAAATGCCGATCAACTTTCAGCAGAGATCGAACAAGACAAATACATTGTTGGAATATTTTTTTTTATATAAGGTGTGCTATAATTCCCCACCTGGATTTATAGACTAGCCGGGATCACGTGGTTTATTTCTTCGCCAATCACTAGCCATACTGCGTGGCTGATACACTACTTAAACACTGATACTGGCCATAGTTCTACTAGAAACTCATTGAGGAGGGACTTACAATACTCAGGACTCTTTAGCAGAAGAACCAAAGGATTCTTTATCAGAGGATTACCAAGGATCCAATTCCACTGGACAAACGCTCTTGCTTAAAGCCTTGAGGATGGCCCATAAGATTGTAACATTAGCACAAAAACCAATAAGAACTGATTATTAGAAAAAAGGTTAAAGAAAAAAAAAACGTATGGAAAATTTAAAGTTTGTGTGGGTATGTTTCCGTATGTTTGTGTATTTACTCAACCCCTCCTCTACGACCAAGGATAGATTTGTTTGTTTTGTTTTACGGCATATCAACCTCAGTGGGTCGTTTAATGCCGATAAAGTTTTGAAATAAATCAATTCTTAATGGATAATACAATTTTTTTATAAATACATTTTTCTATTTAACCCATAGATGGGACCCTAACAGGTACTACCACTTCGGGCCAGAGTGGACCAGGGAGCAATGGCGATGAAGGGGTGCTCCACATTCCCCAAACCTCCAAAACTGGAACCTCACCATCAGATAGAGTTTAACGTCATTCCCAGGACATGTAGACCCGCAGCCACCGCCTTCTAGTACCCATATGATAAAAAGGGGCTGGGGCTTGCCATAAGGGCAATAGGGTTGGGAAAATCATATATGTGCTAGGGCTTGACGCGACCAGCCAACCGCCCGTCTAGCCCAAGATAGGGCCAAAGTGGAGTATTGCATGTCATGAACTGCTCATCCACCCGGGTTCTATCCTTAAGCATCACGGGTCGCCACCCACGGCCAACAGGTGGCCCAATTAGGGGAGTCTTACCCCTCTGCAGAGGTGCAGTCGGTGCATTCTAACGCCCCAGCCGACAGGGCGGACCAAAGATAGAACTGTTAGGATTTTTGTGGCCATTTTTAGGCAGTGGAGATCCCCTGTGTTAAGCAGAGGCTGATCTTTAGTGAAGAAACGTTTGGTTGTTCCTCTTAAAAAGTATTATTGGAAAAAATATGATATAAAAATATTTGTATAGAAACAATTATTGAGTTTTGAAAATTGTTTGTAAAAGAAATTTTAAAATTGGTTGGAAAATTTTCACTGCCAAATACATATTGTCCAAAAAAAACTGGAAAAACTGAACCATTCTTTTAATTATTGTCACAAATTCTAATTAAACTCCAATGGCTTAAACACATATAGGAAGTGATTATTTTTTTTTTAAAATGTAACCATAAACTCATGAGTATTTTGAAACATGATTTTATTCTTCTAAAAACATTTTTTTGTGCATATAACAAAAATGTTAATTCTGTTCTTAACTGCTTGTTGAGTTAAAGTGAAAAAAAAAATTTTACACTTATAAATATAACAATAAGAAGAAGGTAAGAGTTAAATATGCGTCCTTATTTGAAGGCGGAAATTTACTCATATCAATTTAAATGAAAATTATTAATTTATTCTATGAATTTTTTTTTGTACTTACTTATGAAGAACAGGGACGAGTTTCACAAATTAATTTTTGATTAGCGAAAAACATAATTTAACACGGAAAAATCAAAAACTAAATTTTGTACTTTTCCTTATTATAAACATATTAAAGTGTATGCATAATTTTAATGGTCAATGACGTTTCTTTTCTCTGTTATAAGTTAACATGTACATACCATGACAGACACGATTACTTTATATATATATATAATATATATATATATATATATATATATTAATATTTTGAAGGCCAATACAATGCGTATGAAAAATAAAAACAAAAAGATGTTATTTTTGTCTTATCGATTTCGAAGCATTAGCTTCATCATCAGAGTTTATTTTCAGAAATGGATGTATTTATGTTTTTATTTGTGTGGTTATAATTTCTCTTCTTATTTCCTTTTCCTCTCCTTTTTCCTCTCTTTCTTCTTCTCCTCCTTTATGAATGAAATGGGCGAATAACTGTAATTTCTTATTTCTCTCTGAGACATAAGAAATTACAGTTATTCGCCCATTTCATTCATAAAGGAGGAGAAGAAGAAAGAGAGGAAAAAAAGGAGAGGAAAAGGAAATAAGAAGAGAAATTGTAACCACACAAATTGCAACAGGGCTCTCATTGGCTTGTAGAGTCATGTGATAAGGCGAAGCTGGTATAGTTAGAATTTACTGGAGTTTAGTTTAGGTGGCCCATCTGTAACGTCGTCGGGGCGGCCTAATGTCGGTATGAACCATACAGCGATGGAGTCTATCCCCTTTTCACTATATATATATATATATATATATATATATATATATTACAGTGCCACATCGGGGTATTGATCTTGCTATGAAAAAATCAGATATTATCAATAACTTAAAATTGGTTAACTTTAAGACTTTTTTATAGCCTTTTTGGATTACCCGGGCAAAAATGCTTTTATAAACTAATTTTTAGTAGTAGGGAAGCTCTAGAACTCATTTTACGGACAAAAATCGATTACAAAATTACAAAAGTCGCCATTTTTCGCGAACCACACGAATTTTAGAGAACTAAAAACCGACATAATTCCCCCAATTTTTGGAATTTGAAGCTGAAATTTTGGGGATTATCTAATGTTAACATCGTCCACTCTTGGAAAAAAAATAAGAAAAATTAAAGGTGATGGGGGACAATTTTACATTTTCTGGATGATTTGACATGGAATTACCCCTACCCCTTCCGCACGTGCAGGTTGTGGTACAAGGTCAATTTCTAAACAGTGTTTTTAATTAGAGTCTGATATTTTTTCAAGTCATTATTTTCCTGCCCAGGCATCTCCTGGTGTCTACGGTTTGCTTCGTGAACATCACTTTTCTTCTGATGTTTCTAACCAACGACTTTTAGATATTATCTCTAATCATAGATTATATCATCAATTAAATTGTATTATTTAATCATTTTTGCCTTTTTATTTTATTTTATTTTTTTTTGTCTAATTAATTTTTTTGTAATTCATAAAACGATCAGTAGGCCTAAAAAATGATTAAAACAAATTACTCTCACACACACATGCACACACACACACGGATGCACGCACGCACATATATATATATGTATATATATTCATATATATATATATTTATATATATATATATACATATACAGTTATGTATATATATATGTGTGTGTCTGTATGTGTCTGTGTGTATCTATATATATGTATATATATACGATTGTGCGTGTGTCTGTCTGTCTATGTGTGTGTGAGTATATATATATATATATATATGTGTGTGTGAGTATATATATGTGTGTGTGAGTATATATATATATATATATATGTGTGTGTGTATCTGTGTGTGTGTGAGTATATGTGTGTGTGTATGTGAGTATATATATGTGTGTATGTGTGTGTGTATGTGAGTATATATATGTGTGTATGTGAGTGTGTATATATATATATGTGCGAATATATATATATATGTGTGTGTGAGTATATATATATATATATATATATATATGTATCTATGTGTGTGTGTGTGTGAGTATATGTGTGTGTGTATGTGAGTATATATATACATATATGTGCGAATATATATATATATGTGTGTGTGAGTATATATATACATATATGTGTGTGAGTATATATATATATATATGTGTGTGTGCGAGTATATATATATGTGTGTGTGTGTGTGTGTGTGAGTATATATATATGTGTGTGTATGAGTTTATATATATATATATATATATATGTATGTATATATACATATATGTTGTGTGTGAGTATATATATATATATATATATATATATATATATATATATATATATATATATATATATATACACAGAATAAATACATGATTAACAATAGAATTTTTTCCTAAGATAATATCTTTGCTTTTTGTCTTTACATAAACTCTTAAAATAATTCCTTTATTAATCATATTACTTTTCCTTTCAAGTCTTTGTTAGACACACAAAAGCGGAGAATCCATAGTAGTAGTCGCAGTAACAGTAGTAGTATGAGTAGTAGTAGTAGTAGTAGTCGTAGTACGCAAGTAAGTTAGCAATGGTGTTACGAGGTAGCGTTAATGTTATAGCGAATTATGCGTATGGAGTTCGTAACGAAATGTAGTTTAACCCTTCTATAGATAGTACACAGACAATGAAGTTGCTCAATGTAAGGTATTTTTCTATTAGCTATTCGTTGATCAATTCAGAATTAACGTATAGAAATATCGGATATTGTAGGATTGTATAAGGTTGTTTTGCAAAATATAATTAAAAGTGAGTGATTTATTGTTTTCATGTTATTGTAAGTAAAAGTAAAGTAAAGTCGTCGGGGCGGCCTAATGTCGGTATCAGCCAGACAGCGAGGGAGTCTATCCCCTTTTCACAAGCGCTAGACCAAGAAGATTATTTTAGAGTCTGAGTTGGAGTGTCACACCTACCATCAGCTCCTCACTTTAACGCATAAATCGCTGTGCTACTCATACGCTGAGTTGGCGAGGGCCGGTATCGAACCAGGAAGCTTGTGATTCCTTTTTTTTATATGATTAATTGACTTGTTTGAACACACCCTCTATTTTGTATATTTTTGGTTGTTGGTTGGTTGGTTGGTTGGTTGGTTTTTACGGCATGTCAACCCTTGTTGGGTTATTTTATGCCAATCGTTTTATTTTATTCATATTTGAAGGCATTTGATTTATTTTTTCAAACTCAGTTTTTTAACACATTTTTAAAACTTATTTTTACTATTTAAACCATAGGTAGGACCCTAAAAGGTACTACCACTCCGGGTCAGAGTGGACTAGGGAGTAACGGCCATGAAGGGGTACTACACACTCCTCAGAGTTTCAGAATTGAAACTTCACCATTAGAGTTAGTTTAACGTCATACACAGGACACTAAGAGCCTCAGACACGGTTTCTAGCTCATATATGATAAAAAGGATTGGAGTTTGTCATACAGGTAATAGGGTTGGGACAATCATATAGGTGCTAGGGCTTGACGTGACGAACCGACTGATCGGTGGGAGGGTCTTTCCGACCGTCTATCTAGCCTAAGGGCCAAAGTGGTGTGTTGCATGCCATTGACTGCTCATCCACTAGGATTCCTTCCTTAAGTATCACGGGTCACCACTCATGGCCAATAGGGCGATTTTGCCTTTCTGAAGACATATGGTCAATATCTTGAACTATAAGTATTTCTATAATTTACAAACACTGGACATAGGGCATTCCATTGTGGCATAATGGTTAGCACATTAGTCACGCAGATCCATTACTACTGAATGGCAAGTTCGATCCTCGCTGTATTGTTATATACTGGCTTTTCACATTACGAAATCTATATAACGTTATATACCTTTCTTACTTATTAATCTGGTCGTCTATTCTTTTGGCCGGCTTTGCTTCTGATCGTCTATCATCTATCTTGGTCTGGTATATCTTCTACAGGTCTCGTCTGGTCTTCTATTGGGGATTCCGGGTCTGGTTTCTGTTGGGGATCATTTCTTATCAGAAGCCCTGTGTCATTGTTAGTTTTTAGTAATAAACACAAGACTTCGATTTATGTTGATGTTACTTTATTCCAAATCCCCACCCAGACAATCTGCGCAGATGAGGCTTACATGTTGCTAGCTCGGCTTCAAAGTTCTAAATGACTAACTGAATTGCTTACTCCTTAAACCGGAAGAGGGCTTTCTATCGGGGTTCCAGTTCTCACGGTCTATCCCCAGAAAGCAAGGTCAGAGTGAGGTCAAACGCTGTCACTCACCCTCAAGGCCATCAGCTGTACTAATCGCTATTATGATTTCTACAATACCTTATAAAAGCATTAGAGATCCCATAATTATGTAACAGTATTTCCCATACTTTCAACCTTGTCACACCGTACCCGCAGAGAACATGTTGGGTAAATACTTTGAGAGTCCCCACATTTAACTATCGCATACTACTACTCCGGCCAAAGGCGTCCCATCTTGGTGTAATGTTTTGCAAGCTAGTCTCGCTTTTCCATTTCTATTGATTACAGTCAAGTCACGCTGTAAGCACCAGTTCCTGCTAGAACACGAAAGTTAAGCAATGATGAGCTTGTTCAATACTTAATAGGGTGACCACTTAAGCAACAGTATGTATTGTAAGCAAGCTAAGTTCTTTGTTTATCAAAATTACTCGATTTGGCATTAAATGACCCGAATAGGGTTGATGTGCCATAAAACAAGCATCTAACCAACCATTACTGAATAGCAAGCTTCTCCTCGCTAGATGCCCCTTACTTTCAACCTTGTGTCACATCCTACTCATGGTGAACGGGTTGGGTAAGTACCTTGGAAGTCCCATTTGCGGTGTAATGATTAGCAAGCTAGTCTCGCAGATCAATTACTGCAGAATAGCGAGTTCGATCCTCGCTAGATGCTCCTTACTTTCAACCTTGTGTCACATCCTACCCATATGGTGATCGAGTAGGGTATGTACCTTGGATATATGTCACATCCGACCGTGGCAAATGGGTTGTTTAAATGCCTTGAAAATACCATCGTAGTTTAAGGTATTTGCCTCTCATCCCACTTATGAGGGCGTGACACAAGAACATTTTTATGTGGGCCCACCCACAAGCCGAAGCTCATGGGTGGTAAGCACAAAAAATGCGTCGATCCCGTCGGCATTTCCCTCGAGGGGGGCGCCCCAGGCGCTGGGCAATAAACCCAGCCCTGCCCCTTTAAATCGAGGGGACAGGTGTTGCCTGGGGAGATAGCCCCCTGGGATCAACGCTGTTAATTTATATTAACAGACACAGGCCCCGAAAGGCCCGTGTAATGAAACGTAGTTTAATGGTTAGCAAACTAGTCTCGCAAATAAATTACTGATGAATAGCGAGCCTGATCCTCACTAGAAGCCCCTTACTTTCAACCTTGTGTCACATCCTACCCGTGGCAAACGGGTTGGGTAAGTACCTTGGGAGTACCATCGTGGTTTAATAATTAACAAGATAGTCTCGCAGATCCATTATTACTGAATTGTGAGTTCGATCCTCTCTGAATATCCATTACTTTCGATCATGTGTCACATTTGACCGTGTCGAGCGTCCTATCATTGTGTAAAGTTTAGCGAGCTAGTCTCACAGATCCATTACTGCTGAATAGTGATTTCGATCTTCACTGGGTTCCTCGTATTTTGACCTGTGCGAACGTTGGTAAGTTGTGAGAGTATCTAGGTATAGTTATTTACTAAGCTTCGCTTAGATATGGCACAAGGCCGAATGTAAGGGGCACCCAGTGAGGCTCGAACTCACTAGTTATGGTTTGCCAGTCTTCCTTGCTAACCATTACACAACCTGAGGTGCCCAGAGTATCTAGGTATAAGATTTACACAAAATTGCCACTTATATTTATGAACTTTCCCAAAATCAGCAGCAAATGTCCCACCAAGAAATACATTAGATTTGGTCTGTTGGACTATCTAATGTATAAGATGTACACAAAATTGCCACTTATATTAATGGACTTTCCCAAAATCAGCAGCAGGCACTGACCAATGAAAAACAACATAGAATGTATTTAAGGCCGTCAGTAATTTATCTGAAATCGGTTGCTAATTAAATTTAATACTAGAAGGAATACTACAACTGGATTCTCAGCTACAAAGTGTACACTCTTGTTCTAAAAGTTTTTAGGGGGAATATAAGAATTACGTGCAGATTAGCATGGAAAGTATGTGAATAATAATATACGAATAATATACTATAATATACGAATGGATTCTTTGAGATTCAAAAGAATTCTACTTTAATCTGTTATTTTTAGTTATTTTTATTTTACAAAATAGTATAATTTGTTTTCACTTCTTTCTTTTTCAAATAGAAGAAAATAAAAATATATGTGTAGAAGAACGATAGTTGGTTGAATATTGTTTCCTCGTACAAAATTAATGTGAGAACAATTCACGACGAGGTAATAACCAGTGTATTTTATTGCCTGAACAAACTTAACGGAAGAAAATACAAGCTTGACATTGTTCTACCTAGGATTTCAAAGAACACTACAACTGGATTCTCTGCTACGAGGGTTTTACTCTTGTTCTACCAAGGATGCCAAGGAATACAACAGACTTTCTACTAATGAGACTACACATTTTTCTACCAATCGATTAACCAATTCGAGACCTAAACGTCTAAAATGGCGACCGGAATAGTAATATAGATACACATTTTCGGAGTAATTCTTATATGTATTGTAATCAAGATGGTGTCTCTCTCTCTCTCTCTCTCTCTCTCTCTCTCGCTCGCTCGCTCGCTCGCTCGCTCTTTCTCTCTCTCTCTTCTCTCTCTTTTCTCTCTCTCTCCTTTTCTCTCACTCCTTGTCTCTCTCTCTCCTTTTCACTCACTCCTTGTCTCTCTCTCCTTTTCTCTCACTCCTTGTCTCTCTCTCCTTTTCTCTCACCCCCTTTCTCTTTGTCTCTCTCTCTCTCTCTCTCTCTCTCTCTCTCTCTCTCTCTCGCTTTTTCTCTCTCTTTTTCTATCACTCCTTTACTCTTTCTTTCTTCTCTCTTCTCTCCTTCTCTCTTTCTCTCTCTCTCTCTTTCTCTCTCTCTCTCTCTCTTTCTCATTTTTTCTCTCACTTTTTCTCTCACTCTCTCTCTCTCTATCTTTCACTAGTTTTTCTCTCACTTTTCCTATCACTTTTCTCTCACTCTCTTTCTCTTCTCTCTCTCTCTCTCTCTTTCTCACTCTCTTTCTCTCTCTTTTTCTCTCTCACTCTCTCTCTCTCTCTCTTTCTCTCTCTCTCTCTGTAGGATTGTTTTCTTTGTTCGACACTAGTCCTAATCTTAGAAGATCATTGTGTTCTTGAAAACAATCTATTGATTCTAATCGAAGACTGGAATGCAATTCTTTGACCAGGAATCGTTCAAGTCAAACCGTTTTGGCTAGCTTGACTTTGTAAATCCAGCTTGAATAATTTAACATGTGATGAATATTGCTTCTCATATTTGCTTTCTTTCTGGCATTTTCGTTTTCTATTGATTCGAAGTCTATTTGCCTGTGACGTTCATACGTACAGGCTAAATTATTATTGCTATGTTTTAAATCATATGTATACGCTGCAGCTTATATATATATATATATATATATATATATATATATATATATATATATATATATGTAGTAAGTTTGTAGAAAAAAGAAAAACAACAAGATGTTAAAAAATTTTGCTGACAGAAATCTGTTTCGACCAATATGAAGAGGTATTTATCAAAGCAACATTGAAAACGGAAAGACGGAATACGCATTTTTTTTTAATTTTTTTGAAAATTCCGGTACTGATCGAGAGCGTTCTGTGCCTCGTGATTAATGATATATTTATTTCGTTTTTCCGTCTACAATGTTGCTTTGATAAAGACATATTCATAATGTCGAAACAGATTTCTGTCAGCAAAACTTTTTAACATCTTGTTGTTTTTTCTACAAACTTACTACACATATTGTCGGATTCATATCCATTTTACCTTTCATATATATATATATATATATATATATATATATATATATATAATGGAGATTGTCTGTAGTTCTGTCTGTAACAAAAACTACCTTATAGGTCTACGTCACAGCTTACGTCACAATATTCTTATGCTATATACACCCAAAATTTGAGTAAACAATTTTAAAAATTGTTTTTTACTCTCGTATTAATAATGGAGATTCGCTTCCGTTTTTTTTACGTGACGTAAAAAAAACCGGAAGCGAATCTCCATTACTAATACGAGAGTACTTACGTCACATTACCCAAAATCGTCATAACATAGAATAACATATAATAAATACATGCGAATCTACATTATTAATACGAGAGTAAATACGAGAGTACTTACGTCACATTACCCAAAATCGTCATAACATAGAATAAATACACTCAAAATTTGAACATGCAGCATTAGACAGTCTTCATTATTTTTTTAAAACAAGTTTTAATAAATACATGACTGGCATTATATATCTATATATAGTTTGTTTTATTTTAATACATATTTAAAGTTTACATTTCAAATTGTTTTATTTTTTAATCCTCTAATGAATTTGATGATTTTACTTACTTAGGGTAAAAACTCGCTGACATTGATTTTTTTACTCCCACCCCTCAGGCAATATGTTTCAAAAATCTATTTTTACATCACCCGGAGGGCGTTTTTTATTTTGTACTAGTATATATATATATATATATGCCAACCCCTCCGCACAAGCGTGATGCGACACACGGTCAATTTCTTAGGAGTTAACAGGTTTGAACTCAAAGTTTTCCTTCTCCTACAGAGAGAAAATACTTTCACAATATCCGGTCGAACTCTCTAAAGGAGACGTCAATTGAACTTTCCCCGTTTGGCGTAAAACATTACTCATTTGTTGTTTACAGACTTGAGTTCTCTGGTGATTGTACACACACATTTACATAAGTATGTATCAAATAATTATTCGCTCCTCAGTGACAGTTGCCGACGGGCTAGAGGGTAAGGAGCTTGACAGACGAAAATTCAGTCGGGTTTCGCTCCTGGCTAGAAATAGTTGTTGAGCACTTTCAAGCAGCAATGTTGAGATGTAGCCGTCGAAACACTGTGTCTGTGAATGACTAATATATATATATATATATATATATATATATAGTTCTAGATGATTCTCTTTTTTCAACGACATCTCTCTCTCTCTCTCTCTCTCACTTTCATTCATATATATATATATATATATATATATATATATATTTAAACAGCATTTAAACATCTTAGAAGCTGTTTATATTCTTTTCTCTCGTCCTACCTTGTGCAGACAAGTTAGGCCTAAGCACTCTCTAATTTTATTAGGTCAGCGGCATGGGCCTGGTGTGACTTGATGGGGGTTTCTTAGTTTTGTTTTCGCCCCCCACCCCCGCCTCTTGTCAAACCGTTTCCATACCCATTCATGTCAGATAATTTGTTTACAACTTGACTTTTAATCGATTCCGGGTGTATAACTTAAAAATCACCGGACGAAAGAGCCCTTGTTTTACTAATAAACATTTTGTATTCCTTTCATTCCATCCATTGAAGTGGGGATCACTATGATAACCCTCAATATATTATATAAATTTGCCTGTACCAAAAAATTATTTATATATACTAGCAAATATATGCACCCTCCGGGTGCAAGTATTTAAGTTTTAATGTAATGAAATATCGTATTAAATTAGAAAGTCTAATAAGAATGCAGATAAAAAGATATGTAACAGAGTGGGGGTATAATAGAAAAATAGAAATGAAACTTACTCTTCCATCACTCCCGTCTTTAATTGCTGAATTTTACTTATTTAACTATTTAGTTAAATTAGGAAATAAAGAATAAAATTACACTTATTTTTTTCTTGTTAATGGATTTCATTTAAGATTCATTGGAGAGATTTTTGCTTATATTCATTAAAATAAAACCAAACAGTTAGAAATCAATAATACTAAGCACATATTTAATAAAATCACATTTTTAATATCAATATGCAAATTAGCCTTCCCATTCACACTGTAAACCGCTATTTTTTGTATATATAAATACAATAGCATGTTATTAGTATGTAGATATGGACAACACTAATAAAAAGGGGAAGCAATTTTATTAATAATTGAGGTTTAAATATAAATAAAATCATGAAGGAAGTGATGTAAATAACTATGTTAATTGTGACTCGATTAGTAATATAGTTTCGGTTACAGACAGAAAAACACACAATCTCCATTATAATAAGATATATATATATATATATATATATATATATATATATATATGTGTGTGTGTGTAGAATTAAACAAAAGGCACGTCTCCGGTTTTACAATGTTATTTATGATCTTTTCAAGCTTTCAGTCCAACTTTTTAACATTTGGATGTTCGGGATACGAACTTCGGTGGACTAATCTACGGATTCTATCCGAATGTTAAAAAATTGGCCAGAAAACTTGAAAATATCATAAATAAAATTGTTAAACAGGAGACGTGCCTTTTGTTTAACTCAACATGTTTGAATGAAAGAATGCTGCCCAAATACACACACACACACACATATAAATATATAAATATATATATATATGTGTGTGTGTGTGTGTGTGTGTGTGTGTGTGTGTGTATTTTGTGAGTAAGTTAGTGACTAAGTAAGAAAGTGCGTGGGTGGAAGTTTATTCTTCAGACCTGTCACTTTTACAACTGACATTCGGTTTGCTCCAAGAAATGCCTCTTGTTTGTTCGGCAGGTCGATCAGTTTCAGGAAATCGAAAAATTCTTCGAAATTATTCATTCATGAGAGAAATTGGCTGAGAAAAATGAATTGACCAGAGGAAATAAGTGTACACACACACACACACACACACACACACATATATGTATATACGTGTATGGACACACAGAGAGGCACAGATATACACATTATATATGTAAATATAGATAGATAGATAGATAGATAGATTGTAAGGGTTTCGTGTATGCTTCAGGTATTTGATGACATGGTTATAAAATGTAATCTTTTAAGCATGAAGCAATGAAACAATTCCAGTGGGCTAATATTAAAGAAATGCAACTGACATACCGGTGTCATTATCAGTGCTAAAACTGTTATATCTTATTATAATGGAGATTGTGTGTTTTTCTGTCTGTAACCGAAACTATATTACTACTCAAGTCACAATTCCCTTCGTAATTTACATTTAATATTTATATTTAAACCTCAATTATTAATAAAATTGCTTCACCTTTTTATTAGTGTTGTCCATATCTACATACAAATAACATGCAATTGTATTTATATATACAAAAAATAGCGGTTTACAGTGTGAATGGGAAGGCTAATTTGCATATTGATATTAAAAATGTGATTTTATTAAATATGTGCTTAGTATTATTAATTTCTAATTGTTTTGGTTTTATTTTAATCAATATAAGCAAAAATCTCTTCAATGAATCTTAAATGAAATCCATTAACAAGAAAAAATAACTGTCATTTTATTCTTTATTTCCTGATTTAACTAAATAGTTAAATAAGTAAAATTCAGCAATGAAAGACGGAAGTGATGGAAGAGTAAGTTTCATTTCTATTTTTCTATTATACCCCCACTCTGTTACATATCTTTTTATCTGCCTTCTTATTAGACTTTCTAATTTAATACGATATTTCATTACATTAAAAATTAAATACTTGCACCCGGAGGGTGCATATTTTTGCTAGTATATATATATATATATATATATATATATATATATATATATATATATATATAATCAAAGATTAGATATTATGGAGTTATTATTCCGTAACTGCAGTTTCATATTATCACCATAATATCTAATCTCTGATTTTAAACTTGCTCAGTTATTTTAGCATTTAGCGCTTTCATATCCTAATACATTTCACATTCATTTTCTCTCTCTCTATCATATATATATATATATATATATATATATTATATAGTAGATAGTGCTCAATATCACTGATAGACCATCTATATTTAAGTTAAGGTAGCGTGGACATGGAGTCAACACCTGGTTACTGACAGTTATGCGATTTCGATAGGCGAGAAACTGCCAGTAACTATGTGTTGACTCCCATGTCCACGCTACCTTAATTTAAACACACACTCAGAGACACACACTCACCCCCCCCCCACACACACACACACACATACAAAATGTTCGAAATTCTTTTAATTTTTACTATAAATATAGCCTTGCTCGGCATAGTGATACTATAAAGAAACAAACTTTATTTCACTATGCCGAGCAAGGCTTATATTTATAGTAAAAATTAAAAGAATTTCGAACATTTTCTACGCGCGGGAGCAGCCGAGCCGGGGTTAACATCACGGAATTAGCCGATTTAACATCACTGAAAAAATTTTCAAATGTACGGCGTTCCTCAACTTCTTAAACAACAGATGATTACAATATCGCCGTGGGATAAGTACTATAAAAAAATCACCTAGTACTTTCAATAACTCTGAAGATGGAATTTTACTTCCGAAAATATTTAGTTTTGAAAAAAAAAAAAAAGTTAAATAAATTCAACACATATTGCATTGTAAATTGCCTTCAAAATCTTTATATTATTATATATATATATATATATATATATATATATATATATTATATATATATAATATATATAAGTTAAAAGAAAGGAAATGAATCCGACGATATGAGTATATACAAAAAAAGATATGAAAACACCACAAAATGCTGTAAAAACATTTTATAACATCGCTGATATTGAGCAATATTTCGATTTTATGAAAATCGTCATCAGAACTAACAACACGGAGTAAACAAGCTCTGATGACGATTTTTATAAAATCGAAATATTGTTCAATATCAGCGATATTATAAAAGGTTTTTACTTTAACAGCATTTTGTGGTGTTTTCATTTTCGTTGTTGGTAACACGGCACTGAATTTTTATGACTCTGCTAATGCTATTCATGAAACACGGGTTCACAAAATCCCATTTAATAATATAATATATAATATATATATATATATATATATTATATATATATAATAATAATAAAGTTAATCCTTA
>CM042172.1:6010754-6028254 GCA_023376005.1 Doryteuthis pealeii | reverse complement strand
CGGAGTGGTAGTACCTGTTAGGGTCCCATCTATGGGTTGAATAGAAAAATGTATTTACAAAAAAATTGTATTATCCATTAAGAATTGATTTATTTCAAAACTTTATCGGCATTAAATGACCCACTGAGGTTGATATGCCGTAAAACAAAACAAACCAAACCAAACCAAATCAAACCCTTTTCACTTTCTAGCCTTGGCAGAGCTAACTGCACATCTCCTGTCTACAGGACAGGGGGGCTTCTTGCAACCAGCAACCTCATGTTGCAAGGCATATGAGAACATGCTCAACTTGTAAGTTTACAGTTTCCTTTCTACTAGCTATTGGGGCATAATGGTGAAAGTAGGCTACAAAAGGCGACGGACTATAGTATTTATTGGCATGAATCGGTCAGTGAACGAAACTAGCTAAGATCGAACCAAGAACGCGACATGACCGATTTTTCCGCTGTCCCTCCAAATAAATCTTTGGGTATTACTGTACCGATCTTGTTTTGTTATTAAACCAGGTTGTTGAAAATAATAATTAATTCGTATGGTATATTTCCCTCTGTATTATTTGGATAATTCGGACTATTGTCCTACACAACGTTTCGGTCGATGTTCTCTCCGGCCTTCTTCAGGTATATCTTGTCAGACTCGGGAACCTTCTCGAACTCGGGAACCTTCTCTTTGAACTCAGAAACCTTCTAGATATATCCGAAGAAAACCGAAGGACACATCGGCCGAAACGTTGTGTAGATAACAATATAGACGATGACAATAGCTCGAATAATCCAAATAATACAAATTATCAAGGCTCATTTTAAAAAATTCAGAGAAATGGTACATTATACTTTTATCACTGTCCTATAAAATGTTCTTTTTCTTTTTTAATGGCCGCTGAGTTGGTGACGTAATCCCCAAAACAAGAGTTATTTAAGAGTTTGTGTTTTTTTTGAAATTTTTAATCACAAATAAATTCTTAAATGATTTTCAATTTTCAAATTTCAAGAACTCGGAAACAAATAATGTTTAGCGTCTGTTTCCATGACAGATGCGTCAACAACAGAATTTTCCTCAAGAAAAGAAAATATTCGTAAGTGTCTGAAAAAGCTGGGAAAAGTGATAAATTTAAAAGGAATAAATTGTTATTTTCAATAAGTTGGTCTATCTATATATATATATATATATATATATATATATATGATAGATAGATAACCAACTTATTGAAAATAACAATTTATTCCTTTTAAATTCATCACTTTTCACCCTATATATATATATATATATATACATATACACACAGAGAGAGAGAGAGAAGAGAGAGAGAGAGAGAGAGATGGAAAGAATGAGTAAGAAAAGAAATGTAGATGGATGAAAATGAATTTTATCGATATCACTTTTAATCGATATCACTTACACATGTGTTTCGGTCTGTTTATCAAAATGTATACGGATTTACGTTATTATTATTATTATTATTAAAATAATCAGATGGAGTTGAAATGATGATGATAATAATAATAGGAAAAATGCATAAAATGTTCCGTACACAGATTTTGCCGACCTTCATCAGAGTAGAATTTTCATTTATAAAAAAAAAATTAAAAAATAAAAAAATTCATATCTATCACTGCCTGTTCATATCTATCTATCTATCTATCTGTCTGTCTATCTCTCATATACACACACACAAACACACACACACACACACACACATATATATATATATATATATATATATATATATATATATATATATATATTATAAAGTCGCCGTTGGGGCGGCCTAATGTCGGTATCATCTAGACAGCGAGGGAGTCTATCCCCGTTTCACTAGCGCTAGACCAAGGAGATTATTTTAGCATCTGAGGTGGAGCGCCACTCACTTTACCGCACAGATATATAATCATATCTATCTATCTATCTATATATAATATATATATATATATATATATATATATATATATATATTAATCTATCTCTAATCATATCTATCTCTAAATCTAAATCTGTTTATATGCATCTATCTAGCAATCTATTTATTGTATCTAAATGTTAATATCTATTATCTATCTATTCATCTATCTATTTATCTATCTATCCATTATCTACGTCTGTTCATTATCTACCTATCTATCTATCTCACTCTGTTCATACATACTTATCTATCATACATACTTATCTATCTATCACCGTTTATTTATATTGATCCGTCTATTACTGTCTGTTTCTATCAATCAATCAATCTATCTCTGTTTATTCCTATCTCCCTCTCTATGCCATATCACTATTTAATAAGAAACAAATTCCTATCTTTATTTTACCATCTGAGGTGGAGCGCCACACCAACCATCAGCTCCTCACTTTACCGCACATATATATAACCATATTATCTATCTATCTATCTATATATATATATATATATATATATATATATATATATATATATATATATATATTAATCTATCTCTAAATCTAAATCTGTTTATATGAATCTATCTATCAATCTATTTATGTATCTAAATGTTAATATCTATCTATTTATTTATCTATCTATCCATCTATCTACGCCTATTCATTATCTATCTATGTATCTATCTCACTCTGTTCATAAATACTTATCTATCATACATACTTATCTATCTATCACCATTTATTTATATTGATTCATCTATTACTGTCTGTTTCTATCAATCAATCAATCTATCTCTGTTTATTCCTCTCTCTCTCTCTCTCTCTCTCTCTCTCTCTCTCTCTCTCTCTCTCTCTCTCTCTCTCTCTCTCTGCCATAACACTATTTAATAAGAAACAAATTCCTATCTTTACAAATTCATAATCGCAGTCAAATTAAACCAGCTAATAATGAGTGATATCATTAGACGTAAAAGAGATAGCTGCAAAAGTTTCACCAACAGAAATCGATTTATTAAATTGCCGACACCAAATTTATGAACCTAATTCCTCAAACCCAATTTAAAGCTGAAATTGCGGAAACCGTAGCATAAATTAGTCGATACACAGCAAATAAAACGCGATGAATTGACGTGGGAGGTGAATCTGGCGTTGAAGCCATCTATCCTGCTTACCTTCGCGTTGGGTTGGCTGGGTTGGATTTTACGGCATGTCAACCCTTGTTGGGTTATTTTATGCCATTCTTGTTTTATTCATTCTTGATGGGTACTCAATTGATGACATGGGGGGTGAATCTGGTGTTGGAGCTATCTATCTTTGCGTTGGGCTGGTTGGTTGGTTGGTTGGCTGGTTGGATTTTACGGGATGTCAACCCTTGTTGGGTTATTTTATGCCATTCTTGTTTTATTCATTCTTGATGGGTACCCAATTGATGACATGGGAGGTGAATCTGGCGTTGAAGCCATCTATCTTTGCGTTTCGTTGGTTGGCTGGTTGGTTGGGTTTTACGGGATGTCAACCCTTGTTGGGTTATTTTATGCCATTCTTGTTTTATTCATTTTTGATGGGTACTCAATTGATGACATGGGAGGTGAATCTGGCGTTGAAGCCATCTATCTTTGCATTGCATTGATTGGTTGGTTGGTTGGCTGGCTGGTTGGGTTTTACGGGATGTCAACCTTGTTGGGTTATTTTATGCCGAAGACGTGTTGTTTTATTATGTGATTTATAACTCCTAATACACAAACGATAGAATAAATTCTGTTCGTTGGTAGTGTAGGGATTATCTTCCTTTTGCCGGAAGAGTTATCTCCTCGCTGCGTTGCTGTTTGTTTCCCTCTGGTAGTTAAACGCGTTCATTCAAACGCTGCTTCCTGCTTTTAGCTGGACGTTTCTCAACGAACTGTTATGGGCTAGAATCTATCTACCCCCTTTCTTGGTGGGGCTTTTGCCCCCCCCTTACATTACTGTAAGTCCTTTGTACAGCATGGACTATCCTTTAGTTCCATGTCTGTAACATTTATATGTTAGTACATTTGGGTATCTTGTTTATACCTAAATATTGTATATGTATTTACATGTTCTATTCTCCAGTACATTATGTATCTTATCGTTTCCATGTGCCGTTATATATATTAAATGTTATGTCTCACAACGTGTCGGAATTGTATGTTATTCAATTATCAACTTTGAACCATACAGTAGGTTTGTTGGGTTTTATGGCATGTCAACCAATTGGGTTATTTTATGCCGAAGTGGTTTTGTTTTATCCATTCTTGATGGATACTCATTATTTTTTTGTTTTTTAAACTCAATTTCTTATAAAAGATTTTGTTTGCATACTCTACCACCTTCAAAGGGGTATGTCCTCATTATTTTAACCTCTGTTAAATACATAATTTGGAATTTTTCGGACTATTGTACTCATCTTTATTGTTATATAGACAACGTTTCGTCCAATGTGGTCTTCTTCAGATATTTCATGTCGAACTCGGAAACCTTCTCGAACTTGGGAACCTTCTCTTAAAACTCGGGAGACTTCATGTCATAATCGGGAGCCTTCACAGAACTTCAAACCAAACCCTTTATTCAACCCACAAGGGTAGACTGTTCTCATTCCGTTAAACATGATCGGGTACACGTGTTAAGCTATGTTATTGTTGTGAGGTTTTTAGGGGTCAAATAAGAACAAAACGACGGGTAACAAATGTAGGAAAATGTACTAACAAAAAGTAGACAAATACAATACAGAGAAGTGGGAAATACGTCCGACAATAGAGTTATGCTGACTCGCATTGGCTTACTCTCAAGCCACAATTGTCCCTGTTACTTATAGTAACCCGTCGGCGCATTCCATTAGTCTTATAGGGTGTATCACCTATAACAGTTATGTATTTATTATTATCGCTCTTGGTCAGGATTGAACTTGCAACCTAGAGATGATTGTAACTTAGAACTGTATTGACTCAACCCTTATATCCGTTGCGCCATATATCCAATTGGACCAAATTTTAAAACCTCATCTAAAAAAATTCAGACAAGTAGGACAAGATTACTCTTAGAATTCAAGTACAATGGACTCTCCCGTCGATTTTCGACGTATGAGAGTTCATACACACAATGAACATCCACACAGTGATTTGTTTATAGTGATGAAGGCTTGTGTTGGACTATCCACACTTTTTGGCACAGTCGATAGGAAAGAATTGGTGCATCAAAGGTTGCCACAAACCCAATCAACGACCGACCTCAGGAATTTTGAATTCAGAGTTATCCCTCTCCTAGACTGGTTACCTACCCAAGGCGGAAGAGACCAGTCTGCCCTACTATTTAACCCATAGCTGGAGGGAGAATATATGGATTCATACCTTTCCCAAGGGTATTAGCGCTATGTGAAATGCCAACAGCTTCGTCTAGGAATTGAACCCGAATCGACGAGTCCATTTTCCACGACTCTAACCACTAGCCCACGCTAAGTAAGATATTAGAAAAATATGCACTCTGTTTTATTCGTTTGCACAGACTACATGAATTTATATTCGAATCAAGTCTCTATCGATTTAAATGGGAAATATCTGTGTTTACAGAGAGGAGAAAGAAGGGGAGTATAAAAATATAAAAAGATGTGTTAGAAATAGAGAATTTATTTTGATAACTGAGAAATAGATCAGACAAATCAATTTGAACCCCCAAGTCCTGTTCTCTGCACCAGTAAAAGGCGTAGGAAATATAGAGATTTTTTAACTTTTTAATCCCCTCACAGCGGCTCTCTCGCCAAAGTACAAAAACTGATGGTTTGTTCATTATAATTGTGCAGGGCTCATATTACAATAATAATCAGACTTTATTTTAATATAATGAGTTCTGAGGTGAATAGATAGTGAACGTTGTCATATCCCATCATAAAGGTAAAAATACCAAGAAAATCTGTTACAGCCGTGGGGGGAATCTTTAACTTTTTAAACCGCTCATAGCGGCTCTCACGCCAAAGTACAAAAACTGATGGTTAGTTCTTCATAATTGAGCAGAAGGACTCAGATTACAATAATAATGGGAGTTTATTTGAATAGAATGAGTTTTGAGGTAAATAGATAGTGAACTTCGAAATATCCCATCATACAGGTAAAAGATACCAAGAACATTTGGTACCTTACGTCACTGATGGTTAGTTCATTATAATTGAGCAGAAGGACTCAGATTACAATAATAATAGGACTTTATTTGAATATAATGAGTTTTGGGGTGAATAGTAAACTTTGAAATATCCCATCATAAACTTAAAAATACCAAGAAAATTTGATATAGCCGTGGAGGAAATTTAGTAGGCAAAGAGTTAAATTCAATTATAAGATGACAGAAAATCAAACAAAATTAATAAGACAATGTTATCCCAGATGAGATAAGGTTCTTTTATTTAAATATTGCTAACATCTCATATATCTCTTACTTTTAAGTAGCGGTGACCGATTGCGTATTAAACTACATCTAATGGTGAAGGTCCAATTCGGAACTTTGGGGAGCGCGGAGTACCCCTTCATCGCTATATATTTACCAACCCCTCCGCACAAGCAGGATGCGACACAAGGTCAATTTCTTAAGCGGAGTTTAACAGGTTTGAATTCAGAGTTTTCCTTCTCCTAGACTGGTTACCGAGCCATGGTTAAAGAGTCCAGTCTGCCCTGCTAATTACCCATAGATGGGGGGAGAATTGGATTCATACCTTTCCCAAGGGTATTAGCGCTATGTGAAATGCCAACAGTTCCGTCCAGGAATTGAACTCGCGTTGACGAGTCCATTTCCTACGACTCTAACCATTAGACCACGCGCCCCCAAGTCCACTCTGACCCGGAGTGGTAGTACCTGTTATGATTCCATCTATGTGTTAAATTTAAAGAATAATTTTTTACAAAATATGTTTAAAAATTGAATTTAAAAAAAGAATTTTCAATACCCATCAAGAGTGAATAAGACAAAGTCTTCGGGATAAAATAATGAACGAGTGGTAGAACCTGTTAGGGTCCCATCTCAGGGTTAAACCGATCAAATATAAGTTTAAAATAGTGTTTGAAATAGCCTTCGGGATAAAATAACCCAATAAGGGTTGACATTCCGTAAAGCCCAACTGACCAACCAGCCATGTGGCGTAGCGGCTAACGCGCTGTACTGCCACATCATAGTAAGCATGTTCGAATTCCAATACCATACCGTAAGATCTAACCAACCAACAGCTAAAACAATGGTAATTTTAATTCAAGTGTCCTAGATAAGTAACAAAGTCGTCCGGGCGGCTTAATGTCAGTATCAACCATACAGTAAGGAAGTCTATCCTCTTTTCATTTCAACCAGCCAACCAACCAACCAAGGAAACAAAAACAAGGATACCAGTAGTTGCTGAGCACTCGGACTACATTTTACCAGGACCTCCTAACATATACGTAAAAAAGTAAAGTCGTCGCCAGGGTGGCCTAATGTCAGTATCAGCCAGACAGCGAGAGAGTCTGTCCCTTTTTCACTAGCACTAGACCAAGGAGATTATTTTAGCATTTGGGATGGAGTGTCACACATACCATCAGCTCCGCTTTCTTCCGCATATTTCTGTGCTGCTCCTACATTGAATTGGCGAGGACCGGTATCGAACCATAAACCTTGCGATTCCTAGTCGGACACTCTATTAACTGAGCTAAACCGCACTCTAGATACCCTGTCAAAATTCTTGAAATTTAAGAACATATATAATTCCCATTTCTTTGAGAAGATTGGTAAGAACATTCGCAAAAATGAACATAAAAGTCGGAGGAATTTCTTGAGCCTTCGAAAAACACTTGCATGTTTTTGCTTTCTTTCTTTTTTTCCCGCTCGAAATATAGATTGCTAACGCGCATGCGTGATTTTGTAAAAAAAAAAAAAAATAAAAAAAAAAACATCTCAACGTCGTGACGCACCGCCAACCAATCAGAGGATAAAAAATTGAAAGGAGACAGGTTTCTCTTGCTGCAAGACTGGTCTGTCAAATTGTTTCAGGACCAGATGAGAACTAGCGAGATTAGACGAGACTTAACGTTCGCTATTTTTCTCCATTCACTCGCCTAGAACGTTGACCAATCAGCAGTCAGATTGGTCGGTTCATATCGTAAGCGTAATTGGTCTGTCGGTAAGGTGAATGAAACAGTTTTCTTTTCGCTTTTCTTCTTTTTTGTTTTCTTTCTTTCTTTTTTTTTTTTAGATATTTCTTTCTTTTTATTTCTTTCTATTTCTTCCTTTCTTTTTCTTTCTATTTTCCACTTCTTTCTTTCTTTTTTCTTTTTAATTCTTTCAATTTCCTTCTTTTCTCTTTCTTTCTTTCTATCCTTCATTCCTTTTTTCCTTCTTTTTTTCTATTTTCCGCTCTCTTTCGTTATTTCTTTTTCTTTCTCTTTGTTTTTCATTTTTTCAATTTCCTTCTCTTTCTTTTTATCTATTTCTTCCTTCCTTTTTTTCTATTTTCCGCTTCTTTCATTCTTTCTTTTTTTTCTTTTTAATTCTTTCAATTTCCTTCTCCTTCTCTTTCTTTCTTTCTATCCTTCATTCATTCTTTCCTTCTTTTTTTTCTATTTTCCGCCTTCTTTCATTATTTATTTTTCTTTCTGTTTGTTTTTCATTCTTTCAATTTCCTTCTCTTTCTTTTTCTCTATTTCTTCCTTCCTTTTTTTTCTATTTTCCGCTTCTTTCATTCTTTCTTTTTTTCTTTTTAATTCGTTCAATTTCCTTCTCTTTCTCTTTCTTTCTTTCTTTCTATCCTTCATTCATTTTTTCCTTCTTTTTTTCTATTTTCCGCTTTCTTTCGTTATTTCTTTTTCTTTCTCTTTGTTTTTCATTCTTTCAATTTCCTTCTCTTTCTTTTTCTCTATTTCTTCCTTCCTTTTTTTCTATTTTCCGCTTCTTTCATTCTTTCTTTTTTTCTTTTTAATTCTTTCAATTTCCTTCTCCTTCTCTTTCTTTCTTTCTATCTTTCATTCATTATTTCCTTCTTTTTTTCTATTTTCCGCTTTCTTTCGTTATTTGTTTTTCTTTCTTTGTTTTTCATTCTTTCAATTTCCTTCTATTTCTCTTCCTTTCTTTTTCTTTCTTTTCTGTTTTTTTTCACTTTTTATCTATTTTTATCCATTCCCTCCTTCCTTCCTTTCTTTTTCCCTTTTTTCTATGTTCCACTTTCTTTCATTCTTCTTTTTCTTTTTTTCATTCTTTTCCATTTATACACTTTCTTTCTTTTTCTTTCTTTCTTTCTAACACTCCCTTCCTTCTTTCTTTCTTCTGCTTTCTTTCATTCTTTCTTTTTCATTCACTTTGTTTTTCATTTCATTTATTTCAGTTTCCTTCTCTTTCTTTTTATTTCTTTTCCATTGTCTTTTTTCTTTCTTTCTGTCCATTCTTTCATTCACTTTTCTTTCTTTTCCCGCTTACTTTCCTTCTTTCTTTTTATTTCTCTTTCTTTTTACTTTCATTCGATTTTCTTCTCTTTCTTTTTCTTTCTTTGTTCTTTTCCATTTTACACTTTCTTTCTTTTTCATTCTTTCCTTCTTTCTTTCCTTGTTCTACTTTCTTTGATTATTTCTTTTTATTTCTCTTTGTTTTTTGTTTTTTCATTCTTTCTCATTATTTTTCTTTCTTTTCTATTATTTTCTTTTCTTTCTTTTCATTTATTTTCATTCCTCCCCGTTTCCTTCTTCATACTTCTTCCCTTTATTTTCTTCTTTTCTTTCCTTCTTCCACTTTCATTTTTTTTGTCATTTTGTCTTTCTCATTTTGTTCCTTTCTTTTTAACTTTTTCTTTAATTTTCTTCGTTGTTTCTTTTTCTTTAACTTCCATTTTATTTATTTTTTTATTTTTTTCCTTTCTTTCTCTCACCTTTTCTTTCTTTTACATTCTCTTTATTTCTCTTTAGTTTCTTTCTCATTATTTCTTCATTGTGTCCTAATCAATGTATTCTATCACATTCTAATAGGCCTCTTTTGGGGGCATATTGCTCTCCGCGAGAATGACCATCGCGAGTACCTCATTGTTGCGATCACAGAATAGTCGGAGCCTGGATTCCTTGTCTTCTACGAGCAACGTTGAGCCACAACGTTAAGAATTTGTTTTCAAAAACAAACAAACAAATAATAAAAAAGCAAAACACGTCCAACGTACAAGGTGTGTCATAAAAGTTCAAGAATTTGAAGCTGGATTTCGATAATAAAAGTATCGATACTTTATATATATATATATTATATATATATATATATATATATATATATCTTCATTATTTTTATAGTATTTAAAAAAATATATATATCTGAAATGATTTTCAAAACATCCCGCGAAACAAGACCCAACACGGGATCTAACGGAGTTTTACGATCTTTGCCGAGCGTTTGAATTTACATTAAAACATTCAACGGATTAACATCACAGTTGAGTTTAACAAACACAGATGAAATTTTTCAACTCTCTGAAGATGGGCATAGCCCGAAAATATTAAGGACAAAAATTTTTTTTTTTAAATTAAATAAATATGTTTTAAACATAAATTTGCATTATTTCGCCTTCAAAAATATATTATTACATTTTAATTAATGCTTCTAACACACTATAATTTTTTTTTAAATCTTTATATATATATATATATATATATATATATATATATATATATATATATATATACTGTCGTGTAGAAGAAGTCACTATAAGAGGAATAGAAACCTACTTCTAAACAAAACGAAAAATCTAAAGAGAGTCCGGTTGGTGTAAGGGTTACGGTGCTCGCCTATCAGCTTGACAGTCGGGTTTCGAATCACGCACAAGGCGGTCTTCCTATCTATAGCTCTGCTGATGAGGCCTAATAGGCCGAAATGTACACACAGAGATCGATTTTTCTCGATTTGTTTAGCCTTACATTTAAATAGGTATGCCCGCCTAATTAATTAATTATTTATTAATCAACTTTCAAAATTAGGTACGACTTCAATTAAGCACATATTCTCCCAAAAATTGTCGGCTAAAAAAAGCCATATCATAAACACAATGCATGTGTATTTACTTCTCATATATATATATATATATATATATATATGTGTGTGTGTGTGTGTGTATATACTGAGCCAGTGAGTATAGGACAATGCCAGCCTTACCAAAAGAACCAAACTGCGGGTCTACAGAGCGTGTGTTCTCAGAACTCTCCTATACAGTAGCGAAGCCTGGATCACGTACTCATGCCACGCGAAGAAACTGGACAGCTTCCACCTCAGATGCCTACGCCTGCATTCTACGCATTCGTTGGCAGGACAAAGTGTCCAACACAGACGTGCTGGAACGAGCAAATATAAACAGCATTGCCCGCCATCATCTGCGAGAGACACCTGCGTTGGCTTGGACATGTCAGGAGGATGGACAAAGGCCGCATCCCCAAAGACCTACTGTATGCTGAGCTAGCAGAGGGCACCCGACCGATAGCCTACGCTTTAAAGATGTCTGCAAGAGAGACATTTAAATATGTCTGCAAGAGAGACATGAAGACATGCCACATCGACAAACACATGGGAGGCTTGTGTAGAAGACCGTGCGACTCCTTGTTAAACAAGGAACGAAAAGGAGGGAAAAGAGAGGAAAGAAGCCGCAAGGAAAAGAGAGCCTGAAGGAAAGCATCAACGTTTATTTGCAATCATTGCACCAGAGATTTCCATTCAAAAATTGGTCTGTTCAGCCACTCGCGTAGCTGTAGAAAAACAAAGTGGACTCTACGCTATCGTCTTTAATAGACCGAAGGTTGCAATATATATATATATATATATATATATATATAAGAGACCACGCCTAAAGTCGGTATCAGCCAAGTCAGCGAGGGAGTCTATCCCCTTTTCAATAGCGCTAGACCAAGGAGATTGTTTTAGCATCTGAGGTGAGGCGCCACGCCTACCATCAGCTCCTTACTTTACCGCACAGATCCCTGCTACTCATACGCTGAGTTGGCGAGGACCGGTATCGAACTAGGAACCTTGTGGCTTCTAGCCGAACGCTCTACCGACTGAGCTAACCCGGCCCCCTTGTGTGCGCGTGTGTGTGTGTGTGTGTGTGTGTGGAAAATGTAGAAACAAACACTGGATATTATGATCGATGGAAATTTATAGTCGATGTTCGAACATTTCGGTTCACAATGGAAACCTTCTTCAGGACTGTGAATATATATATATATGTTTCTCTGAATGTTTGAGATGAGGCTTGAAGATTAGTATTATCTGCGTTATTCGGACTATTGTCCACATCTTCATTTTTACTTGTACAACGTTTCGGTCGATATGCTCTCCGGCCTTCTTCAGGTATTTCTTGTCGGACTCGGGAACCTACTTTTCGAAAAGTTCCATGATGGCTCCCGAATACGACAAGAAAGTTCCCGAGTTCGAAAAGTAGGTTCCTGAGTCCGAGAAGGTTCCTGAGTCCGAGAAGGTTCCAGAGTCCGACAATAAATACCTGAAGAATGCCGGAGGGCATATCGGCCGAAACGTTGTAGGACTGATATATATATATATATATATATATATATATATATATATATATATATCAGTCCTATTTCTATCTGGTCATCTCTCACTCGCTATCTATCTATCTATTTATCTATCTAACTACCTTTGTTTCTATCTCTTTATCTATAGAACATTGTCACTGTCAGTTTTTTGTGGTGATGTTGTCATCTTGAATAAAAAGCTTTGACGCGCGTAATATTGTCTTCTGTTGTTGAGAACATGGCGCGTGTTGAAGTATCGAGTCAAGATGATAGACCACGTGATTTTCAAAATACGACAGCACAATTTCATCTTCAGAAATCATAAAGTTCCATAAAATATCTACACTAGCAACGACTCGTTAAGCTACACTTTACATTATGTCGTCTAAAATCAGTAATAAAACAGTATTTAAAAAAAAGATTCTACCTCTTAGTAGTATATATTCAGTTAACCCCTTCATGCTGCCCTATCACTGCAAACAAGGGATACTTGCCAGAGCCACTGTCGGTAGGATTGCAGGGGTGTGGAACAGAGGTTGTATGTCTTACTACGTTTGTCCCATAATATTTGATACATTTAGTGTATAAAATCTATATCCAAATGTAACAATTATTATGGGACATAACAATTGTTTCACCACTTCTGTCCCATAATAGTTGATACATTTTGTGTATAAAGTTCATATGCAAATGTTTCAATTATTATGGAACAGAGGTTGTATGTCTTACTACGTTTGGCCACCCAATTAAGTACTGAACAGGCACATTGTTGCTTAACTAACTGAAGAAGAAAAAATAGTATAATACCTCGGCTGCACCTCTACAGAGGGGTAAAATCTCCTTAATAAGGCCTCTTAAGTTTCTGGCCGCCATCTTTGGCCATTTGAAAAGGACTTAAAGCAAGTAAGTCCTGAACTATGGAATCCTTTGGTAAGTGAATAAGTCCTAAGTTTTGGAATCCTACGTAGTGTCTAAAGATCCTGTGATATAATCCTATGATCCGTCGTCCACGAAGGTTTGAAACAATATGTGCAGGTATGGCCAGAACAGCCAGTATAAATAATAATATCAGCAGCAGAATACTGCCAGTGGTTCGTCAATAGGTTGGTCACATGTTTATCGGCGAGTCTATAAGTACAAGTGGCCATTAGGCACACACCTTATATCGGGAAAAAACCAACAAGACCCCGTATACTCATATATACTATACACGCCTAAATACCATCCAATTCGAAGACAAAGGTAGCAAGCAAGCTGTAACTCCAATAAGGACAGTATAGAGTGGTGGATTATTTATCTAAGTACCATAACCCTATTAAAACCAGAAGCCATTCAGGACCCAGGGAATGGTGTTGTATACCTCTTTCCTTACTTTCTTACTTCTATTATTCTGGTCATCTTCTAGCGTCTCTTCTATCGTCTGGACTTCGTCTTGGGGACTTCGTGTCTGGTCTTCCATTGGGGATTTCTCTTTATCAGAAGCCCTCTGTCATTGGTAGTTTTTAGATAATAACACAAGACTTCGATTTAACTTAGATCATATTTTATTCTGAAATTCCCGCTAGACTACCTGCGCAGATTGAGTCGGCCGCGTGCATAACACGACTTACCACCGTCGTGGGTTTTGCCGATCTGACTAAAAATCTCTTTCTGATCTAAACCGGTCTTCTCCACCGATTCTCACGGTATACACCGGAAGGAGGATCAGGACTGAGGCCAAGCCTTGTCATTCAATCCTTCAAGGCCGCCGGCTGAACTTATAACAACCATTTTGGTTTCTACACTACTGTACATAAATTTGGTTTCTACACTACTGTACATAAATATTAGGAATCTAATAATTATGTCACAAAATGTCGTAAGCATAATGCATTTAGCAAGAATTAAACTCGCTATTGAGTGCTTGCGGTTTCTAGCCGAACGCTCTACCGACTGAGCTCGATACCGGCCCTCGCCAACTCAGCGTATGAGTAACACAGGGATCTGTGCTGTAAAGCCAGGAGTTGATGGTAGGTGTGGCGCTCCACCTCTGATGCAAAAACAATCTCCTTAGTCTAGCGCTAGTGAAAAGGGGATAGACTCCCGCGTTGTATGGCTTTACTTTTATTGAGTTCTAATGGATATGTGAAACTATCTTCATAACCTTTACTCCACCATGGGACGTACACTCTAATGCACTTAATATGCTGAGAAAGAAAGCAAAGATAGATAGATAGATAGATAGATAGATAGACGGGCAAGTAAGAACATGCTGAGAAAAAAAGATAGATAATGAGAGAGAGATATATAGGTAGCCAGTTCCTACCTCCCTACGAAAGAAAGAAAGAAAGAAAGAAAAGAATGAACTGATGAGAAGAAAAAAAAAAAGAAACAGACTAAAAAGAATTAATGAGAAGATACAAAGGAAGGAACAAAAGAAAGAAAGAAAGAAAGAAAGAAAGAAAGAAAGAAATGAACTAATGAGAAGAAAAAAAGAAAGAAACAGACTAAAAATGAATTACTGAGAAGATACAAAGGAAGGAACAAAAGAAAGAAAGAAAGAAAGAAAGAAAGAAAGAAAGAAAGAAATGAACTAATGAGAAGAAAGAAAGAAAGAAACAGACTAAAAATGAATTAATGAGAAGATACAAAGGAAGGAACAGAAGAAAAGAAAGAAAGAAAGGAAGGAAAATATAAAAAATAAACTAATGATAAGATAAAGAAGGAACGGAAAAAGAAGAAAAAAAAGAAAAGAAAAGAAAAGAAAATGAACGAATGAGAAGAGAAAAAAAGAAAGAAGAGAAAAAAACGCGAAAAACCGAACAAAGCAGGTAAGATGCAATTTTTTGGGTGCAGATTTTTTCCCGCGCAAAAGGTAAAGAAAGAGCGCGAAAAATCAGACGACAGAAGAAAAAAAAAGCGGAAATTAGAAACTGCTTGTCACGTGGGAAGGAAAGCAGGTGAACGTGATGAATAAAAAGACGGAGGAAACTTTTCTTTTTTCTTTAAGTCAAGAATGTATGGAACAGGGATCCAAACAACAAAGATGAAGATAGTTAGTTAATAAAAAAAGTGGTTCACGCGAATATTTGAGAAAGTTAGAATTACTGAAATTCTTGGAGCAATGAAGAATGTTTATTTATTGGAGCAGTTTGTCATATTCTTCATTACAAAGATAGAAAGAAAAATGCCAGAAACAGAGGTAGATTGAAAATGAATTAATATCTTAAAATGCTGCGGTTGATATATATATATATATATATATATATATATATATATATATATAATATATAATATATATTATATATATATATATATATATATTATATATGTGTGTGTGTATATATATATGTGTGTATATATATATATATATATGTATATATATATGTGTGTATATATATGTATATATATGTATATGTATATATATATATATATGTGTGTGTATATATATATATATATATATATGTGTATATATATTATGTATATATATGTGTGTGTATATATATATATGTATATATATATGTGTTGTGTATATATATATGTGTATATATATATATATATATATGTGTGTGTATATAATATATATGTGTGTGTATATATATGTATATATAATGTATATAATATACATAATATATATGTATATTATATATATGTATATATATATATATATATGTATATATATGTGTGTATATATATATGTGTGTGTATATATATGTATATGTATATATATATATATATATATGTATATATATGTATATATATACAATATATGTGTGTGTATCTATATGTATATATATGATATATATATATATATGTATGTGTGTGTATATATGTATATGTATATATATATATATATATTATATTAGTAGAGGAAAGACGATAAGGGTTTACCATGGTTTCAATCTATTCAAATGATTTCATCAGGACCCTACCCTACGCTTAACTAAGTTGATGTAATTCCTTAGTTAAATTCAGATACATTTCTTTTCAATAACAACGGTTGAACGCTACGTTAGTAGATATTTTTCTCTCAATTTTCGCGTGCGGCTTATTCTATAGGTACATTCATTCTCTATTTCTCATTTCTGTGTTGTTATTAATTTAATTATAATCATAAATAATAGCTAGTAAAACCAGTTAAAATTTAAATCTAATTATATTTTGGGGGTTGAATATTACTAATTAATAGTTTTTCATTGTTCTTTTTTGTATTTTCCTATTTAAAATTGAATTACCATTTAAGAAAAAAATCTATTTTATTTAGTTAAATTTAATATTGTAATTCTAATAATATTTTAGTGACCGACCCAATCTATGTCTACAATTTCAAATTGATTCAAATCTATTATTTAAAAGGTTTTTCTTATCCGGGAATTTAATCATAGTTAACATTTCTTGTAGACATAGGTAGCATGGATCATTTAGGGATCTGCACACACACACACACACACACACACACACACACACATATATATATATATATATATATATATATATATATATATATAATATATATCAATGAGACGGAAATTGATAGCAATAAAGACCAGATATAAATTCTTCAAATTAGTAAGAATCACACTGAAAGAGGCAAAAAATGCCAAAAGGTATCCATTCATTCATTTATAATACTACGCATATGCAAAAATATATACCCAATCTTTATGTAACGTAATTTGCTCTTACTTTCTTTGTATGTGAAAATGTCCCTTCAGTGTGTGCGTGTGTGTGTATGTGTGTGTATTTATATATTGTATATATATATAATGTGTGTGTGTATATTATGTGTATCATATATATATGTGTGTGTGTATACATGTGTGTTATATATATTTATGTTTATATACATGTGTGAATATATATATGTGTGTATATATATATATATATTGTGTGTGTAATGTGTGTATTATTATGTGTGTGTAATATATATATGTGTGTTGTGTGTGTGTGATAATATTATAATATTTGTGTATATATAGTATATATATATTATAGAGAGGAGAGAGAGAGACATATATGAATACAGAATTATGTATTTTTAGTTAATGTAATATTTGTATCCGTCTATCAATATGGTTGTATGACTTTTGTTCTAGAATGTCGCAAAACCG
>CM042172.1:5998137-6010654 GCA_023376005.1 Doryteuthis pealeii | reverse complement strand
TTTAATATATTCAACACACACACAATACATTCACACAACACCACACACACACACACACACACACACACACACACACACACACACACACACACACACACACGAAGTTTTGGAAAGAAATCTGACGTCACCAGAAATAAGCGATACAATTTGGAAATTCCTATAGGGAAACATGTCAAACTGACTTTTATTTACTTCCCTCATCTCCCCCTCCTTTGTTCTTTATCACTCCCCCCCCTCTTCTCTCTCTCTTCTCTCTCTCTCTCTCTCTCTCTCTCTCTCTCTCTCTCTCTCTCACATACACATATATAAAGGTGTGTCAAAAAAGTATCGAGATTTAAGCTGTATTTACCAAGATAGAAATGAAAATTAAATAAAGCGTTAACTTTTTTCAGAAGACAAGGTGCGTCAAAAAGTACAGATTTTAAAGGTGTATTTACCAAGATAGAAATGAACAATGAACGGAACGTTAATTTTTCAGAATACAAGATGTGACAAAAAGTACCGAAAATCTCGATACTTTCCTACCAATTCTCCTCTTTCCAGCCTCCACACCTCTTAATATAATTTCTACGAGTTACTCTCACTACAACTAACTTGAAAAAAAACTGGAACACAAACACATCTGATGATAGCACTTTGAAGTGCCGAAAGTGCTTGGGATAAAAACTTCGGTGGACTAATCTACAGATTCCATCCAAATGTAAAAAAGGTTGGCCAGAATGCTTGAAATGATCATTAATAAAATTGTTAAACAGGAGACATGCCTCTTGTGTGTGTGTGTGTGTGTGTGTGTGTGTGTGTGTGAGGAAAAGGGAATAACGAAACCGGCAGTTACATTCAATTAATACTTCGTCTCATATGATCTTAGAGACTCCGTGAGCAAGTTTTAATGTAATGACATATTACATCAAATTAGAAAGACTAATGAAACTAAATAAGAATACAGATAAAAAGATTTGAAACACAGAGAATAACACAAATAGAATAACTGAAACTTACTCTTCCATCGCTCCCGTCTTTCATTGCTAAATTTTCCTACTTTAACTATTTACTTAAAATAGGAAGTAAAAAATAAAATTACAATTATTTCTTCTTGTTAATGGATTTCTTTTAAGATTTTTCCCCGAGATTTTTGCACATATTCATTAAAATAAAACTAAATAATTAGAAATCAATAATACCAAGCACATATTTATTAAAATCAAATTTTAATATTAATATCCAAATTAGCCTTCGCGTTCACACTGTAAACTGCTAATTTGTTGTATATATAAATATAATTGCATGTTATTAGTATGTAAATATGGTCAACAGTGGCTTCGGCCTCTGGACCATTGATATAATTAATGGCGTCGATCCCAGGGGGCCATCCCCCCAGGCAACACCTGCCCCCTCGATTTAAAGGGGCAGGGCTGGGTTTATTGCCCAGTGCCTGAGGCGCCCCCCTTGAGGGGGAATGCCGACGGGATCGACGCAATTTTTCACCTGCCACTCCATGAGCTTCGGCTTGTGGGTGGTCCCACGTTAATAGGGACTTTGTGCCTGACCCGTACAAGTGGGGTACGCGGTAAATATCATGTAGATAAGGCCAACAGTATTAAGAATCTAAAACAATTGAGGTTTAAATAAAACTAAAACTATGGAGAATGACGTAAATAACTAAGGGAATTGTACAGGGTTACAGATAGACAAACAAACAATCTCCATGATAACAAGATTATATATATATATATATTATATATATATATATATATATAACTTATTTATTATATTATACTCCGACTTGGTTGAGTTCTCTAAATAGGGATTTAATTGTAAATTCACCGTCTGGCGTATAGCTAACCCTCACTTTGTTTACAAAGTTAGAGGACTCTCGTGAATTCATTTCCGCTTATAAATGTATCAATTAAATATTCTCCTAAGATTTGACAGCCGCTAATAGCCGTATGGGTAAGAGACTTGGCAGACGAAAATTCAGTCAGGTCTCGATCCCAGCTAGAGGCAGCTGTTAATGTGTAGCCACACTGATGATAGGTGAAAGCTCGAAACACGTGTCTGTGGATTAACTTATATATATATAATCGACCACTGTGGTCGAGAATGTTTTTCGAACATTGGATTTCACAGTCACAGGAGGCGTTTTAACTTCAAGGGCACGAAAACTATATTATAGTCTTCCGAGTCTACAATGCCAATGACACACACACACACACATACACACACACACACACACACACACATATATATATATATATATATATATATATGGGTTATATATTTTATAAAACATTTTTTACAAACAACCTAATTCGTATCTAAATTCATTATACTCTCTCTCTCATTTTAATTTTATTTTCATAGATTTCCCAAGTTTAAAATCAAATATAGACCCAAGCTGAATTAAAATTATTAAAAGAATACGATTACTTTTTTAAAAATTTCGGATGTCTTTTCCATTTCCTATCTTTGTATTGTCCACTTCACCTCTCACAGGATTATATATATATATATATATATATTATATATATTATATATATATATATGTGGATTATATAATTCCCAAAACAAACAACCTAGTTTATACCTAAATCTTTGTAAACTTTTTTCTCTCTTATTATTATTATTTTACTCCTTTTGAGTTTTCACATCAGCAGTAGCTGATGGTATTTCACTGCAGTCTGAGTGACAGCAAGTCTCCTCAGGTCTCCAGGACTCTTCTGAGTATTCTGGCAGATTGCAGCATTGCAGTGTTCTGAATGGTTTCAATCCTTCCTCTGATTTCCAAACTTTCCAAAACCCTTTCCAATCCTTTTGGGACTGTTCCAAGTGCACCAACTACAATTGGTATCACTTTCACTTTCATATTCCATAACTTTTTCAGTTCTCTGGCAAGGTCCAGGTATTTGTCCATTTTTTATTTTCCTTTAGCTTCACCCTGAGATCTGCTGGAACTGCAAAATCCACCAGTTGACAAGTTCTTTCTTTTTTGTTTATCAACACTAGGTCTGGTCTTCTTGCTGTGATGAGGTGATCCGTTTTTATTTCAAAGTCCCAGATAATTTCATGCGTTTCGTTCTCAAGAACAGATTCTGGTTTATGCATATACCATTTTGTTGTGTGGTCAAAATTTAATTTTTTGCATAATTCCCAGTGGATCACCTTCCCAACCCAGTCGTGCCTAGTTTTGTATTCTCGTTGTGCTAGTTTGCTACATTCGCTTATTATTATTATTATTATTATTATAGATTTCCCAACTATAAATTCCTTAAAAAATAGAATCGAGTATGAACCAAAGCTGAATTAAAATTATTAAAAGAATATATTTAACTTTTTTAAAATGTCAGGTGTCTTTTCCCATTTCCCTAAATTCGTGTATCGTCTGCTTCTTTGATTTGAATGATGTCAATCGTCTTGCTTTTTCTTTTTTTTTTGCTTTCTTCTTTTTCTTTCTCTCTTCTCCTCCGCATCCCTCTTTATCTTACTTGTTTCTTCTTCTTCTCCTCCTCCTTCATCTTCTACTCCTCCTAGTTCTTCTTCTCCTCCCCCTTCATCATCTTCTCCTCCTCCTCCACCTTCATCTTCTTCTTCTTCTCCTTCCCCATTCATCTTCTTTTTCTTCTTCTCTTCCTTCCCCATACATCTTTTTTCTTCTTCTCGCCTCCTTCATCTTTTTCTTCTTCTTCTCATTCCCCCATTCATCTTCTTCTTCTCCTTCATCTCCCCCTTCATCATCTTTTCCTCCTTCATCTCCCACTTCATCATCTTTTCCCCCTCCACCTTCATCTTCTCCTCCTCATTCATCTTCTTCTCCTCCTACTTCACCACTCATCTTCTTATTATTATTCTCCTCCTTCCCAATTCATCTTTTTCTTCTTCTCATTACCCCATTCATCTTCTTCTTCTTCCCCTTCCCAATTCATCTTCTTCTCCTCCTCCTTCCCCATTCATCTTCTCCTTCTTCTTCTCCTCCTTCCCCATTCTTCTTCTTCTTCTCCGCCCCTCCTTCTTCCTCATTCATCTTCTTCTTCTTCCCCTTCCCCATTCATCTTCTTCTCCTCCTCCTCCTTCCCCATTCATCTTCTCCTTCTTCTTCTCCTCTTTCCCCATTCTTCTTCTTCTTCTCCACCCTCCTTCTTCCTCATTCATCTTCTTCTCCTCCTCCTCCTCCTCCTTCTCCATTCATCTTTTCTTCTTCTTCTCATTCCCCCATTCATCTTCATCTTCTCCTCCTTCTTCCCCATTCATCTTCTTCTCCTCCTCCTTCCCCATTCATCTTCTTCTCCTTCTTCTTCTCCTCCTTCCCATTCTTCTTCTTCTTCTCCTCCCCTCCTCCTTCCTCATTTATCTTCTTCTTCTCCTCCTCCTTCCCCATTCATCTTCTTCTCCTTCTTCTTCTCCTCCTTCCCCATTCTTCTTCTTCTTCTCCTCCCCTCTCCTTCCTCATTATCTTCTTCTTCTCCTCCTCCTTCCCCATTCATCTATTCTCTTCTTCTCCTCCTCCTTCCCCATTCATCTATTCTTCTTCTTCTCTCCTTCCCATTCATCGTCTTCTCTCCTCCTTCCCCATTCATCTTCTTCTCCTCCCCATTCATCTACTTCTTCCTCCTCCTCCTTCCCCCTTCTCCTCCTCCTTCTTTCTGTTTTTGAAGTGACTTTGCCTAAATAAATATTATCCACGTTTGCCTAATTCTAAAACGCAAACGATTTCGCTTCAAAATTCTTTTGTGCATAAGACGTGTAATTTCCAAAGCAGAAAACGAAATCTAAAATTTAAAAAGACAAAATAGACAGACCCAATTCAAAACTAATCGCAACACGGCAACAACAACAACAACAAAATGGGGGAGGGTATTTTCTCGTCTTCCTTTTGTTTTAGTTTCTTTTAATTGCTGCACCGCCGCCGCCGCCGCCGCCGCCGCTGCTGGATTCCTATTCCACTAACGATTTTGCATCATTCGCTTTTCAGAAGAAATGTTTTCAATAATAAAGGATGTATCATTTCCGGTACGCAGGCGCAAACGTTGTGTTTACGAATTGCAATTCAGAGATCTTCAGAATTGTCCTCCAAAATTCCTGACACATGCGCACTCGCTAACATCAATGATAACTATGCCCAGTGACATTGAAGATGAGGAGAAATTGGGGATCTCATTGGAAAATATTTACTATCATCTGTGTTATTCGGACTATTGTCCTCACCTTCATTGTTATCTGTACAGTGTTTCGGCCGATATGCCCTTCGGCCTTCTTCAGGTATTTCTTCTCGGACTCGGGAACCTTCTTTTCGGACTCAGGAATCTTCTTTTCGGACTCGGAAGCCATCACGGAACTTTGAACCCAACCCTTTATTCAGTCCACTGGGGTATCCTGTTCTCATTCCGCTAACCATAGCTGGGGTAGAGGCGTTAAGCTGTGTTAATTATTATTCTATGTTACTGCTGCCTTTGATCAGGATTGAACCTGAAGAAGGCCGGAGGGAATATCGGCCGAAGCGTTGTACAGATAACAATGAAGATGAGGACAATAGTCCGAATAATGCAGATAATAGTAATAATCAAGCGTCATCTCAAACATTCAGAGAAATGAAAACTATTTATTCATTCATTTATTTTTATTTTTTGGTTTATCGTAATTTCAAGGGCGAAAATTCATAGGAGCACACCAACAATACATTCTGTTTCTATGGATGACCAACAATATAAAAATTAAAATAGCTAATTAATAATAAACTGATCTCCAATGAAAGCAAAGTGATAGAAAATACTTTACATTAAAGGAAAAAAATATATATTAAGTGATATATCCGGGTTAAGGGATATATTCTGAAGTTGGTATTTGGTATATTATCGCAGTAGTCGTTGGTGCGTCGAATAGCAATACGTCTTCCGAGCAGTCGTGGGGTAGTCTAGCGAGTAAGTGTAGGTGTAGGTCTCGGTATAGGTGCCTGTACCAACACAGTGTCGACTATTTATACATGACACTGTCCAATCAGATTATAGTGAGGGTACCAAGGTATTTACATATTCATTACATCATTAAGAAAAGGATTTTTGTAAATTTTCATATTTAGTAATATTTCAATATATCTAGGGGTGTTTAATCAAACAAAACCATTAAGCAAACTTTAAAAATTCTGGATTTGGTAAATAAAAAAATTAAGACGAACTCGAAAAAAAGAAATACGTTACAATTTTGATAATGAAAACAATTTAAAATAATGGACCATTTCTTTTGTTTATAAAGAAAGAAAGGACATGCTACTCAGAACAGATATAATAAGAATGAAGGAAAGACGGGAGAAAGATAGAGAGAGTGGTGAGAACGTGAAAACAATAACACTAATCTGTTTCAATCGATGAGGAGAAGGAAAGAATGAAAACAAACAATGTGTGTGTGAGAGAGAGGAGAGAGAGAGAGAGAGAGAGAGTTAAATCATAATGATTATACTTTTTACATATTGAACTAATTGCAATAGCTCTTAAGTCAACATATCAAACGTTGTAAAACAATTGATTATCATACTGTGGTATATCCACTGGTACTGCTAGTTCTATTATCATCAAAGTCACTGAAATTCCTCAAAAGAATTGGTTTGTTGGATTTTACGGCATGTCAACACTTGCTGGATTATTTTATGCCGAAGACGTTTTGTTCTATAAATGCTTGATGGGTATTAAAAAAAAAATTTTTAAACTCAATTTTTTAACAGATTTGTTTAAAATTCATTTTTTCTATTTAAGCCATAGATGGGACCCTAAAAGGTACTACCACTCTGGTCAGAGTGGGCCTGGGAGTATTGCCGATGAAGAGTAAATTCACACTTTGTTAGATTAAACACACTCCGTTTTTTTTATTATTTAAAAAAAGGGAAAGGACATGCTACACAGAAAAATATAATGAGAAAGAAAGAGAGTACGAAAAAAGATCGCCCGATAACGCTAATCTGTATCAATCGATGATGAAACGAAGGAAAGAAAGAAAAGTGAGAGAGATAAATAAAGATTATTATGTGAAAAAAATATTGAGGTGGGCCCTCTACTCACGTGACTAGAGTGAGTAGGCAGTGTCCAGTGTCCAGTACGAAATACCGAAGGTGAGATCTGCGCTTCATGGGAATTGTATACCTTGCTACCGGATGTGAGCAGGTCTGCTTTAGGTATAAATAAACTTCAGATGACAGAGAGACCATCTTCGTTTTTCACGTTGTACTGATCGTTTGTTACCTGACCAGTCGACTTGAGATCGATCCACAAAGAATCTTGATTCCTTGTTACGCTTGAATCTTTGTTATCCTTGAATGTTGTTAACCTTGAATAGTTAATTGATCCTTGATTGTGCCAGAGGGTCGCGAAACAGGCATTGATTCGCAAGAACCGGATAACAAAAATAAAATTTCGGATATTTTGCCCTTAAAATTCAGTTATTGGGGAATGAGATTATTTTTTTAAATTACTAAATTTTTTTTAATTCGCATTTTTATTCGTAGAATGCTTTTTGAATCACATTTAAGTAAAATTAATCATCATTTTCCTCAACCAGACTGAGAAAATCCAACTTTTAACTGTAACCTAAACTCTTAGTTACTACTTCCGGTTCAATTGTAAGTATTTGCACCTTTCGAGGTCGCCATATTCCATTCGTTGTGCAGCGGAAGCTACTACAAAAAAAAAAGCAAAATAATGGCTTGCTGAAAAACGAATTAAAACAAAAATTAAATTTATTTACACATTTCCCTTAACACATATATATATCAAATAGTTCATATAATCAATTTTTCTTGTCAAATAATAATTTTTCATATCATTTTAAAATATTTATTTAGATATACTATGCATTTTTTGCATTTCCCAAGGAGAAGTTAAAGCGCCAATTATTACAAGATGTAGTTGTGTCAGTGTAGGAGTAAAAAACAAAAAATATAATAGCGGTCCATGATGATACTGATGCTTCTGTTTAGGAAAGAGTGATGGATTCTTATCTATTTTATATTGGGGATTTCAATGACTTTTAGTGCAAAGGCTAACCCAACATTATTAATACTAGCAACAGAAAACACCCTCTGGGCATCGTAAAAATTAATTTTTGAAAGACATTGCCTGCTGAGAGGTTGGAAGTTAAAAAGTCAATGTCAGAGGGTTTGTATCATAAGTAAGCAAAATCCTCATATTTATTAAAGGAGTTAATAAAAAAAAAAAAACAATTTGAAATGAAAACTGAGCCCCGTCCCTTCAAATAAAATGTTGCATGCATGTAATAATCAAACAATTATTTTGAATATTTTCCACATAAATTTTCCACAAAATCGTAGGTATTTATTTATTTGTAAACTTTTTAGTTTACTTCTTGTTACTGTAAAAAAAAAAAAGGACGAGAGTAAAAAACAATTTTTAAAATTGCTTACTCAAATTTTGGGTGTATATAGCATAAGAATATTGTGACGTAAGCTGTGACGTAGAGCTATGACGTAGTTTTTGTTACAGACATAAATACAGACAATCTCCATTATTAATAGATTTATATTTGTGTTTTTTGTGTAGTTTGTACAAATTTTTTGCACAGGTTTATACGATATCATGTGTTCATATATAATACAAATAATTTCCTAACAGATCTATTTGATAGATATATGAGATCTTAACAGGTACTACTAATCCGGGTCAGACAAAACCTGAAAGTACTTGCAATGTATTTACTTTAATAATTAAAAAAAATCGATATGCCATTTTGGGGAGAGGGGGTATATATTCTAACACCCCCCCTCTCTCTCTCTCTCTCTCTCTCTCTCTCTCTCTCTCTCTCTCTCTCTCTCTCTCTCTTCTCTATATACCCTATATATGAACATTAGTAGGTATGTCCCAATCCTCATCAATACGGGAGTATTATGCTGACTGTGGGTTTTATAGCACTAGCAGTGGTTTACCACCCCCTCTCTCTCTCTCTCTCTCTCTCTCTCTCTCTCTCTCTCTTTTTTTAGAAGTAGAGCCTCACTATCAGATACTGTATAGTCATACCCACTTTTTTTTTTGGGGGGGGGGGCTTACCCCCTGCAGGTAATACAGTCAGCAATTTCTAAGCCCCGCTGACAGAGCATTTTTATAAATGGGTTTTATTTAGATGTTTCAGACTGTTGTCCTCCTCAACGGAGGATATTTATTGCACCATTGTTTACATTTCAAGACTGACAGACTTTTGGACTCCAAGGGATTGACATTTACGTGTGGATGGGGAGTTGACCTTTATCGTAACGAACTAAGCATTCCGTTCGCTGCCATCTTTTTTCTTTTATTGGGGGAGATCTCAAAGTAGTTTTGACTAACGAGAAAATTGCCACTTTGGTTTAAATTCACAGCTTACACATGTTCAGACATTTTTGTAGGGTCTTCGAATTTGTGAAACAAAATAATCAATCTGAAAAGAAAAAAACAATACGGATTTAATTGCCTTATATTAAGAAACATACATTAAAAAATTGAGAAAATGTATATAAAATTTCTTTAGCTTAAATTAGGGAGTTACATTTCAATCACCTGTATACACACACACACACACACACACACACATATATATATATATATATGTGGTGTGTGTGTGTGTGTGTGTGTGTGTGTGTGTGTGTGAAGAAAGGAAGTAAATCCGACGGTATGTAGTATATTAGGAAAAATGAAAAAACGCAGGTTTAAATGGGTTAAGTGGTGTGTTTATTGGCCGACGCTGCAAAAAATTTATACACACGCAACCACACACCTAAAAAATGCACAATGTTTCCTTTCGATACACATACATACACCGTCCCATACCCACGCCGTAAAATAGAATATTTGACGTCATATTTCAAAACCGTCCCTTTTTTCAAACCTCAAAAATTTTTAAACAGACTGAATAACAATAACTACCACTCGCTTTTCTCGTTATTCTGTGATAAATAATTTCTTATCACCTTCCATATACCAACAAATGCCCTGAAGATGATCTAATTAATAGATAGAAACACTGCAGCGTCGGCCAATAAACTCACCACTTAACTCATTTAAATCTGTGTTTTTTCATTTTTCCTAATATACTACATATATATACATATGTTTGTGAATAAAAAGGCCTTAAATACCAGGGGTATCGTGATTATGGACCATTTCCACTCGTAGGTATTGGAGGCCCACCGAGTTTCGTCAGACCACTTCTTTATTCAGACGGGTAAATTTGGCTATTTGCCAGTCTGAATAAAGAAGTGGTCTGACGAAACTCGGTGGGCCTCAGATACCCACGAGTGGAAATGGTCCATAATCACGATACCGCTGGTATTTAAGGCCTTTTTATTCACAAATAAATTTGGTCTGTTTATAAAAATTAAATATTGAGTTCTCACACGGAACCTGAACTCTACAATAAACTACTGTTAGAGAATAGGACCAGCCAAGAATCACCCTCGTACCAAGAAACTTGGTACCCCAACAAAGAAAGCATATATATATATATATATATATATATATATATATATATATATATATATATATATATATATATATATATATATAATATATATATATATATATATACACAAGGTGTGTCAAAAATGTATCGAGATTTTTTTAACTTTTTGACCCACGTTTTATTCTGAAAGAAATTAACGTTCCATTCATTGTTTATTTCTATCTTGGTAAATACAGCTTCAATCTTGATACTTTTTTGACACCTTATATATATATATATATATAAACACAAGCATACTTCGATATAAAGATGTGTGCGTACGCAGACCCCAAGTAAATGTTTGTGAATTATTTGTTAAACCATATTTTGTAGCTGTGGATTTGGCGTCGATCGATAAAAATGACTTCGATTCCCGGCTAAACGTGACTTGCTGATTTTGCATGTAATGAAGCACGCAGCTGTTTGCATGATGTAAAATAGGATTTTCAATGACCTCCCCCAGTTTTATCGGGGGGGGGGGGAACGGGGAGGGGTGACGGAAGAGGGAGCCCAAGTTCAGGGAATCATCAGCAAAATTTAAACGCAGATAAGTAAAGAGGGTAAGTCAAATGCTGGTTGGTTGGTTGGTTGGTTGGTTGGTTGGATTTAATGGCATATCAACACTTGGGTTATTTTATACCGAAGATGTTTTGTTTACCATTTCTCTAAATGTTTGAGATGAGGCTCGATAATTGTATTATTTGGATTTTTCGGACTATTGTCCTCATCTTTTATGTTTTGTGTTTTTGTTTCTTTTCTTTTCTTTTTTTTTTTTTTTTTTTTTCTCCGAATTTTGAGATTTGATTTTATTATTCTTATTCGACTGACTCATCTTTATTGTATCTACACTATTTCTCTGAATTTTTGAGATGAGGCTTGACAATTTGATTATTTGTATTTTACTGACTATAGTCCTCATCTTTATCGTTATCTACACTATTTCTCTGAATTTTTTAGATGAGACTTGATAATTATTATTTGATTTTTCTATTGTCCTCATCTTTATGTTATCTACACTATTTCTCTGAATTTTTGAGATGAGGCTTGATAATTGGATTATTTGTATTTCTGACTATTGTCCTCATCTTTATTGTTATCTACACTATTTCTCTGAATTTTTGAGATGAGACTTGATAATTTGTATTATTTGCATTTTCGGACTGTTGTCCTCATCTTTATCGTTATCTACACTATTTCTCTGAATTTTTGAGATGAGACTTGATAATTAGTATTATTTGGATTTTTCTGACTATTGTCTCATCTTTATTGTTATCTACACTATTTCTCTGAATTTTTAGATGAGGCTTGATAATTTGTATATTTGTAATTTTACGGACTATCCTCATCTTTATTTATCTACACATTTCTCTGAATTTTGAGATGAGGCTGATAATTTGGATTATTTGTATTTTCTGACTATTGTCCTCATCTTTATGTATCTACACTATTTCTCTGAATTTTTGAGATGAGTTGATAATTTGGATTATTTTTCGACTATTGTCCTCATCTTTATTGTTATCTACACTATTTCTCTGAATTTTGAGGCTTAATTTCGGACTATATTGTGCTTTACGACTATTGTGTGATCTTGATAATATTATTTGGACTATTGTCCTCATCTTTATTGTTATCTACACTATTTCTCTGAATTTTTCGATTATTCGACTGTTGTACTCATCTTTATTGTTATCTACACTATTTCTCTGAATTTTTGAGATGAGGCTTGATAATTTGGATTATTTGTATTTTTTCGGACTATTGTCCTCATCTTTTTTGTTATCTATATATTATTGGATGAGGCTTGATAATTTGGATTATTTGGATTATTCGGACTATTGTCCTTATCTTTATTGTTTTGACTATTTGTCTGATTTTTAGATGAAGCTTATAATTTGATATTGGATTTCGGACTATTGTGTTACTACACTATTTCTCTGAATTTTGAGAGAGGCTTGATAATGGATTATTCGACAATTGTTCTTATCTTTATTGTTGTTTTCTTTACTAGTCTGCCTAATAATTTGGATTATATGGATATTTCGGACTGTTG
>CM042172.1:5969781-5993037 GCA_023376005.1 Doryteuthis pealeii | reverse complement strand
GGAGGATATAGAGCTGAGATAGATAGATAAATAGATAGATATGGAATGGACAGATAGATAGTGGATAGATATGATAGATATATATGTGAATTTACGACCTGGATAGAATACGTTACTAACACAGCAAACAGTGGAAAGGAAAAAATAGATATGTGTAAAAGTGAACGTCGTGAGGACACAAGATGAGATGGATATAACATGAAGATTTTGGGAGATTTAAGAATGAAAAAATACAAAAGAAAATCTTTTAATGAAAAATAATAACAACCAGAAAAATACAAATAGAAAGAAACAAAAGAACCCTTTATAAAAAACAATGGGGTGGGCGTGTAAGAACTAACTTTTTTTTTTAAGATCCGCGTTTTAAATAATTTTATAAACCAAACGGGAAAAAAATAGAAGAAATTATAGAAACGCAACTCAAAATCCAAAATAAACAAATTGTTTCCCCCTGGGTCATATTAAAATTAGTATTAACGGCCAAAAATAGAATTTACTCCCTATTTTTTCTTGTTTTTCTTTTAGACGACAACTACTAAAAAAGAGGTTTTTCCTCTGATAGGTAAAGGATAAATTAATGGAGGATTGTTCTTTTGTCATTTTTTAAGTTGTTTGCATGTTTATTTTTTCTTTTCCTTTAAAGTTAATCTTCGCTTTCTGTTGTTTTAAATTTTTTTTTTTTGCTTTTTATTTGCCTGTTTTGTTTGGGTTTTTTTCTTTTTTTTTTTTTTTTTTGGCTGTTTAGGCATTTCTTTTTGTTCATTTTGTCCTTTTCGATCTATATTTTCTTTTCTGCAAAAATATAAGCTATATATATATATATATATATATATATATATTATATATATATATGGAAAAATGGAAGTAATTTTTTTATAAAAATTACATATATTACTATACATAATATAACTGTAAATATATAACTATATATATATATATATATATATGTTGTGTGTGTGTGTATGTGTTGTGTGTGTGCATAACTACATAAATATGTGTGTGTGTGTGCATAACTACATATATATGTGTGTGTGTGTGTGTTGCATAACTACATATATGTGTGTGTGTGTGTGTGTGTGTGTGTGTGTGTGTGTGTGTGCATAACTACATATATGTGTGTCTGTGTGTATAACTACATATTATTATGTGGTGTGTGTGTGTGCATAACTACATATATATGTGTGTGTGTGTGTGTGTGTGTGTGTGTGCATAACTACATATATAATGTGTGTGTGTGTGCATAACTACATATATTGTGTGTGTGTGTGTGTGTGTGCATAACTACATATATATATATGTGTGTGTGTGTGTGTATAACTACATATATATATGTGTGTGTGTGTGCATACTACATATATATTATGTGTGTGCGTGTGTGTATAACTACATATATATATATATATGTGTGTATGTGTGTGTGTGCATAACTACATATATATATATATGTGTGTGTATGTGTGTGTGCATAACTACATATATATATATGTGTGTGTGTATGTGTGTGTGCATAACTACATATATATATGTGTGTGTGTATGTGTGTGTGCATAACATATATATATGTGTGTGTGTATGTGTGTGTGCATAACTACATATATATATGTGTGTGTGTATGTGTGTGTGCATAACTACATATATATATATGCGTGTGTGTGTGTGCATAACTACATATATGTATGTGTATGTGTGCATAACTACATATATATGTGTGTGTGTGTGTGTGTGTGTGTGTGTGTGTGTGCATAACTACATGTATATGTGTGTGTGTATGTGTGTGTGTATAACTACATATATATATGTGTGTGTGTGTGTGTGTGTGTGTGTGTGTGTGTGTGTGCATAACTACATATATATATGTGTGTGTGTATAACTACATATATATATGTGTGTGTGTATGTGTGTGTGCATAACTACATATATATGTGTGTATGTGTGTGTGCATAACTACATATATATATGTGTATGTGTGCATAACTACATATATATTGTGTGTGTGGTGTGTGTGTGTGTGCATAACTACATATATATATATGTGTGTGTGTGTGTGTGTGCATAACTACATATATATATGTGTGTGTGTGTGTGTGTGTGTATAACTACATATATATATATATGTGTGTGTGTGTGTGTGTGTGTGTGTGGTGTGTGTGTGTGTGTGTGCATAACTACATATATATGTTGTGTATGTATATGTATATAAAATATATATTTTAAACTTTTTACTTTCTATCTTATCAATTTATCCTAATCTTTTTTTCTTCGGCCACTCCCATTCTATTTATTCAAATTTTTCTTTCTTTTCATTTCTTGATTTTTTTTTTATTTACTTTATTTTAGTCTTTATTCCAAAGAATGCATCTCGTCTTTTCAAGGAAAAAAAATTCCCTCTCTTTTTTTTTTCTTCCGCCATCTTGTCTCATCGGCCATCTTGTTTTATCTATAATACACTGTATCTCTTAAATCATGTATTTGGGTATTCTCTTTTAAAGTGCTGTGTAAATTTGATACGATTCCCAAAGGTTCGATCCTAGGTGTCGGGTAGTGCTAAAATATACACCAGCTGATAGCAGAGATATATTGACATTATAAAATTCATTAGGAAACACCTCGGATTATAAAATGAAATTCTTTGAAACCTCAGGTTGGCCCTGCTATGAATATATATATATATATATATATATATATATATATATATTATATATATATATATAATCTGACTCAGATTTTTACCCTGATGAGCTAAACGAAACTATTAGTAGGTATATCTGACTCATTAGGTTTAACTTTATTATTTGCTCTACTTAGGTATTGAGCACTTCTTATATTTTAGCTTTAGATAATCCTAGGGCTTTATATATATATATATATATATATATATATATATATATATATATATATATATATTCTTAAGAAAAGCAAGAGAAAAAACTTGCTAAAATATTGGATATTTATTAACCTGCTGTTTCTACAAAGTGTCTCAGCTGCCCGTTTTTTTGCATACCCCCACAAAAAAAAAACATTTTGACAGCTAAAAATCAATGTAACGCAACTAACTTTTTGAATTAGAAGCTCAAATTTTGGGGATTGACTAATTTTAATATAGTCCACACCTGAACAAAATTTCAGAAGAATTGAAGGGTATGGGGGACATGGACTGGGTGATTTGACATAGAATTACCCCATGGGAAAAGTTTTAACCCAATTCTCCCTTCAGCTATGGGTAATATTGTAGAGTTGATTAATCTAGCTGATCAATCTGTAATGGTGGTAAGCATACAATGTAAGAATTCAAACACTAATTATTACAAAAAACAAAGGAGGAGGAGGAGAGAAAATGATGTAGTTATTCAATAGGCAGTTTTGTTTTTGTCAAGTCCGAACCGATAGGTTCGTACAACCATATCACCAACAGTTTCATTTATCTTTTTAAAAGATGAATAAATTCAAATATACTGACATTTTTAACACTGTACTATACTTAACAGAATTAAAGTTGCAGCTATGTTTGGGGAGGAGTAGATATAGAGCAAGAACTGTCAAGGTTTACATGTAACATGTCGTCAGGGTAGGAAAAATTGAAAGCATAATTGAAAAACGGTAGGCGAACAATTACGAGAGATGTACAAGAAAATAATAGCCATGGTGATTGTTTGATTTTAACGGCATATTGTTGTATACTCGTTTTCCTTACTTACTTTCTTCTATTCTTCTAGCGTCTCTTCTAGCGTCTGGACTTCGTCTTGGGGACTTCGTGTCTGGTCTTCCATTGGGGATTTCTCTTTATCAGAAGCCGTGTGTCATTGGTAGTTTTTAGATAATAACACAAGACTTCGATTTACTTAGATCATATTTTATTTCGAAATCCCCACCAGACTACCTGCGCAGATTGAGTCGGAGCGTGCATCACACGACTTACCACCGTCGTGGTTTTTGGCCAACGGACTAAAAACCTCTTTCTAATCTAAACCGGAAGAGGGTCTTCTCCGATTCTCACGGTATCCTCCGGAAGGAAGGGTCAGGATGAGGTCAAGCCTTGTCACTCATCCTTCAAGGCCACCGGCTGCAAATTATAACAGCTATTTTGGTTTCTACACTACTGTACATAAATATTAGGAATCTAATAATTATGTAACAATATCAACTCATCTAGAGTTATTTTATGCCTAAACGTTAGGGAATCACATTGTACGTTTATATTTTAAGTATTTTTTGTAGTTATTCAAGTAATCATTTTTATATTATTTGTATTCGTTCAACCATTCATCCATCTCTATTGATTGCAAGTGTTTATCACAAAGCAATTGCATTTTTATTCAGATGTTTAGCTACTGGGTGTGTCTGGTTTTGATAATATTGCAATGTCTCAGACAGTTATTTGTAAATATGTAGATATACACATACATACATACATACATACATGAATACACCACACACACACACACACACACACACACACACACTTGTATATATGCATGCTAGAAATAACAGGTGCGCGGCTCACAAAGCTTTGATCAGATGATGACTCTGGGGTCAGGAATGGTTTCGGGGATATAGGATTATTTCCACTAACCCAGACCGCCAAAGTAGTGTCTCACAATATCACCAGATTCTCTCTCTCTCTCTCTCTCTCTCTATATATATATATATATATATATATATATATATATGTGTGTGTGTGTGAGTGTGTGTGTGTATATTTACGCATACATGTGTATATTACATTTATATATATATGTATATATACGCATACATGTGTATATTACATTTATATATATATATATATGTATATATACGCATACATGTGTGTATATTACCTTTATACATTAATATATATACATACATGTATATGACATTTATACATATATATATGTATATATACGCATACATGTGTGTATATTACCTTTATACATATATGTATATATACGCATACATGTGTGTATATGACATTTATACATATATATATGTATATATACGCATACATATGTATATATTACATTCATACATATATATATATATATATGTATTTATATATAAGTACACTGAAAATATACTATATATTGAAAAATATATACATTTATTCATATATATATATATATATATATATATATATATATTTGACCATTTGACCGCAGACTAAATTCATCCAGATTGCACGGGTCACAAAGGGGACCATACACTAGTAAATTTGGCAACTCTGGAAAAGTCAGGTATTGAGAACAGAACAATATAGTCTAAAAGGTCATTCTGTTCCGTGACCTCTCATCAGATTTGTAAGAAAGAGGGACACGATTTCTTAAAAGAAATCTTCACTTCCTTTGGTATTGACGACAACTAGTGGCTAACAAACATACCACGTTTAATCTACTCTCTCTCTCTCTCTCTCTCTCTCTCTCTCTCTCTCTCTCTCTCTCTCTCTCTCTCTCTCTCTCTCTCTCTCCCACACACACACACACATATTTCATACTCGAAGAATGTCATTTATATATATATATATATATATATATATATATATATATTCTTCAACTGTTTCCCCACATTTTCACTCTAGTTGCATTAGTAGTTAATCTCAAAGATGCTAAATGTATTTCGTAAAATATAGATCATAAGTAGTTGTATAAAAGGTTTTTCTCCCTACCTCCGTGCACCTTCTTCGGGAGAACTCTTGAAGGGGACTTCGCTGACGGCCTCCGACTACGCTTAAAGGCAAAATTTCCTGACCAACCAAGAATTTTAACCCACTTCTCCCTACCAACCCCCTTTCCTAACAAGCACCGAGCAACCTCCTCATCTTATCTCCCCGTACAAACTACAATCCTTTGATCTCTCCCCCTCCACTTTCTATAATAGATATCCTCTGATCAACCAAATCTTCACTAACTATTCCTTCCCCTGAATTCATCACCAAACTCATTTTCTCTTCTATAAATACATATGTATGTACCTTGTTTTGAATAAACTGACTGATGAAGTTCCTCGCTTAAAGCGGAACGAAATATTTTTCTCCTACTTTTATTTGTTTGAGTCATTATTTTTTGCCCACTTTTCCTTTAACCATACCTCATACTGTCGGATTTTACTCCAACCCTCCTATCTTCATATATATATATATATATATATATATATATATATATATATATATATATATAAATGTATTACTAAGCCGTGACCTGCGTGCGACTTACGCGCAAAGATTGTGGAACGTTACATCATAATTTTTTCTCAATTTTTGCGCGCAGGTCACATGCAGGTCACGCGCAAATTGCACGCAAATATTGAAAAGAATAACGTAGCGTTCAACCGTTATTAAACAGCCATAACAGAAAAATTACAGAAACATGCACAACCTATGTATATATATATATATATATATATGTATATGTGTATATATATATTTATATCAATATATGTATTGATCAAAGCCTGAAGAAGATACCAGAATATCTGAAACACGTGTTGTGTATGTGAAATAAAAAGAATAAAACATTTTTTCTGAGAACGATACATTTTGCGGACCTTCTTCTTTTTTTTTTTAAATATTACATTTTCTCTCGTTAGAACCAGAACAACATTTATATATATATATATATATATAATATATATTATATATATATACTACCTGAGAAAATCACTTGTCTGTAAACGATTATATATAAAATGTGAATATTAAGTGAGATGTATTGGTGAGCATCTGTGATTTTTTTCAATAATCACAGATCTTGTCTGTAAAGAATTTATAAGCTGATTAAAAACTCGCGCGCTTATTTCATTCTTAACTTTATTTTTGTTATCATTATTTATTTCTGGAATTTGCCTCTTAAGACAGCGCATGCGCAGGATTTATTTTCAACTAAAACCACAAAGTCACCATGACAAATAAAGAATTGCAAAAAAGTATCTAAAATTTCTGCCGCTCTCCTTATAATATATATATAGGGTCATCCATAGACACGTGTTTCGACTTATCAAGTCTCTTCAGTGTGGCTAGACATTTTGTAAGCTACCTACAGCCGGAATTGAAATCCGTCCGACACCTTAACCATTAGGCTGTCTTCACTTACAGAATGCGAATGGGATTTTAACTGTTTTAATACACACATCGCTTTGTGTGTAAAGGCCGTCATAGAGTGCTCCATTCCTTATATAGAAGAGCGTTGCGTTCTTACGCTTGAGTTGGCGGCCGTCAGCGAGATCCCCCCCAGAGTGCTCAACCCTTGGGGATGGGGAGCATATATAGGGTCATCCACAGACACGTGTTTCGACTTATCAAGTCTCTTCAGTGTGGCTAGACATTTTGTAAGCTACCTACAACCGGAATTGAAATCCGTTCGGTTGGGTGCCAGTCCGACACCTTAACCATAAGGCTGTCTTCACTTACAGAATGCGAATGGGATTTTAACTGTTTTAATACACATATTGCTTTGAGTGTAAAGACCGTCATATATATATATATATATATATATATATATATATTCTTTGGTGGGTTACCAAGTAATTTGGTATTAGGATTATTCTAAGCTGGTCCTTTCTTCCAACTGTACGGTGTTCAAATGTTCAGTTTCGATTTGAGAGCTCAATGTCTAATTTATATAATCAGAGCAAAGTAATTTGTAAAGAAAAAAAGGCTTAAAAATCGGGTATTACGCGATTATGGTCTATTTCCATCCGTGGGTCTACCATTTTCAATAAAGAAAGTGATCTGATGAAAATAGAAGAGTTCTCACACACCCAAAGGTGGAAATGGACCATAATCGCTTAATACCCAATTTTAAGCCGTTTTTCTTTACATATATATGTTCCCTCCAATATCACATACATACATACATACATACATAAAAAACGGCCCATCATATATATATAATATATATATATATATGTGTGTGTGTGTGTGTGTGTGTGTATTTGGGCTGCATTTTTTTCATTTATGCATGTTGAATTAAACAAAAGACACATTTCCTGTTTAACAATTTTATATGTGATTTTTTCAAGTTTTCTGGCCAACTTTTTAATATTTGGGTGGAATTCTGCGCAAAGAAAAAAATAAACAAAAACTCCAAAATACTAGAAGCTTTATACATAAAACAATACAAACCATTCTTTAAAAAATTAATTTCCAATGCAGTACACATATTTCAAAATGCCTATAGCACCTTTCCCATCAATTCTCCTCCTTCCAGCCTCCACATACATTAATATAATTTGAAAAACTGGAACACATCACCCCTTATGATGGCACTTCGAAGTGCCGAAAGTACTTGGGACATGAACTTCGGTTGACTAATCCACGAATTCCACCCAAATATTAAAAAGTTGGCCAGAAAACTGGAGATGTGTCTTTTGTTTAATTCAACATGCATATATATATATATAATATATATATATTTATTATCAAAAATATTATTGTTGGAGGAGGTGGTTTTGGATATATATATATATATATATATATATATATATATATATGAGGGTGAGTCAAAAGGTAATGTCATTTTGTTTAGGACAGGTGTAATTACCAACGAAATGAAGCTAGTCCCCTGTGGATCACATCCCTACTTCTCCACATAATCACCGTTTCTCTCAATAGCAATGTTCCACCTTCAAAAGAGAACAAGTATCCTTGCCCCGTAAAATTCTGCTGGCTGTTCTTTGAGCCACTTCTTCATTACAGATTTTACTTCCTCGTCACTGGAATAATGTTTATCTCACTTTGGCTCAATGGAAGAGAGTTTGAGAGGCAAACATTATTCCAGATAAAGATAGAGACAGAGGGGGTGAGGACATGGAAGTGATAATGCTAATCTGTTTCAATCGAACATAATGAAAAGATCAAAAGAAGGAAAATAGAAAGAAAGGGTTAAATCAAGATTATTATACTTTATACTCATTGAATTAGGTAGAAAGCGCGTGGTGTAATAGTTAAAGTCATAGGAAATGAACTCGTCGCCCCGAGTTCAAATCCTGGACGTGGTAATTGCATTTCACTTAGCGCTAATACCCTTGGGAAAGGTATGAATTCTACTCTCCCTCCAGCTATGGGTAAATAGTAGGGCAGACTGGGCTCTTTAATCTTGGTTAGGCAACCGGTCTAGGAGAAGGAAAACTCTGAATTCAAACCTGTTAAACTCCGCTTAAGAAATTGACCTTGTATCACATCCTGCTCGTGCGGAGGGGTCGGTAAATATATATACTCATTGAATTATTTTCACTGAGGTTCCAGTTCTGGAGGTCTGGGAATGTGGATTACCACTTCACAATTACTCCCAGGTCCACTCTGACCCAGAGTGGCAGTACCTGTTTGGATGAGTTAAATAGAAAAACGTGTTTATAAAAAAATTGTTTATCCATTAAGAATGAATTTATTTCAAAACTTTGTTGGCATTAAATGACCCACTGAGGTTGGTATTGTGGGGATTTAAATAAAATTAAGTTAAATCAAAATTAAATAAATAAATAAAAAGTTCCGAGCATCTGGACTCAGGCGTCCAGAGTTAACGGTCTGATCAATAAAGTCTCCATCTATACCTCAAAGCAGTTGTGTCTTTTTATTTCTCTTCATCACCTCATTTCATATTCCCTATACTATGCCGTAACACAAACCAAATGAAACTAGCATATGATGATGATGATGATGATGATGATGATGATGATGATGATGATGAAATAATCCTTGACGGGTTGACGCATCGTTAAAACCAATCAATCAATTGAAAGCACTGCTAATTAATGAATTCGATATTCGAGTATTAATTAATCAATACTCAAAAATATACGGAAATCGAATTTTGGTTTCTATTTAATATATTTTTTATTTTCATCGATTAATCAATTTATCAGAATTAATCTATTGTTTCATTGTCTTAAATTCATTCTCATTTAGAACTCTATTGATGGTTAGATCAGTTAATATTTACTTCAATCAATTCACATACGCATATCTATATTTAAGAAATATGGAAATAAACCCGAGGATATATATATATATATATATATATATATATATATATATATATATATATATATAATGTGTGTGTATTTGGTGGTTGCTAATTACGCAAAAAATTGCATAGTTATCCTTAAAATAGATAGAGCATTCCATGTGGCTTAAAATGTTTTTAACAGTAAAATTTCATTTCTAAAAAGGGCTCGTCGATTTGAGTTAAATTCTTAGACGAAGCTGTTGGCATTACTCATAGCGCTAATACCCTTGGGAAAGGTATGAATCCATATATTTTTCCGCCAGCTATAGGTTAAATAGTAGGGCAGACTGGGCCCTTCAGCCTTGGGTAGGTAACCAGTCTAGGAGAGGGATAACTCTGAATTCAAAATTCCTGAGGTCAGTCGTTGATTGGGTTTGTGGCAACCCTTGATGCACCAATTCTTTCCTATCGACTGTGCCAAAAAGTGCGGAATGGTCCAACACAAGCCTTCACCACTATAAACAAATCACTGCGTGGGTGTTCATTGTGTGTATGAACCCTCATGCGTCGAAAATCGACGAGAGACTCCATAATATATATATATATATATATATATATATATATATATATATATATGAGAGAGAGAGAGTTTTATAGTTTGCTTGAAGCATTGGTTTGTAGACTGATTTTGATGACTTATCATATTTCCCTCGCATCGATAAGCCTCCAAAATCAATCTACAAACTATATATATATATATATATATATATATATATATATATATATATATTATGTTGGAGGTGTTGTGTAATAGTTGTAGGAAATAGACTTGTCGACCAGTGTTCAAATCCTGGAAGAAGCTACAGTTCACGGTACCATTGGGAAAGGTATGAATCCAACTACTCTCTCTACAGCTATGGATAACTATTAGGGCAGACTGGTCTCTTTAAACTTGGTTAGACAACCAGTCTAGGAGAAGGAATACTCTGAATTCAAACCTGTTAAATCCGCTTAGGGGGGTCACTACTAGAATAGGCTCAGTCCTAATTAGTGATCTATTTTCAGTATTATAATATAAACGTCTTTGGCAGATATGGTTTACATGCCGTAAAATCCAACCAACCATGGCGATAAACTAACTGTTTCTGCACCTGTTAGGCTCGCCTATAATGATAAATCTTTATAATCTTTATGTGTTTATCTTTTATATATATATATATATATATATATATATATATATATATATTAATGTATGAGTAGTAGCTTACCGGTGGGTATGAGTACGATCGTTGGAAGCGCACAGTATCCAGGGGTTAAGACTGAGAAAAAACAAATACAAAGTGCTCAATACAATGTAGAGCAAAATTTTATTTATATAATGGATAGAAGTAACCTACTCGAGTTTCATCGATTGATTCTTCAGGGTTACATCCGTTGAATTAATCGAGTTTTCGATTAATCTCAGTCGATACAATACATGCCCGTTGGAATGGGACTTATCTTTTATAGACGAACGCGTGTTTGTATTTTCAAAAATTCATCGTGAACCGTTTTTGTTTATTAGATTAAAAATTTGAATTAATTCGTGGGGATTATTTTTTCAATTACTATTTAATTAAAGGTAGATTATGGGGGCGTAATAATGGTTAAAAAACGAAAGGTTAAAATTATTTATTGATTGACTTGGGTTGGTTAGAGAGTATTATGAAAAGGCTGATTGTAGGCGTTACGTATGGAAAGGCTGATTGTATATATATATATAATATATATATATATATATATATATATATATATACTAGCAAATATATGCACCCTCCGGGTGCAAGTATTTTAGTTAAATTTTATAATAAAATATCATATTAAATTAGAAAGGCTAATGAAACTGAATAAGAATGTAGATAAAAAGATTTTGAACAGAGGGGGTATGATTGAAGAATAGAACAAATTTGAAACTAACTCTTCCATCATTTTCCGTTACTTCCGTCTTTCATTGGTAAATTTTCCTAATTTAAACTGTTTAGTTAAAATAGGAAGTAAAGAATAATATTACAGTTATTTCTTCTTGTTAAGGGATTTCTTTTAAGATTTATTGAAGAGATTTTTGCTCATATTCAATAGGATAACACCAAACAATTAGAAATCAATAATACTAAGCATATATTTATTAAAATCAATTTTTTAAGATCAATATACAAATTAGCCTTCCCATTCACACTGTAAACTGCTATTTTGTTGTATATATAAATACAATTGTATGTTATTAGTTGTAGATATGGTCAACAGTGTAAGTAATGTAAAACAATTTTATTAATAATTGAGGTTTAGATAAAAATAAAATCATGGAGAATATGATGTAAATAACTAAAGGAATTGTGACTTGTATAGTAATATAGTTTCGGTTACAGATAGACAAACCCACAATCTCCATTATAATAAGATATATATATATATATGTGTGTGTGTGAAATTGGATTTGTATATAGAAGAGCCAGACATCAACAGAATGAAATGACGTCAAAGTGTGTCGAAAGAGAAACAATCAAATTGAATCTATCAAAGTTGGCTGCCCTGAAGAAAACGAGTAAATCTCCCCAACCCATTCCTGATATGAGAGTCAAATGTCATTCAAAGGACCCGGTGGGATGACAATCATCACTTCAACAATCAATGCAAATGGCGACATCAAAATTCGGGATAATTTCCCCATTTCTCCGATAGAGTAAATTGGTTTGGTGGTGTTGAAGCCATTTTTCAGGGCGATAATTTGTCACAGAAGAAATGGGATTAAAGCAATTGTTTATAGGTGAGCCTAACAGGTGCAGAAACAGTTAGTTTACCGCCATGGTTGGTTGGATCTTACGGCATGTAAACCATATCTGCCAAAGACGTTTATATTATAATACTGAAAATAGATCACTAATTAGGACTGAGCCTATTCTAGTAGTGAAAAGGGGGAAGACTCCCACTCTGATTGACTGATATTTCATTCTGATATTTGATAATTCAAATTTTTAATCCAATAAACAAAAACGGTTCACGATGAATCTTTGAAAATATAAACACGCGTTCGTCTATAAAAGATAAGTCCCATTCCAACGGGCATGTATTGTACCAACTGAGATTAATCGAAAACTCGATTAATTCAACGGATGTAACCCTGAAGAATCAATCGATGAAACTCGAGTAGGATACTTCTATGCATTATATAAATAAAATTTTGCTCTACATTGTATTGAGCACTTTGTATTTGTTTTTTCTCAGTCTTAACCCCTGGATACTGTGCGCTTCCAACGATCGTACTCATACCCACCGGTAAGCTACTACTCATACATTAACACACACACACACACATATATATATATATATATATATATAAAGATAAAGCCATAAAGATTATAAAGATTTATCATTATAGGCGAGCCTAACAGGTGCAGAAACAGTTAGTTTACCGCCATGGCTGGTTGGATTTCACGGCATGTAAACGATATCTGCCAAAGACGTTTATATTATAATACTGAAAATAGATCACTAATTAGGACAGAGCCTATTCTAGTAGTGAAAAGGGGGAAGACTCCCACTCTGATTGGCTGATACCGACTTTAGGCCACCCCATCGACTTTACTTTATATATATATATATTTAGATATAAATTTACACCCCATCGACTTAGGCCATCCCATCGACTTTACTTTATATATATATATAAGTGTAGAATTCTTTACTTTATATATACTAGCAAATATATGCACCCTCCGGGTGCAAGTTTTTAAGTTTTAATATAATAAAATATCATGTTAAATTAGAAAGGCTAATAAAACTGAATAAAAATGCAGATAAAAAGATTTGGAACAGAGGGGGTATAATCGAAAAATAGAACAACTTTGAAACTAACTCTTCCATCATTTTCCATTACTCCCGTGTTCCATTGGTAAATTTTCCTAATTTAAACTGTTTAGTTAAAATAGGAAGTAAAGGATAATATTACAGTTATTTCTTCTTGTTAATGGATTTCTTTTAAGATTTATCCCCGAGATTTTTGCTCATATTCAATAAGATAAAACCAAACAATTAGAAATCAATAATACTAAGCATATATTTATTAAAATCAAATTTTTAAGATCAATATGCAAATTAGCCTTCCTATTCACACTGTAAACCACTATTTTCTTGTATATATAAATACAATTGCATGTTATTAGTATGTAGATATGGTCAACTGTCTTAATGATGTCAAAGAATTTTGTTAATAATTAAAGTTTAAATAAAGATAAAATCATGGAGAATGTGATGTAAATAACTAAGGAAATTGTGACTTGAATAGTAATGTAGTTTCGGTTACAGACATAAAAACCCACAATCTCCATTATAATAAGATATATATGGGTTATATATTTTATAAAACGCCCCGTATTACAAAAAAACCTAACCGTATCTAAATTCATTATACTCTCTCTCATTTTAATTTAATTTTCATAGATTTCCCAAGTATAAAATCAAATATAGACCCAAGCTGAATTAAAATTATTAAAAGAATACGATTACTTTTTTTTTTAAATTCGGGTGTTTTTTCCATTTCCTATCTTTGTATTGTCCACTTCACCTCTCACAGGATTTATATATATATATATATATATATATATATATATATATATATATATATATAATTGTTGTATATATAAATACAATTGCATGTTATTAGTAACGTAGATATGGTCAACAGTCTTAATGATGTAAAACAATTTTGTTAATCATTGAGGTTTAAATAAAAATAAAATCATGGAGGATGTGATGTAAATAACTAAGGGAATTGTAACTTGTATAGTAATATAGTTTCGGTTACAGACAGACAAACCCACAATCTCCATTATAATAAGATATATAAATGTAGAACTCTGAATTCTTTATATATATATATACAAGTGTAGAATTCTGAATGATTTTTTTTTATTTATTTATATTTGATTATATATATATATATATATATATATATATATAAAAGCAAATGAATAAATAAATAAAAATCATTCATGATTCTACACTTGTAGATTTAGATATGACAGCTTGTAATGACAGTGAAAAGGGAAAGTTTTGGATTCTTGATGACAAAACGCAGGTGTGTCTTTTAGGAATTCTACCAAATATTTAAAGATTAATTTCTTCACATCAATCTCCTATATTCCATTAAAATGGTAGGCTAATTTTTTATCAACTAATCCAAATTTCTAGAAAATAATTATAAATTGTTAATTAGCAAGTGCCTGTTTTATTCTTTAATTATTAATTAAATTCTTCGTAGAATTATTTTCGTTTATATACAATTTTAATGACGTATTTCCCTTGTTTAAGATAGATAGATATTCATATCTATAAATAGATAGATATGAATATCTATCTTAAACAAGAGAAATACGTAATTAAAATTGTATATAAAAGGAAATAACTCTATCTCTTTATAGATGTTCATATCTATCTATCTATCTATCTATCTATCTATAGATGTTCATATCTATAAATAGATATATATGAAGATTTATAAATAGGTAGATATTCATATCTATAAATAGATAGATATGAACATCTATAAATAGATAGATAGATATGAAGATCTATAAATAGGTAGATATGAAGATCTATAAATAGATATGAAGATCTATAGATAGATAGATACATAGATATGAAGATCTATTAATAGACAGATTCATAGATATGAACATCTATAGATAGATAACAACGGCTTTAAATAAATAGATACGAACAGCTTTAAATAAATAGATAGATACGAACAGCTTTAAACTAATAGATAAATAGATAGATATAGAGAGAGATACGAACAGCTTTATACAAATAGATACGAAGAGTTTTAAACTAATAGATAAATAGATACGAACAGCTTTAAACTAATAGATATATAGGTAGGTACGGAACAGCTTTATACTAATAGATATATAGATACGAACAGCTTTAAACTAATAGATATATAGATACGAAACAGCTTTTATACTAATAGATATAAGATATATAAGATACGAACAGCTTTAAACTAATAGATATATAGATATATAGATACGAACAGCTTTAAACTAATAGATATATAGATACGAACAGCTTTAAACTAATAGATAAATAGATAGATATATAGAGAGATACGAAGAGCTTTAAACTGATAGATATATAGATACGAACAGCTTTTATACTAATAGATATATAGATACGAACAGCTTTAAACTAATAGATGTATAGATACGAACAGCTTTCTACTAATAGATATTTACGAACAGCTTTATACTAATAGATATTATAGATACAACAGCTTTAAACACGAACAGCTTTTACTAATAGATATATAGATACGAAACAGCTTTCTACTAATAGATATATAGGTACGAACAGCTTTAAACTAATAGATATATAGATACGAATACTTTAAACTAATAGATATATAGGTACGAACAGCTTTATACTAATAGATATATAGATACGAACAGCTTTAAACTAATAGATTATAGGTACGAACAGCTTTAAACTAATAGATATATAGATACAAACAGCTTTAAACTAATAGATATATAGATACGAACAGCTTTCTACTAATAGATAAATAGATACGAACAACTTTAAACTAATAGATATATAGGTACGAACAGCTTTAAACTAATAGATAAATAGATACGAACAGCTTTTTACTAATAGATATATAGGTAGGTACGAACACCTTTTAAACTAATAGATAAATAGATACGAACAGCTTTAAACTAATAGATATCTAGATACGAACAGCTTTAAACTAATAGATATATAGATATATAGATACGAACAGCTTTAAACTAATAGATATATAGATACGAACAGCTTTAAACAAATAGATATATAGATACGAACAGCTTTATACTAATAGATATCTAGATATGAACATATTTAAACTAATAGATAAATAGATATAGAGATACGAACAGCTTCATACTAATAGATAAATAGATATCTAGATACGAACAGCTTTAAACTAATAAAAAATAGATATCTAGATACGGACAGCTTTATACATAGTAGATATCTAGATACGAACAGCTTTAAACTAATAAATATATAGGTACGAACAGCTTTAAACTAATAAATATATAGGTACGAACAGCTTTAAACTAATAGATAAATAGATATCTAGATACGAACAGCTTTATACATAATAGATATTTAGATACGAACAGTTTTATACATAATAGATATCTAGATACGAACAACTTTAAACTAATAGATATATAGGTATGAACAGATTTAAACTAATAGATAAATAGATACGAACAGCTTTAAACTAATAGATATATAGATATATAGATACAAACAATTTTAAACTAATAGATATATAGGTACGAACAGCTTTAAACTAATACATATATAGATATATAGGTATGAAAAGATTTATACTAATAGACAGATATGATTATATAAGTTAATTGAAGTAGATATAAACTAATATTGCAATTAATTTGGTTGATTTGTTTTATGATTGACGGCATGTTAACCCTCGTCAGTTTAAGAATTATGACCTTTATTTTTATACTTGACAATCATATTAAACTGATAAACACGTCATGCTTAGTTGAATATTTTAAGAGCCTATCTATTAATAAAGTTCACACTTAGTTTAGATAGGTATTAGCTCAGTCAGTAGAGTGTTAGACTAGGAACTACAAGGTTCCTGGTTCGATATCGGCCCTCGCCAACTCAGCGTATGAGTAGCGCAGGGATCTGAGGAGCTGATGGTGGGGGTTGCGCTCCATCTCAGACGTCAAAACAATCTCCTTCGTCTAGCACTAGTGAAAAGGGATAGACTCCTTCGCTGCCTGGCTGATACTGACTTTAGGCCACCCCGACGACGACTTACTTAATCACTTAATGATAAACGCGTAAGACCCCCTGGGACTTTGAAAAGGGGATAGACTCCTTCGCTACCTGGCTGATACTGACTTTAGGCCACCCCGACGACGACTTTTACTTAATCACTTAATGATAAACGCGTAAGACTCCCTGGGACTTTGAGATACAGACGGATCACCTTATCCTAGCCAGAAGACCAGACTTGGTATTGATTAATAATAACATCAGTTGCAACATATGAGCAAGCAAAAAAAAAAGATACAAAACACAAAAACGAGAAAACAAAAACGGAAAGAAAAACAATTATATGAAAACTTCAAGCGATAAATTAGCGAGATTGCACATGAAAAGACCTTGACATAATTAAGACGAGGAAACCTCAAGAGAAAAACCGAGTCGTTCATAATTTCAGCACAAAACAATGCCATAAGAACAAATTATATCAAAGCAAAAATAGGTAAGACACAACAGAACTACAAATGTGGGGTGTGCGGAGACAGATGAAACGATCAACCATGTATTAAATGAATATAACAAACTAGCATAATGAGAATAGACCCGTTTGTGTTGGAAGGTTGATCCACTGGGAATAGTGCAAGAAACTAAATTTTGGTCATAAAGAAAACGGTATCTGCATAACCAGAATCTGTTCGTAAAATAGGAACGCATAAAATTATCTGGGACTTTGAGATTATGACGGATCACATTATCCCAGCCAGAAGACCAGACCTAGTATTGATTAATTAGAAAAATAGAACTTATCAACTGATAGTTTGCAGTCCAAGTAGATCACGGGGCGAATGTGAAAGAAAAGGAAAAGATAAACAAATACCTGGACCTTGCTAGAGAATTGAAAGAAGAAAAAAAATTAAATATCAGGGTGAAAGTGATTCCAATTGTAGATGGTGCCTTTGGAATGATCCAAAAAAATTATAAAAAAACAGTATGTGAGAATTGGAAATCAGAGGCAGAATTGAAAGCATCTAGACAACAGCATTATTAAAATCAGCTAGAATACTCAAAAGCGTCCTGAAGACCTGAGGAGACTTGTTGTCGCCTATATACCATTGAAAGATCACCCGCTAACGTTGGTGTAAAAAAACTCACAAGGGGTGATTAGAATCGAACTCATGGTCAATGGTCCGCAAATCCTGCTCGTTAACCATTACATTATAAGTAATCTTATCTATATATTGATACTCGTGTTCCTTAAAAGGACGACCGTTATCATCTTGCAACACGCTCTAGTTAAAGATGAGGCCGTTCAAATCATCTAAGATGAAATGCAAAAAGGTAAATCCTCATCATCACGGTGTTGCTTATTTTTATTATAAGGGAAACAAAAGGACTTGCTACCCAGAAAAATATAATACGAAAGTAAGAGAGTAGGGGAAGATAATGCGTGAGTGTGCGGACGCGATAACGCTAATCTGTTTTAATCGAATATGACGAAAAGAAAGAAAAGAGTGTGAGAGAGGGAGAGAGTTAAACCGAGAGTATTATACTTTTTACATATTGAACTATTTAGCAATAGCTCTTAAGTAAACATATCAAACGTTGAAATTAAAAAGGTATCATACTGTGGTATATCCACAGAACCTGCTAGTTCTTATGTTTAGTTTGTTTTGTTTTACGGCATATCAACCTCAGTGAGTCATTTAATGCCGACTAAATTTTGAAATAAATTCATTATTAATGGATACTCATTTTTTATAAACACATTTTCCTATTTAACCATAAATGGGACCCTAACAGGTACTACCACTCCGGGTCAGAGTGGACCAAGGAGAAATTGTGATGAAGAGTTGCTCCACTTTCCTCCAAACCACCAGAACTGCGACCTCATCATCAGATAGTTTAACGTCATTCCCAGGACATGAAGACCCTCAGTTACCGCCTTCTAGCACCCATATGATAAGAGAAGGGTCGGGGGCTTTTGAATATATGTCAGTAAGCAACTATTATCTGTGTTATTCGGACTATTGTCCTCATCTTCATTGTTATCTGTACAATGTTTCGGCCGATGTGTGCCCTCCGGTCTAGTTCAGGTATTTCTTGTCGGACCCAGGAACTTTCTTGTCGTAATCGGGAGCCATCACGGAACTTTGAAACCAACCATTTATTCAGTCCACAAGAAGGTTCCCGATTACGACAAGAAGGTTCCCGAGTCCGACAAGAAATACCAGAAAAAGGCCGGAGGGCATATCGGCCAAAACGTTGTACAGATAACAATGAAGATGAGGACAATAGTCCGAATAACAGAGATAATACTAATCATCAAACATTAAGAGAAATAGTAAGCAACTAGTTTCCTATTGTTGTCCGCCCTGTCGGTGGGGCGTTAGAATGCACCGACTTCACCTCTGCAGAAGGGTAAGACTCCCCCAGTGGGGCTACCTGTTGGCCGTGGGGGGCGACCCGTGATGCTTAAGGATAGAACCCAGGTGGATGAGCAGTTCATGACTTGCGATACTCCACTTTAACCCTATCTTGGGCTAGACTGGCGGTCGGAGAGGCCCCCTCCGATCAATCGGCTGGTCACGTCAAGCCCTAGCACCTATATGATTTTCCCAACCCTATTGTTCTTATAGCAAGCCCCAACACTTTTATCATATGGGTGCTAGAAGGCAGTGACTGAGGGTCTACATATCCTGGGAATGACGTTAAACTCTGTCTGATGGTGAGGTTCCAGTTTTGGAGGTTTGGGGAAAGTGGAGCACCCCTTCATCACCATTGCTCCCTGGTCCACTCTGACCCGGAGTGGTAGTACCTGTTAGGGTCCCATCTATGGGTTGAATAGATAAAATGTATTCATAAAAAAATTGTATTATCCATTAAGAATTGATTTATTTCAAAACTTTATCGGCATTAAATGACCCACTGAGGTTGATATGCCGTAAAACAAAACAAACCAAACCTATTGGTGTGTACTTATAAGCACTTCAGTTCCACTTGTTGGCTCCTCCGTTGGTCATGCCCACTCCGTCCACCCCCCCCCCCCCATTTATTGCTGTCCAAGGGTTCGAGAAATGAAAGTTGAATGTAAGGCTATATTCTAATATAGAAATGGATCCAGTGCTACGGGGCTGTAAGCGACATACGCAGTGCTTCATTGGAAGCATTCCATTTAATGTTGGGAACGAGGCTGGAGGAAATGGGAATAGCATCAAGCTACCTGGAACAATTAACAGATGCGAAATAGAAGATCAGATGGAATTGATAAGTGATGGAGGTGGGTGGGGAAAGTAGGGTGGGTGGAGGAGAAAATAAGAGAAATAGAAAAAGAGTGAGAGAGAGAGAGAAAAGAAAAAGACCAACATACGTGGATTTTATATCTATGTATTTAATGTTCATATCTAGCCTCTCTCTCTCTCTCTCTCTCTCTCTCTCTCTCTCTCTCTCTCTCTCTCTCATATATATATATATATATATATATATATATATATTAGTTGGTCGATTTTCAACTCTTTGTGAATATCAAAAAGGATCACCTAGGGAAAGTTGGGTATGAGTAGATTTCTAACTTGCACCAATTTTTAAAATCGTTTGATATGAATCCGGAAAAAATCCTTGTTTATAATTTCGATATAAAATTGCTTAAATATCTCATATTTTCAACTTAGAAAAGTTTGTCATTTTATTCCATTCAAAGAAAATGAATAAGATATATCAAAAAATACTCAATTCAATAATATTGAACATCAAGTCCTCAACTTTGACCTGAACTACTCTAACGTTCCTGTGTTGGAAGAAAGGTCCAACTTAGAATCATCCTTATACCAATTTAGCTGGTAACCCATCTATGGATATATATATATATATATATATATAATATATATATATATATTGTTAGATAATGCAGCCATTTTTTGTCTGCAAGTTTTGTCCTTTGTTTTTTCGTATTGCCGGATTATTTTTGTAATATCTGGCGAAAATTGGCTGATGTATTTGCCATATGTCATAGACCAAGTACTTTCCGCCCTATCGTGGGCCATCTTCAAGGTATTTTGAAACCGTACAACAATGGGCTTTTCCATTTTCTATTTATATAGGTTGTGTTTATTATTGTTGTTGTTGTTGTTATTGTTATTAGTGTTTTTATTATCATTTTTAATATTATTATAATATGGCGGAAAGTACTTGGTCTATGACATATGGCAAATACATCAGCCAATTTTCGCCAGATATTACAAAAATAATCCGGCAATACGAAAAAACAAAAGACAAAACTTGCAGACAAAAAATGTCTGCATTATTTAACAATATATGCCTACAAGAAAAAATGATGCTTAAATGCACCACACACACACACACACACACACACACACACACACACACACACACACACACATATATATATATATATATATATATATATATATTATATATATGATTCTTGACTTTATATAATCTTGCCATTTTATTTAATTATATATAAAGGTTCTTAAATAAAATTTTTGAAAAGCAGAATTTTATTTCGGAACCCATTTAATATTAGGAGCAATTTATTTCTAAAGTATTGTCTCCCCCCCTTTCCTTTAAATTAGACAACCCTAAGATGCTTCAACCCCCCCACCCCCGCGGCTTGAGTAATTCCGTCTCCACTCACCCCTCGTAACTCTTACGACACAATTCGCACATCTTTCCCAGTCTCTTGCCACAACACTCTTTCGCTCTTCTGTAACATTTTAGACTCTCCCCCTCCCATCAGACCCCTGTCCTCACCCACCCCCACCCCAGCGTATTTTAGCCAATAGAATTTCACATCATTTTCCCTTGATTAAACCCATCGTGACAACTCGTATCTTATCTCGTAGTACTGAGTTTATATTAAAATCTGTCATAGCCCTGTCGGCTGGGGCTTTAGAATACAGCGACTGCACCTCTGCAGAGGGATAAGGCCCCTTAATAGAGCCACCGGTTGGGCGTGGCTGGTGATCCGTGATGCTTAAGAACGGAATCCTCGTGGCTGAGCAGTTTATGACATTCAACATCACACTTGGACTGGCTTATATATAACATACAAATAAAGTGGAAAGTTTAATCTCCATCTCAAACTCTCGAACCTCTCTCTTTACACTTTCAGAGAAATTAACATTATATATAATATATATATATATATATATATATTATATATTGAGAGATAGATAGATATAAGTATATTTGTGCAGCTTCTTTTTTTTTTTCATTCAAAAAAATTCTATAAAAAGTGATGGAATCCTTATTTCCCCAAGTGTATTAGCGCTATTTGAAATGCAAAAAACCTCGTCCAGTATTTGAACTCGCGTCGACGAGTCCATTTTCCTACGCCGCTAACCATTACACCACGCGCCTCTCGTATACCTTGACCAAAACCCGGCCTGCAAACACCTGGTTAAAGATCGGTTACCGTTCGGTTGAACTAATGCCTTGTGATGGGACAAATGCACGTGTGATTGCGTACGTCAGGACGACCTCTTCAAAACATCAGCAT
>CM042172.1:5937281-5959781 GCA_023376005.1 Doryteuthis pealeii | reverse complement strand
ACGAATAGGCAAGAACAAAATGTCCAAGTTAATGAGGCTCTAGTTCTGTCAGCGTTGATAGTGATGGTTAAACACTGCATCCCCACTAGGGGAGAATCTAGTAACAAGATAGTTTACCAGAGGGGACTTAAACGCTTATGAATAGGCAAGAGCAAAAATGTCCAAGGTAGTGAGGCTCTAGTTCTTTCAGCGTGGGTAGGGATAGCTAAACACTGCATCCCCACGAGGGAAGAATCCAGCAACGTGTTAATTTACCACGGAGCGCCTACGAATGGGCAAAAACAAACATGTGTCTATTTAACAGTTAAAATCCTCTTCCCATTCTCTGGGTGGCGATGGCCAAGCGGTTGAGTAACCCAACTGATGATGAGTCGATCGGGTTTCTATCCCGGCAGTAGGTAGCTTACAAATGTCTAGCCACACTTAAGACATCCCCTTAAGACAGTGTAACGTCTGATTACCCTACCCTTCTCTTTCTGACTATTGACAATCGCTGCCTGGTCCTGTGAGTGGGGATTACGATCAGGTTACGCTGTAAGCACCGGTTCCCGCTAGATCACTGAAGTTAAGCAGCGATGAGCCTGTTCAATACTTAATTGGGTGACCACTTAAACCACAGCAGGTACCATAAGCAAGCTGAGTCCTCTATTAACCAAACTGACTTAATTCGGCATTAAATGACCGAAAAGAGTGTTGACATGCCACAAAACAAAACAAACAACCAACCTGTGAGTGGGTCATAGAATACGTCAACTGTATCCCCAGCTGGGGATTAACGCTATCTCTACCAAATTTTCCCTTGAGCTGTATGAATAAAAATAAAAATAAAAATAAAAAAAGAAAAAGGCAAGAAAAATGTGGGTGTAATAATAGATATCTAAAAAAAGAAAAAGAAATGAAAGATGAAAAGAAAATGAAAGAAAACAAGCGAAAGAAAATGAAAGAAAAAAGCGAAAGAAAATGAAAGAAAACAAGCGAAAGAAAACAAGCGAAAGAAAATAACTGAAGAAATGAAAATATTGAAAAAGACGAGGGTAAAGAATAAAAAAGAATATATAAGTTGCAGAAAAATCTAGTGGAAAAAAAGAAGAAAAAACTCAAAGAAGAAAACGAAAGAAAACGAAAGAAAAAAAACGAAACTAAAAAAGCGAAAAGTAAGTTTTGAAAAATAAAGATGAAAAAAAAAACAAGAAAAAACAAGAAACATCAGACAAAACTAACAAAAAGTATGGAATGAATTTTTAAAAAAAGAAAAAGAAGAAAAACATAAGTAGGGAAATAACAAGCTCTCTCTTATAAAACGAAAAGAAGAAAAAAAAGAAAGAAAAACTTGAAAAGAAATAGAATAATCAAAAGAAAATAGCGAGTTCTCTTAAAGACGCGTATAAAGCAAAGTCCAAACTAATATTACATTTATTTGTCTCATACCCCACCTGTATGGACTGGGCACAAGGCTCCGTTTTAACGTGGACCCACCCACAAGCCGAAGCTAATGGGTGGGAGAGAACAAAAAAATTGCGTCGATCCCGTCGGCATTCCCCCTCAAGGGGGGCGCCTCAGGCGCTGGGCAATAAACCCAGCCCTGTCCCCAAAGGGGGCAGGTATTGCCTGGAGGGATGGCCCTCTGGGATCGACGCTATTATTATAACAGAACCGGTCCAGCGGCCAAAGCTCACCAGACCCCCGATTGAAACCGGGCGCGGGCTGCATCCAAACTAATATTACACACTTGCTAATCGACTACTGTTGTTGGTGCGTTTAGGTTTTCACGCCTGTCGTTATATAAATACAAAACAGGCATTGTTGACCGTAGCAGGTTAGAGTTGGTACCCGTGGTGGGGGGGGGGAGAAGATTAAGAAGATGGAGTGTCGATGTAGTTGGGGAGTGGGGCGTTCAAGCCACAGTGAAAAACGGCAGAAGAAATAAAGATCCCGGAGAAATTCGAAGGAACTTCTTCTAATAGATTAAATAACTGAAGAAAAAAAAAACAAGTATAATCCCACTAAAATTAGCAAATATTAAATTATTATGAATTAAAAAAGTTCATTGAATTCTTTATTTAAATAAAGAGAAAAAACATGACTTTAAAAACAAAATAAAAGAAATAAAATAAAATAAAAGAGATCGCAATTCAATTAATCTATTAAAATTAAAAGAGAGAAAGAATTATTAACTAAACCCGAAACTGTTGTCATGAACTAGTAAATAAATTAAATATAAACAATAATATGTGACAAATATTTAAAAACGTCATTATTTTTCTTGGTAATTTTTATCTGTATGATGAATATTTCAAAGTTCACAATCTATTCACCTCAGAACTGATTCTATTCAAATAAAGTCCTATTATCATTATTGTAATCGGTCATTCTGCTCAATTATAATAAGCTAACCATCAGTTTTTGTACTTTGCCTACTGTAGGAGCGCAGTGGTGGGAAGACTTGAAACCATACAATTGCTTTCAAATTATTGGGGTTGGATAGGAATACTTGAAACCAGATAAGTGCTTGCACATATTTGATGTTATACAGGCATATTGAAACTATATAATTACTTTCAAATTAGTGGTGTTAGATTGCTTTGGTTGCTTTCCCAGACGAAAGATCCCAGCCTACCCTAGTATTTAGCTATAGCTGGAGGGAGGATGTATAGATTAATGTAAGGGCATTAGCGCGAAGCAAATGCAAACAGCCTCGTCTAGGATTTGAACTCGAGTCAACGATTCTATTTGCTATGATGATAACGGTTACGCTAAGATCGTATGTAGACGATGTGATACAAGGTCAATTTAGATGTGACATAGGGTAGACTCATAACTATTTTCTACTATTACAATTCTCATAGCTCTTTGTTTATGATATATTGAGCACTCTTGGATAAATTACTTATGCCACTGCAACGGAAAGTTTAAAGCGGCAATTGGACATTACACACACACACACACACACACACACACACACATATATATATATATTATATATATATATATATGTATGTATATGTGTATATATATGTATATATATATATATGTATATGTGTGTGTGTATGTATGTGTGTGTATGTATATATATGTATATGTATAAGTTTGTATATGTATGTATGGGTGTGTATATTTGAGCGACATGGAAATAAAATAAAATAAATTAAGGTAAACAAAAGCTACTAAATAAGTGAACAGGGGTGGCCCTGAATTCTGGAATTGATTGACTTAACAGTAACTCCTAACAAATTACTGACAAGCGGTCAGATATCTTTGGTTTTATTATTATTGTTTATTATTATTTTTATTTTTATTCCTATTTTTATTCACATCTTTTATTACTCTACAGCTGAGCAGGACAGGAAATTTAAAAGGAAAGGAGGGGAAAAATATGTTTTCAAATGCCTTAAAAGTAATAAAGAATTCATCATTCGCATCTGATGAGTCGGGAGAATGAGACATTTTGTCTAAGCTCCCCGAAATAGTCTATACTGTAAGATCTCTAAGTCTTTTGTTATTTCTTTAATTATAAATCTGCTCTGTGACTCTAACAATAAGAGCACACATTGAGCTCTCAAACTGCGACAAGTTGTTTAAAAAAAAACCTATGTTGTAAGGAAGATTTCTTCTCTGGACTTTTGGATTATATATATATAATATATATATATATATATATATAATATATATATATATATATGCCTGGTGAGTCATCAGAGAAAACACAAGAATACAATGTCAAATGCTACTGGCACTCAAGTAAGAAAAAGAAAGAACAGGAATGAAGTGCAACGAGTTGACAGTCAAATTCTCTCTCTCTCTCTCTCTCTCTCTCTCTCTCTCTCTTCTCTCTCTCTCTCTCTCTCTCCTCTCTCTCTCTCTCTCAGAAACTAACATTGAATAACGAGGAGGTAATCAAGAGATACAGAAAGGGAAGAAAGTGATAGGCAGAAAGTAAAGTAAGAGATTGGTCAGTTTTTGACTTAATTGTAAATTAGGACTAATTAGAACCAATTAAAATGGAATTTTCAATCATAATTCAATCTTTAAAGTAGGGAATAATTTAGTATAATTCGTGTCATTAAACTAAACTGTAAAAAAGCCTTTAGGAAACAAAAGTTGATATACTCAGCTTTAGTATAATAATAGATATACTATTTGTTAGGTTTTTTTACAAAATTATATTTTCATATATGACAAGACCAATGACTAATATACGCATCTTTTTTTCTTTTCTTTCATTTAAAAGCATTAGCGGCCAAATACTTACTAATAATTTTTGTCCGGACGTGCTTTAAAAAGAAAGTCAATATGGCCGCAAAGTACTAAAATTCGCTTCTTTTGTGTCGTCCAGCTTTCGTTTGCTTTCCCGCGCTGACGCCATTTCTATCAACACAAAGGCAAAGAAACAGTCCAAATGTCGTCGGCTACAATGAGTAAATAACCAATCACGGGGAGATGCGGCAACGCTTCAGTCTTCTTATTTGCTGACCAGCCGAGTAAACTGCAACCCACTTACCCTATCATTCAGGAGCCGTGATGCCCCGACATGTCATTCTCCGGCATTGTAGAATTATGATAAATATTCCCTGGACGCAATCTACTTATTCACTTGGAGTAACGCACACATCCCAACACCACGCCTGAAATCTTACAGTATTCTTACAGTATCAACAAGTATCAATTTTATATACTGCATAGAGTGGTAGTTGTATAGGCAACGTATGAATTTGATGTATGTACTTCAGAGGAAAGACGGCCCCCAAAAGGCAATAAAATTCATAGTCTTCGTTTAATAGGAGATATTGAAGGCGACCATTATTAATAATGATACAATCAAATATCTTAAATTATTTATGATTCATTAGCAATATTAGTTATACATACGTGGCATGGAGATGCGTTGTATAATGGTTATTGTCGTCGGAAATGAATACGGTGAGACGAGTTCAAATCCTGGATGAAGCTGTTTATGTATTTCACAGTGCGCTAATACCCTTGGGAAAGGTATGCATCCAACTATTCTCGCTCCAGTTATGGGTAAAGATTGTAGGGTAGACTGGATTGTTCGTAAACTGTTAAACTCCGCTTAAGGAATTGACCTTGAGTCACCTGCTTGCCTATAAGTTGCATAATATATCTATTATATTATATATATATATATATATATATATATATATATATTAGGGGTCAGGTTAGCTCAGTCGGTAGAGCGTTCGGCTAGAAACCAAGGTTTTCTAGTTCGAAACCGGCCCTCGGCAACTCAGCGTATGAGTAGCTCAGGGATCTCTGCGGTAAAGTAAGGAGCTGATGGTAGGTGTGGTGCTTCACCTCAGACGCAAAAACAATCTCCTTCGTCTAGCGCTAGTGAAAAGGGGGTAGACTCCCTCGCTGATTGGCTGATACCAATTACTTTAGGCCACCCCGCAGACTTTATATATATATATATTGTTAAACTCAACGGACAATTCTTGTCGGACGTTCAATCCTTTCGAACTGTCTGGCCATCTTTTTAATTTCCGGGCGGAATCGGTGTAGAATCCACCAAAGTTTGTTTTTTTCACAAGCGCTTTCTGTACGACTTTGTGCCATCATCAGGTGTGGAACTTGTGAGATGTTTCCATAGTCTATTTTTTAAAAAACAAACAGTAGCAGTAGGAATTAGTGGGAAGGGTGGCTCACAAGTTTACACAAGACGCATGGTGAATGGTGGGATGAGAATTGGCGGGAAATTATTAGCATTTGAGGACATGTTGACTGGTTTTCAAAAGTTTATCTTGCTTAAGGTGGGTATAATATATATATATATATATATATATATATATATATATATATATATTATAACATTTCATACTGTTGTATGGCTGCACCACCTAGACCCTAACGAAGCGACTTGAGAATAAACTAGATGGGAGCTGCACAAGAATACTGCGGATGATCCTGAACAAGACGTGGAAACAACACCCTACGAGAAAACAGCTATACGGCCACCTGCCACATATCACACAAACTATCCGAGTAAGACGGACAAGATACGCGGGACACTGCTGGAGAAGCAAGGACGAACTCATAAGTGACGTCCTCCTGTGGAAGCCAGCACATAGGCACGCCAGTGTGGGCCGACCAGCAAAGACGTACATTGATCAGCTCTGTGCGGATGCAGGATGCTGCATAGAGGACCTCCCGAGAATGATGAGCGATAGGGACGGATGGAGAAAGATTGTCATGGATATCCGTGCTAACAACGCGACATGATATATATATATATATATATATATAATATATATATTATATATAATCCAAAGTCCAGAGAAGAAATCTTCCTTACGTCATAGGAGTTTTTTTAAACAACCTGTCGCAGTTTGAGAGCTCAATGTGTGCTCTTATTGTTAGAGTCACAGAGCAAATATATAAGTAAAGAAATAACAAAAGACTTAGAGATTTTGCATTATAGCCTATTTCGGGCAGCTTCTGGGAGAATTAGACACTTTGTCTAAGCTCCCCGAAATAGGCTATATCGCAAAATCTCTAAGTCTTTTGTTATTTCTTTACTCATACTAGCAAATATATGCACCCTCCGGGTGCAAGTATTTAAGTTTTAATATGATAAAATATCATGTTAAATTAGAAAGGCTAATGAAACTGAATAAGAATTGGATAAAAAAGATTTGGAACAGAGGGGGTATAATCGGAAAAATAGAACAACTTTGAAACTAACTGTTCCAGCCATTTTCCATTACTCCGTCTTTCAGTGGTAAATTTCCCTAATTTAACTATTTAGTTAGAATAGGAAGAAAAGAATAAAATTACAGTTTATTCTTTATGTTAATAGATTTCTGTTAAGATTTATCCTGAGATTTTTGCTCATATTTTATTAAGATAAAACCAAACATTAGAAATCAATAATACTAAGCATATATTTATTAAAATCAAATTTTTTAAGATCAATATGCAAATTAGCCTTCCCATTCACACTGTAACCGCTATTTCGTTGAATATATAAATATAATTGCATGTTATTAGTATGTAGATATTGTTAACAGTCTTAATGATGTAAAACAATTTTACTAATAATTGAGGTTTAAAATAAAAAAATAAAATCATGGAGAATGTGTGTAAATAACAAAGGGAATTGTGACTTGTGTAGTTTCGGTTACAGACAGACAAACCCACAATTTCCATTATAATAAGATATATAATATATATATATATATATATATATATATACATATACAATGAGAGAGAGAGAGCATTCATTTTACCTATATAGATATTCTATTTAATATTCATAAATCTTTTTTTCGAAATTGAAATAACTTAGATTAATTTACTATCCGTGAGATTTCCTACATAAAACACACACACACACACAGAAATATACACACGTTAACATACATACACACACATGGAAGTACACTCAGCAAACATCACACTCACACATACAGATGTGTATAACACGCACAGACACACAGACTCATATCTGCATATAGATACAAATACACAATAAGTGACATATTCACGCGCATACAGGCTCATACACATGTAGATGCATATACCTCCACACATAATTCTAAATCCACACGCACACATACATATACACCCACAGTTTTCCTTTGAGTTGTTAATTTTTTGTTCATTTTCCTCTAATGCTGTTAAATGTTCAATAAAAGTCAAGCTTTTGCAAAACTCACACGTATAAACATCCGGGCTTTTAAACATTACAAAAATGGATTCCAGTATATTAAGAGATGAATATTTTAGTGATCTTCTTCTTCTTCTTCTCCTTCTTCTTTACTTCTTCTTCTTCTTCTTCTTCTTTCACTCTTGTCACCTTTTTCTTCTTCCTCTGGTCCTTATTCTTCTTTATCCTTTCACTCTCCCTACCAACTTTCTTCTTCTTCTTCTCCTTTTACTTCTTCTTCTTCTTCTTCTTCTTCTTCTTCTGCTTTACTTTTTTTCTTCTTTTTCTTCTTCTTCTTCTTCTTTGCTTTCTTTTTCTTCTCTTTTCTTTACTTTTCTTTTTTTCTTCTTTTTTTCTTCTTCTTCTTCTTTACTTCTTCTTCTTCTTCTTCTTCTTCTTTCACTCTTGTCATCTTTTTTCGTTTTCCTCTCTGGTCCTTATTCTTTCTTTATCCTTTCACTCCCTACCAACTTTCTTCCTTCTTCTTCCTTTACTTTTCTTTTTCTTCTTCTTCTTCTTCTTCTTCTTTCTTCTTCTTCTTCTTCTTCTTCTTCTTCTTCTTTGCTTTTCCTTTTTTCTTCTTCTTCTTTACTTTCTTTTTTCTTCTTCTTTTTCTTCTCTTCTTCTTCTTCTTTTTTTCTTCTTCTTCTTCTTCTTCTTCTTTTTCTTTTCTTCTTTCACTCTTGTCATCTTTTTCGTTTTCCTCTGGTCCTTATTCTTCTTTATCCTTTCACTCCGCTACCCACTTTCTTCTTCTTCTTCTCCTTTACTTTTCTTTTCTTCTTCTTCTTCTTCTTCTTTCTTCTTCTTCTTCTTCTTCTTTTCTTTGTTTTCTTCTTCTTCTTCTTCTTTGCTTTTTCTTTTTCTTCTTCTTCTTTACTTTTCTTTTTTCTTTTTTCTTTTTTTTCTTCTTTCTTCTTTACTTCTTTTTCTTCTTCTTCTTTCTTCACTTCTTCTTCTTCTTTTCTTCTTCTTTTCTTGTCTTTTTTTCTCTTCTTCTTCTTCTTTACTTTTTCTTCTTTCTTTTCTACTTCTTTCTTCTTCTTACTCTTGTTTTCTTCTTCTTCTTCTTCTTCAACCCTTCCCTTTTCTTTTCTTCCTCTTGTTCTTCTTCCTCGTCCTCTCTCCTCATCTTCCTTTTCCTTTAATATTCCGTTTTGTCACAATTTTTTCGTATCCTTTCCTTTAAATGTTTCCTCTTTTTAAAATTTTATTTTGACATCTGATTATCCTATTATCTGATTTCCATTTTTTTTTTCATTCTTTCCTTTTCATTATGTTCGATTGAAACAGATTAGCGTTATCGTTTCCGTACGCTGACCCCTCTCTCTATATATATTTCCCCTATCTTTCTTTTCCTATATTTTTTCTGTGCAGCATGTCCCTTTTCTTCTCTTTCTTTCTTTATTATTTAAACAGAATGGTCCATTATTTAGCCGAGATAACAACACTCATAAGAAATAAGTATTCGGCGGAAAAGAAACACTAGATAATTAGGATTTACTTTTTGCATTTCATCTTATACGATTTGGACGGTTTCATTTTTAACCAGAGGGTGTTGCAAGATGACAACAGTCGTACTTTTAAGGAACATGAGTATTGATATATAGATGAACATTTTCGTAACATTGGGCGGAATTTTAAGAATTAGACGGATAAGCAACACCAGATAATAAGAATTTACCTTTTGGGATTTCATCTTAGAAGATTTGGACGGACGCATTTTTAATCAGAGGGTGTTGCAAAATGGTAACGGGCGTACTTCATAGGAACACAAGTATCTCACTGACAAGCTAAAACGACAATTCTTACAGGCTGTGGTTGTATCAGTGCTGCTGTATGGCTGCACCACTTGGACCCTAACGAGGCCTTGAGAATAAGATAGATGGGAGCTACACGAGAATGCTGCGTGTGGTCTTGAACAAGTCATGGAAACAGCATTCCACAAGGACGCAGCTGTATACTGATTTGAAACCTAAAATCAATAGATTCCTTCATACAAAATGGCAACAACACTGGAATAACAACATCCACAATAAACTCTTCCTAATCAAACCCACTTTGGGGGGGTTGGAGACCAACCTTAAGGGAATCTAGAAAGGAACAAGTCATTATGTCCCGATTACGTATTGGTCATACAAGACTAACGCACTCCAATATACTCAAATAAGAACAACAACCACAATGTGGAACATGTCAAACACCTTTGACAGTTAAACACTTATTCATGGAATTCAGGTTTCTTGCTCACATCAGAAACCGTTATTTTAAAGCAAACAATATGAAAGATCTGTTTGAAAATGTCAGCATGGAGAATATTCTCTCTTTTTTGAGAGAAATAAAATCATACCATAGAATATAGACATGAAACAAATCAATACCATACAACATAATCCCCAATAATGCTAACACAGTGTTAAAACCAATTACTAAAAAGTATAAATATAAATACATGATATGTATAACTTCCTAACCGTTAGGAATGACATAACACCAGACGGGTTGATATGCCGTTAAAATCAATAAACATAAACATGTACGGTCACCTGCCCCCTATTTCACAAACCATCCGAGTGAGACGGACAAGACATGCTGGACACTGCTGGAGAAGCAAGGACGAACTCATTAGCTATGTTCTCCTGTGGAAACCAGCACATGGACATGTTAACGTGGGTCGCCCAGCAAGGACCTACATTGACCGGCTCTGTGCGGATACTGGATGCTACGCAGAGGACCTCTTAGGAGCAATGAATGATAGAGAAGGTTGGCGAGAGATTGTCATGGATATCCGTGCTAATTGCGCGACATGATGATGATGATGATATCAATTCATAGATGTATTAACAGTGTTGTGATAAAAAGCAACAATAATTAATAATTAATTTAATAAAATAAAAGATTAGGTTCACCCATGTAAATTCAGGAAGTTGAAAGAAAGAATAAATGAATGAATGAGACAGAAAAAAAAGGAAAGAAAACAAATAGAAGAAAATAAAAGAAAATGAAGTAAGCCAATTTCTTTATAAAAGGGGGAAAAAGAAAGAAAGAAGAAAGAAAGAAAGAAAAGAAAGAAAGAAATTCGACAAGGAAGCTGAAAGAAAGAAAGGAAAAGAAAGAAAGAAAACATGAATAAATGAATGAATGAGACAGAAGAAAAAGAAAAAGAAAACGAATAGAAGAAAAAGAACGAAAATGAAGTAAGCCAATTTTTTTTAAAATGAGGGAAAACAGAAAGAAAGAAAGAAAGAAAAGAAAGAAAGAAGAAAGAAAGAAATTCTACGAAGGAAGCTTGAAAGCAAGAAAGGAAAAGAAAAGTACGTAAGNAGCCCCATTTTTTCCAAAGGCGAGGAAAACAGAAAATGAAAGAAAAGAAAGATAAAGAAAAGATTAGAAAAAGAATTCTCGAGAAGCTGAAAGAAAGAAAGCGAAAAAGAAAGTCAAAGCCCATTTTTTCAAAGGCCAGAAAAACAAAAGAATAAGAAAGAAAAAGAAAGAAAGAAAGAAAAAAAGAAAGAAATTCGACGAAGGAAGGAAAGGAAAAGAAAAGAAAGAAATAATGAATACATGAATGAATGAGACACGAAGAAAAAAGGAAAGAAAACAAATAGAAGAAAAGAACGAAAATGAAGTAAGGCAAATTTTTTTAAAAAAGGGTGAGACAGAAAGAAAGAAGAAAGAAAGCAAGAAAGAAGAATTTAGGTCGATAATAAAGATTATCATCACTTATGTTTTTTCTTCTTCAACCTTTCCTGAATTTTGAATTTTTTTCACTCTTCGATATTTATTTATTTATGGAAATACGTTCTTAGAAAAACCTTGTAGATTTCTATTTGATTTACAATTAGCGCAACTGTTGCGAATGAATTCGTATTAAGGAGTTGTTTACAAAAAATAATGGTGAATTGGGAGTGGCTCGTTTTGAAATGTCATTTTTAAATAGAATTTGTTGTTTATTTCAGGTATGTTTTGCATTATATATATATAATTAATGTTGTCAAAATAAAAATTAATTTATTTTCAGATAGAAGTTATTTTTTGAAAAATAGGAGCCTTAAAGATGAACATGCAAACATGACTTCTCTGTCTCTTATGTTGCATGAGGCAGGCCTTGGGCACAATGCCTCCGAAAATCTTGGATCTCTATTTATTTATTTCATGAGGAATAACATCTTAAATTAATCGTTATAAGATTCTATTTGTATTTTACTCAATTACCAACTGTTTGCGAATGAATTCTAGAATCGCTGACAGTGGTCTGCCAGGTCTGTTCCTATTATAATGGTTTGACTGCACTTAAGAAAAATAATATGCGAATAATATATGCGGACTCTTTTAACTATCAATAACCACTGAATTAGTTTTTTTTATTTTGTCTTTTTTTTTATTGTTTTTATTTGTTTTCTATTTTTTGTTTTTTCTAAGCGCGGTTTTCAGCTACTAACATGCCATTATTTCCGGTAATGAACGCTTTAATCTACAATAAATTGGTTTCACTTATATCATGTTGCCTTTACTTTAATAGCCGAATAGCCGATAGGTGTCGCTTTTACGCACTTCTGGAGATTACTCGATCTTAAGTTTACTGCGCAATATAGATTTCATCACCACACACACACAACCACCACACAGACACATATATATATATATATATATATATATATATAAAGTAAGCCTAATGAGTCAAGAGAATACTACTACGGTTTCTCATAACGGATCAACAGGATAATTATGACTGCAGGGTTTGGGTGCAAATTTCATCTTGTTCCAGTGTATATTAAAATGTGAAATTCTTCTTCTTGAAAATATATATAGTATTAATTATATATATATATTTATATATATATATTAGATTTCGGATGTTTGTTTTGCTGAAGCATGTTGATAAAGTATATATTATATTTCTGTTTTGAAGGAAAATAAATGCATGTATCGCATAAAATTCGATACTTTTTTAATGGAAATGAACTTGATAGTGTAATCCGCAAGGATTCGTCGGATGTAAGAACATCGTGCAGAAAACATCTGTACGATGTTCTAACAACCGAGCGATCCTTTGCCGGATTACCACTGTCAGTTCATTTTCTATTAAAAAAAGGATCAATTTTATGCGATACAGGCATTGTAATTGCGCTTCAGCAAAATATAATATATATATATATATATGATATATATTATATATATATATATATATTATAATATTAAGTATCCAACAGAGATGTTAATTGGTGATATTCTATTTTGGGCTCTCTATTTCTTCTGTATGTTCCTCATATCTGGCACAATCAATACACTCCGGAGGATATTTATACAAGGGTTTATTTACATTATCTATTGAGGGATATATATATACTATATATATTATATATATTATAAGTATATATAATTATATTAATATTGTATGTCTTGGTAAGTGCAAACATATATTATTCATACAAGGAGTTTTTAAATCCCTAGAGGGCTCAATGTATGATAACCAACAAATTGACTAATATACAAAGCAATATTTAAACTTTCAAAGAAAGAGAAAACTTAAAAACGCCATTATTACTATAGATAATTTATTAATTTTAGTTTCGACCAGAACTGAAAAATGAGTCTAGCCTTTTTTATGGTCGAATAAAGTTAAGTTTTTCTTTCTTTGAAATATATAATGTAGCGCATTAATGATTCACTGCACTAGTTCTTATGTCATAGATAAATACAGTTCGAGTATCTAAGTGAGAAGACCGCCCTGTCGCTGCTGGGCGTTAGACTGCACCTCCACAGAGGAGTAAGATGGCCCCAATGGGAGCCAACTGTTGGCCGTGGGTGGCGACCCGTGATGACTTAGGATAGAACCCAGGTGGATGAGGAGTTCATGACCTGCAATACTCCACTTGGTCCTATCTTGGGCTAGATGGCGGGTCGGAGAGGCCCCTCCGATCAATCGGGCTGGTCATGTCAAGCCCCTAGCACATATATGATTTCCCAACACTACTGCCTTTATTGGCAAGCCCCAACCCCTTTTATCATTATGTGTGTTAGAAGGCGGTGACTGAGGATCTACATGTCCTGGGAATGACGTTAACTCTATCTAATCTCCAGTTTTTGGAGGTTTGGGGAATGTGAGCACCCCTTCATCACCATTGCTCCCTGGTCCACTCTGACCGCGAGTGTGTAGTACCTATTAGGGTCCATCTTATGGGTTAAATAGAAAAATGTATTTATAAAAAAATTGTATTATCCATTTAGAATTGATTCATTTCAAAACTTTATCGGCATTAAATGATCCACTGAGGTTGATATGCCGTAAAAACAAAACAAAACCAAAACTAAGTGAGAAGAAATCAATGAACAGAAGACTATGTGGTTATTTAAGAAAAACAGCAGCTTTCCAATTCTGGGAGATCTAGGAGTAAAGTACTCCTTCATTACCATTACTCCCAGGTCAACTCTGACCTGGATAGTGGTACCTGTCATGGTACTGTGATAACCTTTAATTTCATGAAGAAAAAAATGAAGTATTGAGAAAGAAGAAAGAAAGAATTTTAAAAAAATTAAAGAAAATATAGTGAAAAGAATAAAGAAAAATAATTGAAGATAAAGAAACAGTCAAACAAATGAACAAATAATTGAGAAATAGAGGAGAAAAAGAAAGAAGATAAAAGATAGAATGAATAAAGAAATAGAAAAAAAAGAAAAGAAAAATAAAGAAAGAATAGGGGAAATGAAAGAAGAAAATAGAAAGGGAAAAAAGAAAAAATGGAGGAAAGAAAGAAAGACAAAGAAAGAGAAGAAATGAGAAAATAAAGAGAGAAAAAAAGAAAGAAAAATTGAGAAAATCAAGAGAGAAAAAAAGAAAGAAAATTGAGAAAATAATAAAGAGGAAGAGAAAAAGAAAGAAGAAATTAGAAAATAAAGAAAGAAGGAAAAGAAAGAAAAGAGAAAATAATAAAGAAAAGAATGGAAAATAAAGAAAGAAAAGAAGAAAAAAATGAACAAATAATTGAGAAAATAGAGAAAAAAAGATAGAAAAGATAGATAAAGGAAAAACACAGAATGAACTAAAGAAGAAAAGAAAAAGAAGAAAGAAAAAGAAACAATAGAGAAAGAAAAAATAGGGAAATGAAAGAAAGAAAAGAAGGAAAAAGAAAAAGGTTGAGAAAAAAAAAGAAAGAAGAAAAGACAAAGAAATTGAGAAAATTAAAGAAAGAGAACGAAAAGAAAGAAAAATGAGAAAAAAATAAATAGAGAGGAGAAAATAAAGAAAATAAATAAAGAATTAAGGAAAAAAGAAAAGAAAAATAAGAAAGAAGGAAAAGGAAGGAAAGAAAAGAAAAATTGAGAAAATAAAGAAGAAGAAGAAAAAGAAAAAAAGAAAAATAAAAAAAAAAGGAAAAAGGAAAAGAAAAGAAAAATTGAGAAAATAAGAAAGAAAAGAAAGAAAAAGGAAAAGAAAGAAAAAATGAGAAAAAGAAAGAAAGAAAAGAGAAAAGAAAAAATGAGAAAGAAGAAAGAAGGAAAGAAGAAAAATTGAGAAAATAAAGAAGAAGGGGAAAAGAAAGAAAGAGAAAATGAAGAAAGAAAAAAGAAGATTGAGAAGAATAAAGAAAGAAAAGAAGAAAAGAAAAGAAAATGAAGAACATAAAGAAAAAACAAAAAAAATAGAGAAAAAAGAAAGTCAAAGAAAAAAAGAAAGAAGAGAAGAAAGAAAGAGAGATGAAGAAAGAAACCAAAATGGAAGAGAGGTAATTTAAAATTGAATGGAATAAGTCAGCGAATTTTGAGAGGAAAATCTAAAGAGGCCACACTCATCTGACCAGGTCGGTTGTGAGTGTTTTGGCCATTTCGATTCCGGCCGTGTAGGAGATGGAGGGGGCTCATGGCGGTTCGTGTCGGGTCGCGGCTGTGACCGCGGACAAGAAAAAGCACTCGAGATCTTTGTGTATCTGCTATTCGATTTGGCTTTCGTTCGCAGGGGGGGGGGGGATGCACTGCACTTGTCGAGTCGCAGAGCGCGCTTTTATACTGAAGTGATCAATGAATTCAATGACTGCTGCTGCTGCTGCTGCTGCTGCTGCTGCTTGCGGGCTGTGAAAGCGGAAGTGATAGATAGTGAAATATGGAGTATTGGGTCTGGTGGGTGGTCGATGGTCAGTAGTCGATGGGGAGTGGTTTTTTTTATCTAGATGTGCTTTTGACTGGTTCTCATCATTCTTTAAACAACCTCTAGTTGCTACCTTGCCTGGTTTTAGGGGGGATACAGCAACCCCTCCCCTCCCCCCCATACCCATCCCTCCACTCCCTGGCATCCATATTTTCATTCCTCGTTCATTTCATTCTGTTATTCATGTTTTTCGTCCTTTTTTTTCTCTAAACATGGTGTCTACTCACACGTTTCACAAGATCTTCATCCTTTATTTTAAATACTGTTTGAGAGCCACATATTGCCTCAAACGTGTCATACGAAGCTCTTAACCCTTTCAAGCAAATTAGATGTATCTGCACACACGTTTTACAAGATTTCATCCTTTATTTTAAATACTGTTTGAGAGCCACATATTGCCCTCAAATGTCATCGAAAGCTCTAACTCTTCACTGTTCAATCAAATTAGATGTATCTGCACACACGTTTTTACAAGGATTCCTCCTTTATTTAAATACAGTTTGAGAGCCATATATTGCCCTCAAACGTGTCATTGAAAGCTCTTAACCCTTTCACTGTTCATTGCAAATTAGATGTATCTGCACACACGTTTCACGAGATTTCCTCCTTATTTTTAATACAGTTTGAGAGCCATATTGCCCTCAAACGTGTCATTGAAAGCTCTAACCCTTTTCACTGTTCAAGGCAAATTAGATGTATCTGCACACACGTTTTCACGAGATTACATTCATTTCAAATAGCATTTCAAAACCATCTATACATATATGAAGGGTAGTTGTGTGTATGTGTATGTCCGAAGGAAAACTTTGAAAAATTAACATTAACGACAAAGTAAATATATAAACACACAATTAATATCACCAGGGTTTGGTTTGAGCAAAAATAATTGATTTGATTTATATTTGTGAAAATTTTTTTTTTTTAATTTAAATATAACAGCATGTTTTTTTGTTCATTTAATTATTTAGATAGTAGAACATTAACATTTCTTTTCAGAGTAGTTAGATCCATGCAAGGTCTTTTTAGCGACGTATTAAATGGGGCATCCGACGAGGATCCAACTCACATTGAGTAATAATGGATCCGCGGGACTAACTTTTAAAAATCCCCCGCTACCCGGGCGACGCCGGGTAGCCCGTGCTAGCATACTATAAGTGTATCTCATGCATATTTGCTTCTTTCGTCTTCTTTCGTCATTATATCTCTTTATTCTTTCTTTTTCTCTCTTCTTTTCCTGGAATCTTCTCTTTTCTTCTTTTCCTTTTTTTATATTCGCTTTTTTTTTCTTTTTTCGTTATTCTTTGTTGCTTTTTTTTATTTTCTTCTTTTTTTTCGAGTTGTTGTGTTTCTTGTTCTTGTTCTTCTTTCTCCTCTTTTGTAATTGTCAGTAGCATTTTCCTTCTTTCTTTCTTATTTCTCCTTTTTAAATCATCTTATTATGTCCTCCTTCATCTCCACTCCTCTTTTTTCTCTTCTTTTTCTTTTTTACTTTCACTTTTAATCGTTTTCTTTTTTTCTTCATCAACTAATACTACTTTTTTATCCTTTCTAATTATCATGGTTTTTCACACCCGTCGTAGTGTGTGGTCACTGGAGGCTGATGAAGCAAGTCTCCTCATGTCTCCAGGACTCTTCTGAGTATTCTAACCATTCCAACAGTGCTGTATTTGGATGGTCTCGGTTCTTTGATTTCCAGTTCACCCAAATTCTTTTCCAGAAGCTTTGGGATCGTTCCAAGGGCACCATATTATTAATAATAATATAATAATAATAATAATAATAATAATAATTTATATTATTATATACTTGAGTTTTCACATCAGTGTTAAGCTGATCGTCTTCACTGGAGTCTGAGTGACAGCAATCTCCTCAGGTCTCCAGGACTTTTTGAGTATTCTGGCAGATTGCAAGCAGTGCAGTGTCTTGAATGGTCTCAATCCTTCCTCTGATATCCAAACTTTCCAAACCCTTTTCTAATCCTTTTTGGACTTTCCAAGTGCACAACTACAATTGGATATAACTTTCACTATTCTATTTCCATAACTTTTCAGTTTCTTGCAAGTTCCAGATATTTTGTCAATTTTCTTATTTCCTTTGAGCTCACCCTTGATCGCTTGCACTGCAAAATCCACCAGTTGAAAGTTCTTTCTTTTTTGTTATATCAACACTTATCTGGTCTTCTTGCTGGATAGGTGACCGTTTTAATTTCAAGAATCCCAGAGAATTTTGTCGTTTCGTTCTCAAGAAAATTCTGGTTATGCATATACCATTTGAGGTGGTCAAAATTAATTTCTTTGCATAATTCCCAGTGGATCACCTTCCCAACCAGTCTGTCTAGTTTTGTATTTCGTTGGCAGTTCTACATTCGCAGAGTATATGTTAACAGTCTCATCTCTATACGCAAAGTCTACATTTACTATTTTGTTGGGTTTATCAATTTTTGCTTGATGTAGTTTGTCCGTTATGGCATTATTTTGCAGCATTAAAGTGATCTGTTTCTCTTTGAGGTTTCCCTTTCTTAACCATGTCCAATATTATATATTAATTTTATTATTATATTATTATTATTATTTAGTTTTCAATGCTTTACTTCTTTTTCTTCTTCTCCTTCTGCAGTCCATTATTTTTATCATCTTACTCTCGTCTTTTTTCCCCTTCTTCTATAAAAATAAATTCAAAAATTTAAATGTTTTTAGTGAACTAATTTAACATACGTGTATCGAAATTCGTAAGTTGGAGCACTCGTAATTCAAGGTAACCCACTGTCTATACATACACATACACGCGCGCTGCACACACACCATACACATATATATGTGTCTGTGTGTTGTCTGTGTGTGGGCACTCGTAAGTCAAGGTACTCTTTGGCGTAATAAATCAGAAACTTAGAAGTTTTATTGAACTTATAAATATAAGCTCGCTCGTACCTCAAATTCTAGACTCGCCGAACACAGAAAAAATGACCGAGTGACAGCTCGTAACGCGGAAAAATCGTAAGTTGGATACTCGGTAAACTCAAGGCATCACTGTAATAGCAATAATCTGAATTGTTGTTCGTAAACTCAGTGTTTTTAGGGAACTTATTAACATAAGCGTATTTGAAGCTCCTCGTACCTCAAATTTTAACTCGCAACACAAAAATAAAAATGACAAAGCCACAGCTTCGCTAACCGAGAAAAATCGTAAGTTGGATACTCGTAACTCAAGGCATCACTGTAATAACAATAATCTGAATTTTATTAATTTTTCTTTTTGTTTTCTCTACGACAATATTTTTCAAATGATTTTCTAATTTGTTTTACACGTGACCTTTTTCCCGCGAAATAGACGTGGGTGGATGGCGCGAAATCGTTTGTGAAAGCGCGGGAGACATTTATAAAATATTCAAGATATTTCAAAATAGTTTTAATTATCTGTGTGAAATACAGAATCTATATTTTCTTCGTATCTTTATGAATTATTTAATATTCAATAATTTCTAATCACAAAAGTATTTGCCAATTTTTGTGGATTTCTTTGTGATCATCTAACAAGAAGTCGGGAAAACAAACATTCTATTTTCATAACTGGGTCTGACATTTCGATTCTTCCCTAGCAGCAATGATTGTAATATACAGTAACAGAAAGTTGTCTGTGTGTCGGAGCTTTGTTGCGTGCGTCTTCCTGAACCTCTTGCTCTGATGTATTTGCCACCAGCGCGGCTTTCGAGTCAGAAGGCTACCGTACACGAGGGGTAGGTCTCTGCAGGCCAAACTAGTTATATTCTACATTCAAGGCGGCTTCTAACCTTCTTGCTTCAGGGCGGCTTCAGGACAGAGGCTACCTCTCAAGATGGTAGTCCTGAGCCAAATATAATATTTACATTCAAGAGGCTAGGATCAGATTTATAAGGGCGAATAGTACTGTTGCCGCTGCTCTTCTGGACTCTTGGCCTTCATGGTGTGAGCCAAGGCGGCTTCATACATGAAACAGTCCTCAGCGGGAGGCTACTTCACCGGGATATCCTGGCCAAAAATAGACATCATGAGGAGTAATCTCTCTCCAGTAGAGAAGATTAACACACTCGTCTACGGATTTTAATAAGCATGTCAACTCTCAAAAACACTTCAACTTTTATAGTTCTTCTATGATGCTCCCTTTCAAAAAATCTATAAACAATTTCTTCAAATAAGAAATTTTCTCCTGACGATGACCTAAGGTCGAAACTAGTTGAGATAAACAACATACAGGAAATATTCCTGATTGTTCTTATTACTTTTTGTTCATACTATATATATATATATAATATATATATATATATATATATATATATATATGTTGTCATATCAGTACTGCTGTATGGCTGCACCTCCTGGACCCTAACTAAGCGACTAGAGAATAAACTAGATGGGAGCTGCACAAGAATGCTGCGGGTGATCCTGAACAAGACATGGAAACAACACCCTACGAGAAAACAGCTATACGGCCACCTGCGACATATCACCCAAACCATCCGAGTGAGACGGACAAGACACGCAGGACACTGCTGGAGAAGCAAGGACGAACTCATAAGCGACGTCCTCCTGTGGAAACCAGCACATGGGCACGCCAGTGTGGGCCGACCAGCAAAAATGTACATTGATCAGCTCTGTGCGGATGCAGGATGCTGCATAGAGGACCTCCCGAGAATGATGAGCGATAGAGACGGATGGAGAGAGATTGTCATGGATATCTCCGCTGAAAGCGCGACATGATGATGATGATGATGATGATATATATATATATATATATATATATATTATAATATATATATATATAGAAGAGAGAGAGAGAGAGAGAGAGAATTTTATGCTTATGCACCACATATGGGGGTGCATAAGCATAACATTTTATCATCTTATCCATCTACTCATCGCGCAGAGAAAGTCCAGCCGTACAGTCACATGTCTGTGCTGCGTTACATCTCGGCTGGAACTGAAAACCTAACTAGTCAATCATGTGACATGCAATATTCTTGCTTTTACCAAAAGTCAGTATTTTTCCACAGAAACTGCCGTCCACGTGCTGATGTGAAAGCCCCATTCTATAGGTAATAAGAAGTATTAGGTAAATAAGTAGTTTCTGTACTAACTGACTAAGTCGGATCTTAGCCCTGAAGAGCACTAAGCAAAACTTTAAGTAGGTTTATCTGACTCATTAGGTTTATCTTTATTATTTGCTCTACTTAGGTATTGAGCACTCTTTACTTATTAGCTTTAGTATATCCTAGCGGTGTTTGTATGATACATATATATATATATATATATATATATATATATATATATAATAGAAAAGTATGTTCATTTCCGAGATGGATGCTCTTTAAAAAAAGCTTTTGGTCAATCACTCCTGGCTTTATATCGAATTGTCTTGATGATTTATCAACAGTGTCTTGTCCATCATTGCTACAGGTTGAATGGACAGGTGATGCTTTCGATGCGAAGAATACCTTTCGTTTGAGGGCAGGTGAGCGATAGATGGTCATTGACCCTAGGAAAAGGGTTCATCCACTCTTTGACAAATCGTATACTTCAATCTGGCCAGCCCCTCTCCTCACAACGTAAGGATCGTAAGGAGAATCGATTTAGTCATTGATCACTCAATTATGAGAACACTCTACCGGCTGAGCTAACCATATATATATATATATATATATATATATATATATATATATGAGAGAGAGAGAGAGAGAGAGAGAGAGAATACGAATCGATGTACTGGGAGATAGAGAGTCATATATATAGAGAGAGAGACAGACAGACAGACAGACAGGGAGAGAGAGAGAGAATACGAATCGATGTACTGAGAGATAGAGAGTCTCATATATAGAGAGAGAGACAGACAGACAGAGACAGTAACAAAGAGAGAGAGAGAGAGGGACAGACAGACAGAGAATACGAATCGATGATATATAGAGAGAGAGACAGACGGACAAACAGAGAGACAGAGAGAGAGAGAGAATACGAATCGATGTACTGGGAGATAGAGAGTCTCATATAGAGAGAGACAGACAGACATACAGGGAGAGGGAGAGATATATATATAAAGACAGAGAGAGAGAGAGAGAGAATACAAATCTATGTACTGAGAGATGGAGAGTCTCATATATATAGAGACAGACAGACAGACAGAGACAGTGACAAAGAGAGAGAGAGGGACAGACAGACAGAGAAATACGAATCGATGTACTGAGAGATAGAGTCATTATATATATATATATATATATATATATATATATATATATATAGAGAGGAGAGAGAGAGAGAGAGAGAGAGAGAATACGAATAGTACTGAGGATAGAGAGTCATAGAGAGAGAGAGAGACAGACAGACAGACAGACAGGGACAGTGACAAAGAGAGAGAGAGAGAAGAGAATACGAATCGATGTACTGGAGATAGAGAATCATAGAGAGAGACAGACAGAGCAGACAGACAGACAGGGACAGTGACAAAGAGAGAGAGAGAGAGAGAGAGAGAGAGAGAGAGATTAGAATCGATGTACTGGGAGATAGTCATATATACATATTATATATATATATATATAGAGAGAGAGAGAGAGAGAGAGAGAGAGAGAGAGAGAGAGAGAGAGATCCAAATCATTGAATAATCTTTTAATGTTTTAAAAATATCTTAAATTATATATATGAATACTGAAATAGATAGATAGAGATAGAGA
>CM042172.1:5929781-5932281 GCA_023376005.1 Doryteuthis pealeii | reverse complement strand
AAAATGAAGAACAACAACAACGAGAAGAAGAAAAGGCTAGAAAGAAAGAGAAAGAAATTCACTAACATATTCACCTCTTAATATGCTGGAATCCATTTTGTAATGTTTAAAAGCCCGGATGTGAGGAAGAATGACAAGAGTGAAAGAAGAAGAGTGAAAGAAAAGAAGAAAAAGAAGGACAGAGTGGAAGAAGAGTGAAAGAAGAGGAATAAGAAGGACAAGACTGAAAGAAGAGAAGAAGAAGAAGAAGAAGAAGAAGAAGAAGAAGAAGAAGAAGAAGAAGAAGAAGAAGAAGAAGACTGGAAGAAGAAGAAGAAGAAGAAGGACTGAAAGAAGAGGGTGAAAGAAGAAGAAGACTGAAAGAAGAGGGGTGAAAGAAGAAGAAGAAGAAGAAAGAAGAAGAAGAAGAAGAAGAAGAAGCAGAGAAAGAGAAAGAAGCAGAGTGAAAGAAGAAGAAAAAGAGTGAAGAAGAAGAAGAAGAAGAAGAAGAAGAAGAAGAAGAAGAGAAGAAGAAAGAGTGAAGAAGAAGAAAGAGTGAAAGAAGAAGAAGAAGAAGAAGAAGAAGAAGAAGAAGAAGAAGAAGAAGAAGAAGCAGAGTGAAGAAAAGAAAAAGAGTGAAGAAGAAGAAGAAGAAGAAGAAGAAGAAGAAGAAGAAGAAGAAGAAGAAGAAGAAAAAGAAGAAAAAAAAAGTAAAGGAGAAGAAGAAGAAGAAAGTTGGTAGGGATTGAAAGGATAAAGAAGAATAAGGACCAGAGGAAGAAGAAAAAGGTGACAAGAGTGAAAGAAGAAGAAGAAGAAGCAGAAGAAGAAGAAGAAGAAGAAGAAGAAGAAGAAGAAGAAGAAGAATGAAAGAAGAAGAAAATCACTAAAATATTCACCTCTTAATATACTGGAATCCATTTTTGTAATGTTTAAAAGCCCGGATGTTTATACGTGTGAGTTTTGCAAAAGCTTGACTTTTATTGAACATTTAACAGCATTAGAGGAAAATGAACAAAAAATTAACCACTCAAAGGAAAACTGTGGGTGTATATGTATGTGTGCGTGTGGAGGAATATGCATGTGTATGTGTACCAGTTTGTATGTGCGTGAATATGTCAGTGTGATTATGTATGTGAATCTATACGCAGATATAAGCTTGTGTGTGGCTGTGCATGTACGCGTTATACATGTATGTTTGTATGTGCGAGTGTGGATTTTTTTCTGTGCGTACATACATGTGTGTGTATGTATGTTGATGTGTGTACATTTGTACGAGAATGTGCTGTATGTAGGTATTCTCACGGATCGCAAATAAATCTAATTCAATTTTCAAAAGATTTATGAATATGAAATAGAATAATATCTATATAGGAAAAATAAATGCATATTCCTCAGTGTTGGGCGGAATCCTTGGTTGTTCCTTAGGTGTTGGGCAGAATCCTTTGTTGTTCTGTTAAGTGTTGGGCAGAATCCTTGGTTGTTCCTTAAGTGATGGGCAGAATCCTTGGTTGTTCCTTGGGTGTTGGGCAGAATCCTTGGTTGTTCCTCAAGTGTTGGGCAGAATCCTTGGTTGTTCCTTAAGTGATGGCCAGAATCCTTGGTTGTTCCTTAGATGTTGGGCAGTCCTTGGTTGTTCTTAAGTGTTGGTCAGAATCCTTGGTTGTTCCTTAAATGTTAGACAGAATCCTTGGTTTTCCTCAAGTGTTGGGCAGAATCCTTGGTTGTTCCTTGGGTGTTGGGCAGAATCCTTGGTTGTTCCTTAAGTGTTGGGCAGAAATCCTTGGTTGTTCCTTTGTTGGGCAGAATCCTTGGTTGTTCCTTGGTGTTGGGCGAATCCTTGGTGTTCCTTAAGTGTTGGGCAGAATCCTTGGTTTGTTCCTTGGTGTTGGGCAGAATCCTTGGTTGTTCCTTGGGTGTTGGGCAGAATCCTTGGTTGTTCCTTAAGTGTTGGGCAGAATCCTTGGTTGTTCCTCAAGTGTTGGGCAGAATCCTTGGTTGTTCCTTAAGTGATGGGCAGAAACCTTAGTTGTTCCTTGGGTGTTGGCAGAATCCTTGGTTGTTCCTTAAGTGTTGGGCAGAATCCTTGGTTGTTCCTCAAGTGTTGGGCAGAATCCTTGGTTGTTCCTTAAGTGATGGCAGAATCCTTGCTTGTTCCTTGGGTGTTGGGCAGAATCCTTGGTTGTTCCCAAGTGTTGGGCAGAATCCTTGGTTGTTCCTTAAATGTTAGACAGAATCCTTGGTTTTTTCCTCAAGTGTTGGGCAGAATCCTTGGTTGTTCCTTGGGGTGTTGGGCAGAATCCTTGGTTGTTCCTTAAGTGTTGGGCAGAATCCTTGGTTGTTCCTTAAGTGTTGGGCAGAATCCTTGGTTGTTCCTTGGGTGTTGGGCAGAATCCTTGGTTGTTCCTTGGGTGTTGGCAGAATCCTTGGTTGTTCCTTAAGTGTTGGGCAGAATCCTTGGTTGTTCCTTAAGTGTTAGACAGAATCCTTGGTTGTTCCTTGGGTGTTGGGCAGAATCCTT
>CM042172.1:5907281-5919781 GCA_023376005.1 Doryteuthis pealeii | reverse complement strand
TTTTGTCCCCCTCTGGCTCACCCCCATTCGTTTCTTACAAAATTCTTGTACAATTTGACTTTTATTCGTCACCGGTGTATCACTTGTAAAGTACCGATTGAAAAGGCCTTCGTGTACCCCCACCACCACCATTTATTTTATATTTTATTCCTTAATAAAATATTCTCCCAAATTACATATGATTCCACCACTTTTAGTGTTATATATATATATATATATATATATATATATATTATATTATATATATATATATATATATATATGTAAACTAATTATCTCTTCATCATGAGTCTTTTATTCGACTTCTCAGCGAGGTGCACCGCTTTTATTTTGTATTTCCCATCGTCATTGTCTGGTTTGTCAAACCAATTGCCATTCACAATAACTGAATTGTTCGACCGTAAAAAACACCAATCGTCACATTTTGTTGATGAAAAGCTGATCTTTGACTTTCACAATTTCATTTTCTGATTGGCCAAAATGGTTGATTTATTTTGAATTCCATAAAACGTCATTAATCATTTGTACAAATCGATAATCAATGTTTCACCATTGGCCAATAATCGATAACAACAAAAAAAAACATCCATTTTTTTTAAAATTATTTTTATTTCTTTTTTATTCATTGATTTATTTGTTTCATTTATTCATATTTTTTTCCGACTGACATATCGTGACCTTTTAGTGTTGATTTTGCCCATTGAGTTCATAAGGTAATTATCTCCCTTAGTAGTACCTTTTTTCTTCGATAGGGGGCAACTGCGGCCGTATAAAAATTCACCTTTTGTGTTGAACTCTAATCAATAATTAACTGCCATGTTTTATAAGATTAAGCTTTGAATAATTTCGATTACTGTTTTGATTCAATCTCTATGTGCAAATTATTTGTATAAGATAGGAGATACTTGATATCATATTATCATCATCATCATCATCATCATCATCATCAGGTTGCACTGACAGCACGGATATCCATGACTGTCTCTCATCAACCGTCACTATCAGTCATTGTCCCTGGCAGGTCTTTCGCACAGCATCCAGAATCCATGTAGCCTTTCGCTTGTCAGCCTACACTGGTGTCTCCATGTATAGGTGTCTGTGGTGAGCCGGAAGTTAACGCTTTGAAAGCAGAAATAAAATGACAAAGATGAACGCTTTGCGCATGGGGATCAGCGCAGCTAGAAAGAAAGAAAAATAGAAATATTAAAAATGATAATTTTCAACCAATCAGATGTGTTCGCGCCTAAGAGGAAGTTTTTCAAAAAAAATTTTAATTCTTAAACTTTTTATTCAAAATAAAAAGTACTAGCAGGACCTGTGAATATACCACAGTATGATAATGTAATTATTACAAGTTTTATATTTTTACTTAAGAGCTATTGAAATAGTTCAATATGTAAAAAGTATAATAATCTTGATTTAACTCTGTCTCAATCTTTTTCTTTCTTTTCATCTTTTCATTATGTTTGACTGAAACAGATTAGCGTTAAATTTCAATAATATACTTGCCATTTCTTTATTTCCTCTTTTTGGTGGGAGTGTAATATAATGAGATGGGGAATTGTGGAAAAAAACAAATTTTAGTTATACGTTATGGGATAGTGGAAATTAATTAGAATTTGGGATGACCTGTGAAAGGCTGACCTATTGGATTCTGATTGGTCGAAAAGGGGTACTGTAATATATTGAAATGTGGAAAAACCTAAAATGTTAGTTATACGTTATGTAATAGTGAAAATTAACTAGAATTTGGGATGACGTGTGAGCCTAGGTAATTGCTATAAATAACAGGTTTTTCAAAGAACAAGTCAGAAAGATCAAGTATGCCTGGATAGTCCATGTCTCTCGATTTAAGAAATAATTGCCTACTGTTGAAGCTATTACAAGCTCTCTCTCTCTCTCTCTCTCTTCTCTCTCTCTCTCTCTCTCTCTCTCTCTCTCTCTCTCTCTCTCTCTCTCTCTCTCTCTCTACAAGTTACTTCATTGCTGATATATAGAACTCCACTCTTTCATCCTCTTATTACATGAACATTTAAAAAAGCATATTTCTGCAGGACTTTGATCAGTATTCTAGTATAATGCTCTTGTTCCATAATATTCTGTTGGTTTTTATGGTTCTTTTTAACTCCTACTGCTACTCGGTTTGTGTTGAAAAGAACCAACTCAACTACACCTGATGATGGGACTAAGTGGTGCCGAAAGTACTCATTATAGAATCTTCGGTAGACTCATTAACCAACTACACCCAGACATTAGAAAACTGACCAGACAAATTGAAAAGATCGGAAAGAAACTCATGAAATGTCTGTCGCGTTCAACCAAACATAAATGTGTGTGTGTGTGTGTGTGTGTGTGTGTGTGTATGTGTATGTGTGTCGAAATTTATAAACTATGCTATTCATATATATATATATATATATATATATATATATATATAAAAGTAAAGTCGTCGGGACGGCCTAAAGTCGGTACCAGCCAGTAAGCGAGGGAGTCTATCCCATTTTCACTAGCACTAGACCAAGGAGATTGCTTTTGCATCTGAGGTGGAGCGCCACACCTACCATCAGCTCCTTACTTTACTGCACAGATCCTTGTGCTACTCATACGCTGAGTTGGCGAGGGCCGGTATCGAACTAAGAACCTTGTGGTTTCTAGCCGAACGCTCTACCGACTGAGCTTACCCGGCCCTATAATATATATAATATATATATATATATATATATATATATATATATATATGCTCCCAATATCCCGGTAGAGCACTGTAGAGGAGACATTAATTGAACTTTTACCGTTTAGCGTAAGACATTTACTCGCCTGTTGTCTACAGACTTTAGTTCTCTGATGATTCTAAAAATATACATCTACGTAAGTATGTACCAATTGATTGTTCGCCTCTGGCTGACAGTTTCTGACGGCCGTGAGGGTAAGGAGATTGACGGATTAAAATTCTGTCGGGTTTCGCTCCCAGCTAGAAGTAGCTGTTAAAAAGTCGAGCCGCACTGATAAGAAGTAAACGTCGAAACACTGTTTGTGGATGACTAATATATATATATATATATATATATATATATATATATATATATATACATTAAACATCTTAAAATGCCTATGACACTTTTCCGATCAATTCTCTTCCTTCCAGCCTCCACATCCATTAATATAATTTGAAAAACTGGAACACATCACCCCTAATGATGGCACTTCGAAGTGCCGAAAGTACTTGGGACATGAACTTTGTTGGACTAATCCACGAATTCCACACAAATATTAATAAGTTGGCCAGAAAACTTGAAAAAATCACAATACTAGAAGCATTATACATAAAACAATATATATATATAAATATATACTAGCAAATATATACACCCTCCGGGTGCAAGTATTTAAGTTTTAATGTAATAAAATATTGTATTAAATCAGAAAGGCTAATGAAACTAAATAAGAATGCAGATAAAAAGATTTGAAACAGAGGGAATATAATAAAAAATAGAACAACTGAAACTTACTCTTCCATCACTCTCGTCTTTCATTGTTATTTTTTCTAATTTAAGTTAAAAGAGGAAGTAAATAATAAAATGACAGTTATTTCATCTTGTTAATGGATTTCATTTAAGATTCATTGAAGAGATTTTTGCTTATATTCATTGAAATTAAACCAAACAGTTAGAAATCAATAATACTTAGCACATATTTATTAAATTCGATTTTTTAATATTAATATGCAAATTAGCCTTCCCATTCACACTTTAAACCGCTATTTTGTTTTATATATAAATATAATAGCATATTGTCAGTATGTAGACATGGTTAACAGTATTAATAATGTAAAATAATTTTATTAATAATTGAGGTTTAAATAAAAATAAAATCATAGAGAATGTGATGTCAATAACTAAGGGAATTGTGACTTAAATAGTAATATAGTTTCGGTTACAGACAGAAAAACACACAATCTCCATTATAATAAGATATGTGTGTGTGTGTGTGTGTCAGTAACATATGTAGTTTGATAAATCCAATACGCCTAAACTAGACACGTGACTTAATTACATGTCATGATTACGTGTTTCTCCATTACCACCCACCCCACCCCCGCTATCATCGGGACGACCTCATTCCTACTTCGATGTGTCATCGATTTATCTTGAGTGCTCAACTCTTTAAGGCATTTCAGAAAGGCACGTTACCGTTACAGTTGCTCTAAGTGGTCAGATGAGCGAAATGAGGAAAACGAGGGGGCGTGCTCTTTACTTGACACAGATCTTTAACGAGAAAAAAAAAACGGTATCGCTTCCACAAAAAGTTTGTTCTCTTCGGTTTTAATTACAGGTCTTTAAAAAAAAAATAAATGAAAACAGAAATCTTAACCATTTCATTAACTTCGAAGATTCTTCACAGACTTCTCGTTTCATATGTCAAATGTGAAAGTATACAATAAATTATCTGTTGTCACAAAATAATAATTGTGCTTTTACACAAATTAAATTTTTTTTTTTAAATAATTTAAATATTTCGGACTGTTGTCCTTATCTTTGTGTCAGTATAAACGACGTCCAAGCCACTGTAACCTAGTGCTCTGTTTTAAGCATTTTTTTTGTTTCTTTTTTTAATTTTTTAAATTTTAATTAGCCTAAAATAAGTAATCTTCAGACGATTATTACCCATGAATTCAAATTTGTTTTCTAGGTTACTGTGGCCTGAACGTGGTGTTTATACACAATAAAGATGGGGACAATAGTCAGAAATACAAAATTATTCATATCAAGCCTCATCTCATAAATACAGACAAGTAATTTTTTTTTTCAAAACGAGTGAGTAAAAATAAAATAAAACGATGTCTCGAGTTGTGATTTGAATAATGCATTGTCTCTCACCCCATCCTGTGCGTTGGAGAAGCCTAACTCAGTCAATGAAAGGGAGTAAGTCTTTCCTGTTGCCTTCTCCTGCTTTCAACACTTAATTTAACACTTTTGGTCCTGAGGCCGAAAGCACACTGGACCCCTACCCTAATGAGCAAGTCAAAAGAGAGAAGTGAAAATTAGTTAATTTAGGAGTGAGGTGCCAGTGAATTAACCTGTGTACCATCCTATTTTTATACAGGTTTTTTTTTTTTTTTGCAAAAATTCACCCGATGAAGGGTTAGCTCATAGCACTATCTTAAGGTATGAGATCTCAACCCCTCTACCACAGGCAGGATGTGACACCAGGACAATGTTAACTGATTTGCATTTTTCCATCAGATATACATCATATATTTGTGGAGTTAGGGAGGATTTGATTGAAATACCTAACCTCCCTACCCCTCAATTCCACCACTAACTCAATTTCTCTTCTATAAACACAAATGTACGTATTTTGCTTTGAATAAAGTCAGACTGATGATGTTCTTCGCGTTAGAAGGAAGAAATATTTCTCTCCTACTTGGACTTGTTTGAGTCATTATTTTTGTTCACTTTTCCTTTTACCTCACCTCATACTGTCGGATTTTACTCCAAACCTCCTATCTTCATATATATATATATATATATATATCTGGTGAGTCAAGTTCTCAATGAATATATTATATTTGCATATATATATATATATATATATATATATATATATATATATATATATATTGTTTTCAGTTAAAGGAATGGTATCTCTGAGGGAAAAAAATCTTATTCCTTAATATATAATATATATATATATATATATATATATAATATATTTGAAACATCTTCACCTGATGAATGCATCGCATGAAACCAATATGGTTGTGAAAAGTTCCTTTGTCACCCAATAAATAGATATGTAAAACCTATATATTTATCTTATTATATTATATAACAGCTCTATTTTATATTGAGCACTCTACCAATTAATACTGCCTTTGGTACACCATTTCAGCAAAAGATGAAATAGTGACCATCTCACACTACAGTATATATATATATATATATATATATATTATATATATATATATATATATATATATATATATTGGATTTTGTGTTAAGAATGGGATGTGAAATAAATAAGAAACTCCGGTGGTTGTTAAGTTTATTTTGGAGGCATTACCTTCCTATATCAAGAAATTCTAGACTGACTGTTTTATGTAGCTTTTGTCGCACACACACACACACACACACACACACACACATATATATATATATATATATATATATATATATATAATCAACATCTCCGCACGAGCAGGATGTGACACAAGGTCAATTTATTAACTGGAGTTTAACAGATTTGAATTCTATGTTTTCCTTGTCCTATACTGGTTGCCTAAACAATGTTTAAGAGACCAATCTGCCCTACTATTTACCCATAGCTTGTGGGAGAATAGTTGGATCCAAACCTTTACCAATGGTATTAGTGATATGTGAAACATAAACAGCCTTGTCCGGGATTTGAACTCGGGTCGACGAGTCCATTTCCGAGATATATATATATATATATATATATATATATATATATATAACATGTGTGTGAGATTATGTAACTGTCTGTAATCGAAACTATATCACCACTGACGTCACAATTTCCTTAGTTATTTAAGTTATATTCTCAATGATTATAAGATAGTTATTATTTAATCTTAATTAGCATCTTAATTATTAACAATGACTCTATTATAGTCTAGCTGAGATAGATTTGCTGCAAAACCGCCAATATTATTAATGCTTTTAAAATCCGGAAATACGTGTTATATATCTCTAAGAAATAAAGATTTACCATAATATATGGTGGGAATAATTTGCATAATGATTTTAACAAAACTGGGTTTAATAAATAATTATTTGCTGTTTGTGATTTCTAATATTATCATGTTATTTTCAAACGTATTAAAAGAAATATTATATATAATTAAATATTAAAATATATTACCATATACACAGAAAGACAGTAAAACTTAAAATCAAGTTAAATATATACACATACAGACAGAAAGATAGATATGAAATAGACAAATAGATGGACAGATGGACAGAAAGATTTAAAAAATAAAACTCACACATACACAACTAATGACAAATCCAGCTCACAAACACACATACACACACTCATTCATTTTTTGACCCATCCCTTCTCATCCAACATTCTGACCAAACACCTGCATCTCCACATAACACTCCCCATCTAGAGGGAAGAAAATCCACTACCCATCGCCCCCAGCCATCCCTGCCCTACTGACAACCTACTGTTTTTCACCATTCTGAAAATGTCCTTCATGGAAGTAGAACTGGGCTTTTGGACCTGATGATGGTCTTACATGGCCGAAACGTTGCATCGTCGACAATAAACATCCAGTTTCCATAACATCCCGTTTTTGTCTACTTTTCTCCACATACTGTCGAATGCACTGACTGCACCTCTGCAGAGGGGTAAGACTCCCCCAATGGGGCCACCTGTTGGCCGTGGGTGGCGACCCGTGATGCTTAAGGATAGAGCCCAGGTGGATGAGCAGTTCATGACATGCAATACTCCACTTTGGCCCTATCTTGGGCTAGACGGGCGGTCGGAGAGGCCCCCTCCGATCAATCGGCTGGTCACGTCAAGTCCTAGCACCTATATGATTTTCTCAACCCTATTGCCCTTATGGCAAGCCCCAACTCCTTTTTATCATATGGGTGCTAGAAGGCGGTGGCTGCGGGTCTACATGTCCTGGGAATGACGTTAAACTCTATCTGATGGTGAGGTTCCAGTTTTGGAGGTTTGGGGAATGTGGAGCACCCCTTCATCACCATTGTTCCCTGGTTCAATCTGACCCGGAGTGGTAGTACCTGTTAGGGTCCCATCTATGGGTTAAATAGAAAAATGTATTTATAAAAAAATTGTATTATCCATTAAGAATTGATTTATTTCAAAACTTTATTGGCATTAAATGACCCACTGAGGTTGATATGCCGTAAAACAAAACAAACCAAACCAAACCAATCACATTTCTCCCATATAATTTTGTATAAAAATAAAATAAAATAATCAAAATAAATGTATTATATTCTTTGTTGTTTAGTTTCGTTAGTTTTTTCTAATTTAATATATTTCAGACATTAAAAATCTCTTTCTATCTATCCATCTATCTAAGTGTATAAATGCTGTTCATCTATTTCAAGTGTCTGTTACTAACTTCTTCTATCCTCTATCTAGTGTATAAATGCTGTTTATTCAAGATTAATTCAAGTTGTCTGTTACTAACTTCTATCTATCCATCTATCTAAGTGTATTAAAAGGGAATCAAATCTTTCAAGTGATGCAGTGTGGGTATAAACTTTTCCAAGAAGTTTGATAAAGGTTAAGTAACTATTGATAATTCAAATAGACATTTGTAAACATTTTTATTCTACCAAAAAAGTATGTAAAATTAATCAATAAACTTAAGGATTAATTAAATTTAATGAAGTCATCAATATTACAAAGTTTTAAATCAAGGAGAAAAAAGATCTGAAAAGTATTCTTTTAAGATTAAACAATAATATTATTTGTTAGTATCTTCTTTGAAATATTTTTATTTAGAAACTGTAACCATACAAGTATTATACTCAGAAAATCAATTGTTTTGTAGATAAAAATATTGAAATTTAACAATAAATTAAGATAAACCAATTATGAGCAAAAAGAAATATTTTTTTTTATTTTGAAATATATTTATATAATATAGCAAATAAAAGGAAGAAAAAAGTTAAAATTGGATATAAGTTTTTTTAAGAAAAAAATGTCAACATTTGAAATGATCTAAATGTTGTGATAAAAATATATACACAGCAACTATAAAATATATTATATGAATCAATTAAGAGCCTGAAGTTTTACCAGCTAAAAAGGGAGATATAAATTCATAGGTTAAGTTTAGATAACAACAAAAGATTAGATAAAGAAAAACAATAGTATATATTGTGCTAACAAGCGCCTGTTTCACTCTTGGAAGTTTATAAAATGTAATTCAAATGAAATTATTTTAAAATAAAATAAAAATAAAACAAATTCAACAAACAAAAAAATGTGCCCTGAAGAAGACTAATGTATAATATATTAATTATTCTAAATAAAATAAAAACTCACCAGTTTTATTTTAAAAGTCAAAACATTTAGCTCTGAAGAAGACGGACTATTACATGTATTTTTTATTATTTTATTCTATATTCAAAATAATTTAGCTCTGAAGAAGACGGACTTTATTCATTTTTATTATTTATTATTTTTTATTCTTATTTCAAAATAATTTGATAGAATACATATGTAAAAAAATTTCAGTCGAAACACGTGTGAGCATATAATAAAATTCTTCCATACTAATGTATATTTTTCCATTTATCTTTTCAACATTATATAATACATACATATATATATATAAAGGTAAAATAACCCAACTGACTGGTATGTAGGGGATATTCTATTTGGGATAATTAATATCTCCTGTACATCGACAATGCATGCTCATTTATCTAACTTATAGATTTATACACGGAATTTACAATCCCGCTGAAAGCTCAATGTATAATAACTAATAAATTAGTTATATACAAGCAATATTCATACATTCAACGAAAGAAAAACTTGACAAATCGCCACACACACACACACACACACACACACAATATATATATATATATATATATGTGTGATGTGTGTGGTTTGTGTGTGTATGTGTTGTGTATGTGTGTGTTTGTATGTTTGTGTGTTGTCATTGTTTCGATAATGTACGTCTGCACGTTGGTTAACGTGAATTCTTCAATCAACTAAGAATTTAATCACCCCATTGAAAACGTGGACACACTTGAAGCGATTCTTAATGTCACGGACACACGCAATGGTGTCTGGCGTCGGGATTATGTCGATTCTGTGAAACTTTAAAAAAATCTTTTGGTCATGTTTTTGTCACAATCTATTTTCATAGCAAACTCTGTTTATCCAGGGTGGCTGGTCTGGGTGGGTTGTCGTGATTTTAAAGATTCTCGATTTTGTTTATTAAATTCACAAGCCAAAAGTATGAACACTCTTCGCGAAAGTNGCGTACATGTACGGACTAGCCTTAGTCGGCTTAACCGGGAACAGTGCTACCTCTTCCACTCGGTGTCATTCACTATTTATTAGTGAGAACCGGTGCATGTTCCTCCAACTGTAGGAACGGCCGGTGCAACAGTTAACTATTCATAACAATATTTCAACCCGTCTAGTCTAAGCCAAGAGCCAAAGCGGAGAGATACAAGGACAGCTAACATATGTACATGAATATATAAATGAATTGATGCTTAAAGACGGAGTCCTGGATGCTTAGAAGTCCATGTTATGCAACACTCCACTTTGGCTCTTGCTTAGACTAGACGGGTGATATATTGTTATGAATAGTTACTGTTGCACCGGCCGTTCCTACAGTGGAGAACATGCACCGGTTCTCACTATAAATAGTGAGACACCGAGTGGAAAGGTAGCACTGTTCCCGTTAACGACAAGCTAGTCGTACATGTACCATTAATTGTAAATACACTTGTCTTATTTTACCCCATCTCGACTTGACTTCTTTTTACTGTTGGGACTAACATCACAGCAGTTACATAGATAGATAGATAGATAGAAATGGAGCGATATAGGTAAATATATAGTTATGAACAGATAGATAGGTAATATATAGACTAATGTAGAGATAGATATATTGATAGATAGATCGATATTAACAGACTGACAGAGATAGATTGATAGATAAAGAGCATACAAAGATCGATAGATAGAAACAGATAGATATTTACAGACTGACACACACACACACACACACACACACACACACACACACACAAATATGGGTATATATAAAAAAGATATGAAAACACCACAAAAAGCTGTTAAAGTGAAAACATTTTATAATATCGCTGATATTGAACAATATTTCGATTTTATGAAAATCGTCATAAGAGCTTGTTTATAATCCGTGTTGTTATGAGCGGAAACGAAAGTCATATTTTTTGTTTTGAACTCATATGACTTTTGTCTCCGCCCTTGACAACACGGAGTATAAACAAGCTCTGATGAGGATTTTCATAAAATCGAAATATTGTTCAATATCAGCTAAGTTATAAAATGTTTTCACTTTTAACAGCATTTTGTGGTGTTTTCATATCTTTTTTTTGTATATACTCATACCATCGGATTCATTTCCTTTCTTTTAACTTACACAGACACAGACACAGACACACACACACGCACACACGCACACACACACACACACACACACACACATATATATATATATAGAGAGAGAGAGAGACATAGATAAACAGACTGACATAGATAGATTGTTTTGATAGATTGATGGGTAGATAGATATTAACAGACTAACAGTGATAGACAGTTGCACTGATATATAGATAGATAATGAACATAGACAGAAATACATGGATATTAACACACCTAGATAGATAGATATATAAGAATAGTGACATAGCTAAATAGATATATAGATAATGAACAGACTGGCATAGATAGATAGTAAAAACTATGGGGACATTAGTAATTATCTTTAAATCCCTTTTCTCGTCAACATTGTGATCAATTGGGAACAAGGGGAAATAAGAAGGCAGTTGCAAATGAAGTAGAAAGTGAAGACGTCGCGAGATAATTAAGAAAGCTTAAATGAGAATGGGATGACATCGCTAAAGAAAAATCTCTGGAGAGACTTTCTTTCATTTGATATTTCTTCTGGTGGATCCACAAGAGAAATCCAAGACAAATGTCACGAAAAGAAAGAAAGAACGAAAGAAAGAAAGAAAATATAGGAAAGTGACTGCAAAAAGAGAGAGAGAGAGAGAGAGAGAGAGAGAGAGAGAGAGAGAGAGAGAGAGAGAGAGAGAGAGAGAGAGAAGAGAGAGAGAGAGAGAGGATGACATCGTTAAAGAAAAGCTCTGGAGAGACTTTCTTTCATTTGATATTTCTTTTGGTGGATCCACAAGAGAAATCCAAGACAAATGTCACGAAAGAAAGAAAGAAAAGAAAATATAGGAAAGTGACTGCAAAAAAGAGAGAGAAAGAAAGAAGAGAGAGAGAGAGAGAGAGAGAGAGAGAGAGAGAGAGAGAGAGAGAGAGAGAGAGAGAGAGAGAGAGAGAGAGAACATCGCTAAAGAAAAAGCTCTAGAGAGACTTTTTTCATTTGATATTTCTTTCTGGTGGATCCACAAGAAGAATGCAAGACAAATATCACGAAAGAAAGAAAGAACGAACGAAAGAAGAAAGAAAGAAAGAAAGAACGAAAGCCATCCAAAGAAAACGGGGGAAAAACAAACAAATGAACAAAGGAAGGAAGCCAAAGAAAGTAAAGAAAATAACGGAAAGAAAGAAGGAAGGAAAGAAAGAAAGAAAACTTTAAAAAGAGAGAAGAAAAGTTGTAGAAAGAAAGAAAGAAAGAAAGAAAGAAAGAAAGGAGGGAGGGAGGAGGAAAGGATAGAGAAAGGAAGTTATCTAAAGAAAAATGGAAGGGAAAAGAAACAAACAAACAACTGAACAAACAAAAGAAG
>CM042172.1:5889781-5902281 GCA_023376005.1 Doryteuthis pealeii | reverse complement strand
CAACACTTAAGGAACAATAAGGATTCTACCCAACGCCCATAGAAGACCACAACCACAGAGAATTACAAGTCCCATCACTTACAGGAACATACTACAAGGATGTACTAAACCCCAAAATCGCCCGAAAGAAGCAACCGGAAGGATTCTGCCCACCCTAATCCATCGGTTAAGGAACAACTTAAGGATTCTATTCCAACGTCCTCATAGGACACAACCAAGCGATTCCTGGCCAACACTTAAGGAAAACAACTAAGGATTATTCATACCCCCCGACTCACAAAGAAAACGGAACCAAGGGATTTCATGAACTTTACCCAACACTATAAGGGAACAAACTAAGGATTATCTACCACAACGCCACAAAAAAGAACAACCAAGGATTCTGCCCAACACTTAAGGAACAACTAAAGGTTCTATCCAATCGCCCTTACAGGATTAAACAACCAAAGGATTAATCTTGAGCAACGACTTAAGGAAAACAACTAAGGATTCTAACCAACGTCCCAAAGAACATACCAAGGAGTATCTAGATGCCAACGACTTCAAAGGAAATCAAAACTAAAAGGAATTTTCTAGCCACCATACGCCATTATGAAGAAAAATATAAACCAAGGTATATCTGCCCAAAACACTTAGAACAACTAAGGATTCTATCCAACGCGACAAGAAATCAAACCAAGGAATTCTGAAATCCCAACACGTAAAGAAAAAACAACTAAGATTTCTACCCAAATCCAGCCCAATAAGAACAACACCAAGGATTTCTGCCCAACACTTAAAGTGAACATACTAAAGGAATTCATAATCCTACGTCCCAAGTGTATAATATACCTAGTGATTCTGAGACGCCAACACTGTCAAGGAACACATACTAAGGAATTCTACAGCCCAACGCCCAATAGTAACAAACCCAAGGATTCTGCCCAACACTTAAGGAACAACTAAGATGCTTACCCAGGAACGCCAAAGAACAACTCTAAGGATTCTGCACCAGCACTGAAGTAATACAACAAGGATTCCTAATCCAACGCCCAAAGGAAAATCACCAAGGATTTCTGCCTATGCCTCCCGAACACTTCCTAAGAGAACAACAACTAAGGCGATTCTACCCAACGCCCAAGAACAACCAAGGATTCTGCCCAAGCACTTAAGCGAACAACTAAGGGATTTCTATCCAAGCCCAAGGAACAACAAGGATTACTGCCCAACACTTAAGGAACAACTAAGGATTTCTCATCCAACGCCCAAGGAATAACCAAGGATGCTGCCAACACTTAAGGAAACAAACTAAGGATTCTACCCAACGCACCAAGAACAACCAAGGATTCTGCCAACACTTAAGGAAAACTAAGATTCTATCCAACGCCCAAGGAACAACCAAGGATTCTGCCCAACACTTAAGAACAACTTAAGGATTCTACCAACGCCCAAAGAACAACCAGGATTCTGCCCAACACTTAAGAACAAACTAAGGTTCTATCCAACGGCCCAAGGAAAACCAATTTTTAAGGAACAACTAAGGATTCTATCCAACGCCAAGGAATAACAAGGATTCTGCCCAACACTTAAGGGAACAGACTAAGGATTCTACCAACGCCCAAAGGAACAACAAGGATTCTGCCCAACCATTAAGAAACAACTAAGGATTCTATCCACGCCCAAGGATACAACCAAGGATGTCTGCCCAACACTTAAGGAACAACTAAGGATTGTTACCCAACGCCCAAAGGAACAACCACAGGATTCTGCCCAACACTTAAGGAACAACTAAGGATTCTATCCAACGCCAAGAACAACAAGGATTCTGCCCAAAAACACCTTAAGAACAAACAACGAATTCTACCAACGCCAAAGAAAACCAAGGATTCGCCCAACACCTTGAGGAACAACTTAAGGATTCTGCCCAACGCCCAAATAACAACCAATGATTATCTGCCCAACACTTTCCCTGTAAGGAACAACCAAGGATTCTGCCCAACATCAAAGGGAAACAAGGATTCTGCCCACTCAAAGGAACAACCAAGGATTCTGACCACACTGAGGAACAACAAAGGATTGTGGCCAACACGAGGAACAACCAAGGATTTTCTTACCCACCACCAAGCGAACACCAAGGATTCTGCCCTAAACACTTTAAGGAACAACTAAGGATCTCTACCAACCGCCAAGGAACAACCAAGGATTTCTGCCCAACACTTGAAGGAACAACTAGGACTTGCCAACACTTAAGAACAATTCAGTTAAAGAACAACTAAAGGACTCTGCCCCAACAGCTTAAAGAAACTACAGGATCTGCCCAACACTGAGAATATTATATTGCATTTATTTTTCCCTATTATTATATTTTCATATTCATCAAATCTTCTGAAAATCGAATTAGATATATTTCGATCGTGAGCAATACCTACATACACAGCCATTCCTCGTACAATTTCCACACTCACATACATACACACACATGTACGTATGCACAGAAAAGAAGAACACACATCGCACATACAAACATACATTGCATAACGCCGCACTATTGCACAGCCAACACACAAGCTTATATCTGCCTATATATTCACATACAAATCACACTGACAAATTCACGACATACAAGCTGGTACACATACACATGCCATTATTCCCCCACACGCACACATATATACACCCACAGTTTTCCATTTGAGTTGTTAATTTTATATTCATTTTCCTCTATGCTGTTAAATGTTCAATAAAAGTCAAGCTTTTGCAAAACGTCACACGTATAAACATCCGGGCTTTTAAACATTAACAAACAATGGATTCAGTATATTAGAGGTTGAAATATTTTAGTGAATCTGCTTCTTCTTTCTTCTGCTTCTTCTCTTCTTCTTCTTCTTCTTCTTCTTCTATTTCACCCTTTTTCTTCAGTCTTCTCTTCTTCTTCTTCTTCTTCTCTTTCACCCTCTTCGTTCAGTCTTCTTCTCTATCTTCTTCTTCTTCTTCTTCTTCTTCTTCTTCTCTCTTCTTCTTCTTCTTTCACCCTTCTTCTTTCAGTCTTCTTCTCTTCTTCTTCTTCTTCTATCTTCTTCTTCTTCTTCTTCTTCTTTTCCTCTCTTCTCTTTCACCTTTTCTTCAGGTCTTCTCTTCTTCTCTTCTCTCTCTTTCTTCCTTCTTCTTTTCTTCTTCCTTCTTTCAGTCTTCTTCTTCTTCTTCTTCTTCTTTTCTCTTCTTTACTCTTCTTCTTCTTCACCCTTCTATCTTTCAGTCTTCTCTTCTTCTTCTTCTTTCTTCTTCTTCTTTCTTCTTTTTCTTCTTCTTCTTCTTTCACTTCTTTCTCTTCTTTCACCCTTCGTTCTTCACTCTTCTTCTTCTGTCACTCTTCTTCTTCTTTCACTCTCTTCTTCTTTCACTCTTCTTCTCTCTTCACCCTTCTCTTTTCAGACTTTCTTCTTCTTCTTCTTTCAGTCTTCGTCTTCTTCTTCTTCTTCGTCTTCTTCTTCTTCTTCTTCCACTCTTTCTTCTTTTCTTCTCCTTTTCTTTCACCTTCTTCTTCTTCTTCTTCTTCTTCTTTCTTCTTTTCTTCTTCTCCCTCTTGTCTTCTTTTTCTTCTCTTTTCTTTCCACCCTTCTTCTTCTTCTTCTTCTTCTTCCTTCTTCTATCTTCTTCTTCTTCTTCTTCTTCTTTCGGTCTTTCACTCTTGTCTTCTTCTTCACAATCCGGGCTGTTTAAACATTACAAAATGGATTCCAGCAATATCTAAAGAGAGTGAATATGTTAGTGAATTTCTTTCTCTTTCTTTCTAGCCTTTTTCTTCTTCTCGTTGTTGTTGTTCTTCATTTGCCCTTCTTCCTGACTCGTTTTTTCTTATCTTCTTTTTTCTCTTTTCCATTTCTTTCTAGCTTTTTCTTCTTTGTTTGTTGGTTCTTTCTTCTTCTTCTCTTCCCCCTTCCTCTTATTCTCCTTGTTCTTCTTCTTCTTTCCAGCTTCATTCCTCTTCTTACCATATTTTCCATATCATTTCCCAATACTTAACCCTGCATACATCCTTCATTTTTTCCATAGCATTTTGCATTCTTCCCTCGTACGTTTCTTATCCGCCCCCACCCACTACTCCTCATTCCTCCTCCTCGCCTTCTTTCCTATTGTAGCTTTTATATCAATCTCCCAATCTTTCTTTTGTCTCATAAATATTTTGTTATACTTTACCTTGTGAATTGAATGGGTAGTCTTATCTTGGTGTAATAAATATGAAAGCTAGATCTCACAGGGACCACCGAGTAACATAATAAATGCGTGATTACGAGGCCGCGATTGGGATACCAACTGGAAGATGTGTCACATCCCATATAAACATCTTATAAGTTAGAAAATACATATATTGAAAAATAACAATAACATCATGAACATAAAAATACTCATTAATAAATGGAGAAATCGCGCTTCGGTTAGTCTGTACAATTGAATGTACGTCACTGCATTACGTCACATTACCCAAGAATCGTTCATAAATAGAATAAATACAACTCAAAAAGATTGAACAGTGCAGCATTAGACAGTCCTCAATTGTTTTGTTTAAAAAAAGTATAAATGAAAATACATTGAAAGGTGAATTATATTACGTATAATTATAGTTTTGTTTGATTGTCTTATAATCATAATTTTAAAGGAGATTTACAGTGTCAAAATTGTCTTTATATTTTATTAAATCCTAGTGTATAATGAAATTTGATGATAATTGAGATTTAAAGTTACTTACTGGGTACAAAACTTCGGATAACAATTAGAAAGTATTTATTAACTCCCACCCCTCAAGCAATAAATGGGGTTATCACACAAAAAAAATCTATTTTGTAAGTTGACGTCCGGGGGGTGTTTTAGGTTATTTTACTATGTATATATAATTAAAATAGAGATATAATATATATAATAATATATAAGATATATAAAAAGGATAGTATAATTGGATATTATATATATCCCACAAGTATAATCATAGGATTTAAAAGAGTTATGTGTATAATAATAATTAATATGAACAAAAAGGGAATAATATATCAATAATAAACAAAAACGCCTATAATAAATAGCATAATATAATAAATACCATAAAACAATACTATAATATATATATAATTAATTATCAATCAAACACAATATCAAATCATAATACTATAATATATAAAAACTATATATATTATAAACAATATATTATATATATATATATATCATATATATATATATATATAGCACCTATATCCAACTAGATCCACTATATATACTATAATAATATTATCACTATATCACTAAGAATAAACTCTATATAATATAACATAATAACTAAATATAATATAAAGTATATATATATAATATCTAACAATATATCAATTATATAATATAAACAAATATATAATATAATAGAAATAAATAATATAATATATATATAATTTAATATACTTCTACAAATAGTATCACATTATATTCAATTTTGATACTAATATATATATATAATTATGTTATATATATATATTATATATATATATATATACTATATATATATAATTCAATTATATTCACTATATGCACTATATCATATATATTTACATATATATATATATTATATATATATATTAAAATTCAATATATATCACTATATCAATTATCATATATATTATATATATATATACATATTATATATTTTATTATATTTATTCATAATAGTATCATCATATGAATCAATATATAATATATCATTTAATATATATCCAATATATCAATATATATTATATATATCATTCAATATATATTCGAATATATCAATATATATAATTATCATGAATTATATATAATTCAATAATTATATATGTGGATTAATTGTTACTCTCGAGTCTTCGGTCTACATATATTAAAAGTTTTTCTAGTTATAATTGATAGATAGTGCAATACATTGATATATGATTATAAATTAAAATTCGTATCACATCCTCTACAAGTATTCATTCTGCATGTTCTCTCATGTTTTCATCGGACATAGGAGCACAGATGTAGATAAGAACAAAAAACTTTCAGCGATTGTTGGAGCAGCTGTAAGATTTTAAAAGATAGTGTTTGCATGTCAGAAACAGGAAACTAAATGTATAATAAGTCATCAAGTGGAATTTAATTTATTTTCACTGGTAAGTTCAAAGGATATGCTGTTTTTGTCAGCAGGGAGGTTTCTATAGCACCCCTCCCTCCCCCCCCAAAAAAGCCCCCCCCCCCCCAGCAACCTAAGAAAACTGACAATGAAATTGATAATTTGATCGAAACAGAATCAAAAGAATTTCGATCGATTCACAACAATGCTCATTTCCAGATGTGCACTGTTTAAAAAAAATAGCAAAATCTCGGAAGATCGTCAAGTATATCTTATTAATATATATATTAGATAATAATATATATATATATATATGCACAGATATATATCATATATATATATATATATGCACAAGATTATATATATATATATATATATATATGCACAATATATATATATAAGTTATATATATATGCACAGATAATCATATATATATATATATATATATGCACAGAATATATTATAATATATATATATATACTATATATAATATATATACATAAACATAAACATTACATAATATATACAAAACATACACACACATACGTACACACACATATACACGATATTAATATACATACACACAATATTATGACTACACACATATACACATGTATATATACAAATATATACTACAGCATATATATACATATACATACACACATTATATATAAATATATATATACATATAATCACATCATATCTTTAATACATAATACACACATAATATATATACACATATATTATAATATACTATATAAGTATACATACACACATATATAACATTTATAGTATACATCTATAACATTACACACATATTACATATAATATACATATACATACACACATATTGTATATATATTATAATACACACATATAGTTATACATATAAATATATACATCTTAATACCCATAATATATTAAAAAAAAAAAAAAAAAAAAACCAAATACATTTACGGATATATTATACTATAATATATACATATACATCGAATACTATACACACATTATATATTACATAGACATATTTAATATATACCATATATATACATATATTACACATTATATAAACACATTATGACATATATATACAACATATATGTATACATACACCACATAAGTAGTATATTACACAGATACCATCTCTATATATACATATACGTCTATTACATACACACATAAATTTTCTCTCATAATACACAGACGGTTATACAACACACACCACACACACACACAATATATATATATATATATATATATATAAATATGTAATCCACAGACACGTGTTTCAAGGCATATCACCTTATCTCTTATCAGTGTGGCTATTTACGTTTACTGGCATATATATATACAACAACCATAAGTATAAGTTTTTGAATAAACAAGAATATTATGTCAAAGATTGACATTTCGAAAGCCGACGCTAAAGCGTTTCGTTTTAATGAAATCATCCAACAGAGCTCAATTTGATGAGTTATTAACGCAGTTGAGCCTTGTTGATGGTTTAATTAACACCAAAATTCTTTAGCGTCGGCTCTCTTAATGTCAACCAATGACATTATTTCTTGTGTTTTTCAAAAACCTTTATTCTCATTACATTGTCGGATTTTATTATCCATTTCCTTTCTTCATATAACATAACACACACACACACACACACACACACCACACACACACACACACACCACACACACATAATATTATTTTTGTTGGGGTAAAAAAAGCCATATCAAAACACATCGCTGTGTGTATTTACTTCTCATACTTATCGTGTAGAAAAAAGTCACTATAAGAGGAATAAAAACCCACTTCTATAAACCAAAACGAAAAATCTAAGAAAGTCCGGTTGGTGTCGTACGGTTCCTCGCCTGTCAGCTTGACAGTCAGGGTTCCAATCACGCACAAGGCGGTCTTCCCTAACTATAGCTCTGCTGATGAGGCCTAATAGGCCGAAATGTACATACAGAGATGATTGTTTCGAGTTTAGTCTTACATTTGACTAGGCATGCCCACCTAATTACAATAAATTATCAATTTATTAACTTCAAAATTAGGTACGACTTCATTAAGCACATTAAATGTCGTGTTAAAAAAGCCATATCAAAACACCATCGTTTGGTATTTACTTATATATATATATATATAACAGTCCCACTCCAAACGGGCATGCTCCCTATAACACCAAAGCGCTTCATCGTAAACTCGATTAATTAAAAGTAACCCTGAAGAATCTATCGATGAAACTCGAGTAGGCTTACTCATTTTCCATTCTTAAAATAAATTTATGCTCTACATTGTATTGAGCACTTTGCATTTTGTCTTTCTCAACCCTTAACCTCCTGGATTTGTGCGCCTCCAACGATCGTTCTTATACCCACCGGTAAAGTTAATACTTTACATACCTACAATCTATATATATAGATATATATATATATATATAGATATATATATATACTTATATATATATTAGTTGCATGAGAGAATGGAATGAACAATGGAAACGTCGCTTCTGGAATGCGCAGACATTGGTTTACTTATTAACGTTTAATACTCGCTCAATGGTAATTGTTCTGTTTCCAAAATTAAAACTCGTTTTTCAATTTAGACCTGCAGCGCGTACCTGACTGACTGCGGACAAAAGAACCGAGATAAAAATTATCGTAGATCCTAGGCTGTGCGATTTTGTCATTTATTGAATCTATCTTATTTCTTCATATTTATCTATGGCTGACTCTCATGTATCAATCTATCCGTCTATCTATCTATCTATCTATCTATCTATCTATCTATTTCAGTATTATATATATAATTTAAGATTATTTTTTTAAAACATTTAAAGATTATTCAATGATTTGATCTCTCTCTCTCTCTCTCCTCTCTCTCTTAATATACATTATATATATAATATATTATATTAATTACTATCTCTCAGTAATCGATTCATTCTCTCTCTCTCTCTCTCTCTCTCTATAATATATATATATATATATATATATATATATTATATATGGACTCTCTATCTCTCAGCTACATCGATGTTCGTGATTCTCTGTTGTCTGTCCCTCTCTCTCCTCTTTGTCACGTCTCTGTCTTCTCGGTCCTCCTCCGTTAATATTTGAGATCTCCATCTCTCAGTTTAACATAGATTTTGTATTTCTCTCTCTCTCTCTCTCTGTCTTTCTTCTCTATTCTCCCTCTCTGATATGTCTGCTGTCTCCGCCTACATTAGTGATACTCTCTATCTCCCCAGTACATTCGATCGTATTCTCTCGCTCTCTCTTCCCTGTTTTCCGTCATGTCTCTCTCTCGAAAGGCAGACTATATCTCATCAATCGATATACATCTATTCGTCTGTCTGTCTGTCCCACCTCTATCATCTTCTCTCTCTTTGATACTGTCTACTGTCTTGTCGTATCGTCTCTCTACTATATGGAGACTCTCTATCTCTCAGTTACATCGGATTCGTATTCTCTCTCTCTCTTCCTGGTCTGTCTGTCGTGTCTGTCTATAGTCTCTCTCGATCGGCTAACTTAGTAATTATATATGACTTCTCTATCTACGCCAGTACATCTGATTCGTAATTCTCTCTCTCTCTCTCTGGCATCATATATATATATATATGTATTAAGTAATATAGATAACTACTTCATGGTCTTAGCTCAGCCGGGTGAAGTGTTCTATAATTGAGTTATTCAATTGGGGACTAAACGTATGCTCCTTTACCAATCCCTTACGTTGTGAGGATGGTGAGGGGCTGCATTTAAGAGTATACGAATTGTTTCAACAGTGATGGAGCCCTTCTCCTAGCGACAACTGGACCATTATCGCTCCCTGCTCAAACGGAAAAGTATTTCTTTCGTTTATCCGGCTAGCCACTCATCTATCGTCCACTAATCTGTAGTCCTACTGATGACTCGACTGTGTGACTCATTCAAGGACAATTCCGAATATAAAGCCTAAGAGAGATTACACAAAGTTTTTTAAGGGCCATCACATCTCGGCGAAAATGAAACTATACCCTATTCCGGGTATATAAGTATCTTAGATTGTTACAGTTTATTATCGCTATATATATACTATAATATATTACAAAATCCCCTATCATTATTGAATAACTATATAGTGATAAGTCTGGTGATATGTATGGTATTCTGTACAAAACACCGCTAGGACTTTATATCTAAAAGCTAATAGTAAAGTAGGAAGTGTCTCAATAGCCTAAGTAAGTAGCAATAAACAAACGACTAAACAAACCTAATGAACGATTCAGACCACACACATAAACCCTACTTAAAACACCGTTTATGCTTAGTGCCTCTTCACGAAGCTAAAGATAAACGACTTAGTCACATAGTTACAGTAAAACTAACTCTCAATTATTACAAACAAAATACTATAACTATACAATATACCCTCTCTCTCTGGTCGGCCTTCACATCAGCACTTGGACACAGTTTCTGTGGAAAATACAGACCAATTGGTAAAAAGCTAAGAAATTCTCTCTCCGTATCACATGTAAACTCTGCAGGTGAGTTAGCGTTATTTTCATTCGTCGAATCGTGTAACTCCGAACACTCCAAGAAAAATGTGACTGTAACGCTGGGGCGTTATCCTGCTAAGGACGCGCAATGAAGGTAAGGTGGAGTGAGAAATAAGATAAAAATGTGGATGGTATATGCGACCCCCATATGTGGATGCATAAGCATAAAAGATTCATCTCCTCTCTCTCTCTCAATCTCGTCTCTCATCTCTCTCTCATGATATATCACTAGTACTAAATCACATATTAGTAAGAAAAATAGATAAGATATATATGACTAATGCATACAATCAATCAGTCATCAATAGTTCGGCTTCAGCAGGGAGAATATCCTGACAAGCCTCCTCCATCGCGTCGCTATCGGAGACTCATCATTCGTCGGGAGGGATCCTTCAACTATGCAAGATTCCTGCATCCGCACGAGAGGATCAATGCTACAATTTTTGCTGGTCGGCCCCACACTGGCGTGCCCATGTTGTGCTGGTTCCACAGGCAGGACGTCCGCTTATGAGTTCGTCTTGCTTCTCAGCCCAGTGTCGCCCTGCGTGTCTGTTTCCGATGTGCAATCTCCGGTATGGTTTGTGCGATTGAATACTGATTCGCAGGTGGCCGTTATGAGCTAGGTTTCTATCCAGCTTGTGTGCGGATGTTGTTTTTTGCTATGTTCTATCGTTCACGGAAAATTCCACCCTAGCAGCATTCTTGCGTCTGCAGCTCCCATCTAAGTTTATTCTTCTTAGTTGCTAGATTCAGGGTGCCAGGAGGGGCCAGATCCTGATACAGCATATCTCAACTAGAAATAATGAGCAACACCTTAGTTTTAGCCACTATCACGTAGCAGATGTCAGTTTTAAAAGTAAATTTAGTTATATAGGATCCATACTTAACCGCCATCGTCATCTATTATATATAGTTATTGAACCAAAAGTAATAAAGCAATTCCAGAAGCTAATATTGGCTAGATGATTGTTGTTTATTGCATCAACTAGTTTGACCTTATCCAGATAATCCATCACAAGGAGCTGAGAAAAATTTCTTATATTGTAGAGAAATTGATTTATTGATTTTTGAAATGGGTAAGCAAATTATAGCGTAACGAACTATAAAAGTTGCAAGCTGTGTTTGAGGTATTTGCATGCTAATTTAAAATCCGGGTAGACGAGTGTGTTAAGTAGGTAAGCGCATGTCTCCGATTGTGATATCCCTCTCCTGAGAGAACCCATCTTATTGTAGGATGAGAAAGTTCTTTAGTTTTTAATGCTCCTTTATAATGATGTGCAGGCATAGGTTCATGGCGAGTTGTGTGTATGATTCTATAGTGACATATTAACATATAAACATTTGATAGTGTAAATATGTTTTTAAAAAACCCGAATGTGTTTACAAATATATGTGTGTAGAATAAGTGATGATGTGGGATGATAAATAGAATAATCCTACCGCGGTTAACTGGTGTGCGCTCTGGTGATCTTTACTAAAAGATTTATTTATTTGGTTCAAGATGGTGTGCTCTTTGGCGGCGCAATCAAATTAAATAGTTCGACAGAGATGACGAAATGTTAAATACCATCAAACAGTGCCACATGTAGCTGCATCCAGAGAGCAGCGAGGCAACACAAATTTCATTTTAATTGGTCCATATACCTTTAATTGATCATTTTTCCTCTATTTGAATGTAAAATATATATTTTAGGGTTCATGCTTCATTGAAGAAATACACCTGCTAAGGAGTGTTATAGGTTGAAGCCGACCTGAAGCCAAGAGTCGAGGAAGCCGACCTTGAATGTAAATATATATTTGGTCAGGATACCCTCGGTGTAGGTTAGGCTCCATCGTTTAGATTCTGAAGCCGACCTT
>CM042172.1:5878278-5889681 GCA_023376005.1 Doryteuthis pealeii | reverse complement strand
TGAACAGACTCAAATAGATAGATAGATAGATAGATAGATAGATATGAACAGACTCAAATAGATAGATAGATAGATAGATATGAACAGACTCAAATAGAATAAATAGATAGATAGATATGAACAAGACTCAAATAGATAATAGATAGATAGATAGATATGAATAGACTCAAATAGATAGATAGATCAGATATGAATAGACTCAAATAGATAGATAGATAGATAGATAGATATGAACAGACTCAAATAGATAGATAGATAAATAGATAGATAGATAGATATGAACAGACTCAAATAGATAGATAGATAGATAGATAGATAGATATGAACAGACACAAATAGATAGATAGATAGATAGATAGATATGAATAGACTCAAATAGATAGATAGATAGATAGTAGATGAACAGATTCAAATAGATAAATAGATAATAGATAGATATGAACAGACTCAAATAGATAGATAGATAGATAGATAGATAGATATGAACAGACTCAAATAGATAGATAGATAGATAGATAGATAGATAGACATGAACAGACTCAAATAGATAGATAGATAGATGGATAGATAATAGATATGAACAGACTCAAATAGATAAATAGATAGATAGATAGATATGAACAGACTCAAATAGATAGATAGATAGATAGATATGAATAGACTCAAATAGATAGATAGATAGATAGATATGAACAGACTCAAATAGATAGATAGATAGATAGATATGAACAAACTTCAAATAGATAAATAGATAGATAGATAGATATGAACAGACTCAAATAGATAGATAGATAGATAGATATGAACAGACTCAAATAATAGATAGAAAATAATAGATAGATAGATATGAACAAGACTCAAATAGATAAATAAGATAGATAGATAGATATGAACAGACTCAAATAGATAGATAGATAGATAGATAGATATGAACAGACTCAAATTAGATAGATAGATAGATAGATAATAGATAGATAGATATGAACAGACTCAAATAGATAGATAGATAGATAGATAGATAGATATGAACAGACTCAAAATAATAGATAGATAGATAGATATGAACAGACTCAAATAGATAGATGATTAATATGAACAGACTCAAATAGATAGATAGATAATAGATAGATAGATAGATAGATAGATAGATAGATAGAGATAGATAGACTCAAATAGATAAATAGATAGATAGATAGATAGATAGATACGAACAGACTCAAATAGATAGATAGATAGATAGATAGATAGATAGATATGAACAGACTCCTTTTTCATATCACGGGCGCACTTTCCATGAATATTACTGAAAGCCCGCGAATTACGTGAAGTCACGCGAGAGCTAGTTAACCAGTCAGTTCCAGCGAGGATCCTAAGCAAGAAAGACGTTTCTTGTTTAGTTAGTTGAACGCACCTGCACGCGCGCTATGGTTAGTAAGAAATGAAAGTTTAGATTAAGAATAGAAGTCTTAAAGAATTAACAGAGCAAAGCTACTCAAACGAGAAGTAGCAGATACATGCTCTTCGTGTACGCTGTAACAAGGAAACCTTCCTCAATTGTACATTGACATATTGCTGAATACATCTGTTCCTTACAGTTTAACCCCGTGTTGAGTGATTATTTATTGACCCTTAAACAGGTCATAACAGTTTCAAATATTTTTTATCTGCATTCTTATTTAGTTTCTAATTTAATATATATTTCATTTCATTAAAACTTAAATTTCTTGCCCTCGGAGGGTGTATATGTTTGCTTGTATATTAAAAAACAACAACAAAAAGAAAACAAAGTTTTTTAAGCTAAAAAATAATACCAGGTATAGCTTTCCACATTTTGTGAGAAAATGTGTTTAAGATTGTACTAAGATGTTGCTGTCCAGTAAGTTAACCCTTACGCCAAGGTGACTTCTGGATATCCCTGTAAAACGAGACAAAGGGTATATTTAGCAGAGCAAAGCTACTCAAGTGAGAAGTAGCAGATACATGTTCTTCGTGTACGCTGTAACAAGGAAACCCTCCTCAATTGTACATTGACATATTGCTGAATACATCTGTTCTCTACATTTTATCACCGTGTTGAGGATTATTTATTGACCCTTAAACAGGCCATAACAGTCTGCGATCCTCTGCTTTTGGTATGTAGCTGCTTTTGTCATTAAAATATATGAAAAAAAGACATACTTTAAAACATCTGAATTGACTAATCAATAATTCTGTATAATTATTCTTTGAAAAAAATTGACATTTCAATTGATATTGTGCAGTGAGAGCAAATGATATCAAATATTATTTTCTAAAAAATATACATATATTTAATATTCTTTGAAAAAAAAAATGATATTTCAATTAATATTGTGCTTTGAGAAAAATTGATATTTCAATTGATATTGTGCGGTGAGAAAAATTGATATCAAATATCATTTTCTGGGAAATATACATATATTTAATATTGTGAGAAACTCTCGGTTTGCACTCCTGCACCTTCGTTGCACAATGTCTAGACACCCAACGTTGTGATATTATGAGCTGGCAGATTCGAAGGCACGAGTCAGAGACAGGTTCACAAGGATTAAAAAACAAAAACAGGATAACAGGACACTGATGGAAGAGGAAGTTGTGACACCTTTGCAGTTTGTGGTGGTCTATTTCAGCAGGCAAGAAAGTTGTTTTAAGACTAAGTTGACTACTGGCTTCACTGATGTGTCTCCCTGGCTATCTTCTATCTCTGCTGCTACTGATGATACTATCACCCTAACGGCCGGGTTCCAAACTGAATAAGGCTTAAATAAATTTGGAAGAGACAATTTACAAACGTAAATACCGAGAGTAATTTTTTTCTGGAGGGGAGGGTTGTATTACCCCTCTACAGATGATGAAGTCGGTGTATTTTAAGTACTGATAGTTTATTTCGGGATAGAAAATCGTTTCGAAATTATATGATATTCACTGCTCAACAAAATGACATGATTATCTACTGTCGACTTTCTTTAGGGAATAAATTGATATATTGCATTATGAATTCTAAAATCTCTTCATATCGCTTTTTCATCATCCAAATATACGTCTGTTTAAATCTATCTTTTCATATCTATCTACCTACCTACCTATCTCAGCTTGTTCATATCTATCTATCTATCTATCTATCTATCTATCTATCTGTTTATATCTACCTTTCTATTTCAGGCTGTTCATATCTACCTATATTTATTCATATCTATATGTTCACATCTTACCTATCTATACCTATCTTTATGTTCATATCTATCTACCTATATATCTATCTTGTATGTTCATATCTATCTATCTATCTATCTATCTATCTATCTATTTATATGTTCATATCTATCTATCTATCTATCTATCTATCTATATGTTCATATCTATCTATCTATCTATCTATCTATATGTTCATATCTATCTATCTGTTCATATCTATATGTTCTATCTATCTATCTTTTCATATCTATCTATCTGTTCATTATCTATCTATCTATCTATCTATCTATCTATCTATCTATCTATCTATCTATCTATATGTTCATATCTATCGATCTATCTATCTATCTATATCTTTCATATCTATCTATCTATCTATCTATTCATATATATACTATCTATCTATCTGTTCAAATCTATCTGTTCATATCTATCTGTTCATACTATCTATTCAATCTATCTGTCATATCTATCTATCTATCTATCTATCTTTCATATCTATCTATCTATCTATCTATCTATTTTCATATCTTATATATCTATCATGTTCATATCTATCTATCTATCTATATATATATATATCGATCGGATCGATCGATCTAGCTAAGTCCCTTTATATCCATCTATTTATCTTAGTCACTTCATGCTTTAAGCTAAAAGATTTATGGCGGGAATACGGTGTACTTAAAAATTCAACACTCTGCATTTCGAGAAATAAACATTAATATAAAGGTGTTTTAGAAAAAATAAATTGGTATCATTTTGTAATCTAATAACTTTGCCAATTTAACAGCATGTGTATAAACAACTCAAAATTCTGTGTTTTAATGGGACCATAGGAACTTTAGGCACCCTTTTGCGATCTCGTTTCATAAGGACATTTTTTTCGTTTACACTATCAAAATCCGATTGTTTGTTAACAGATGATTTTTTAGAGTTTTTTTAACCCCTAACCCCTAACAACCGGATTTTGACGGTGTAAATGAAAAAAACTGTCCTCATGAAACGAGATCGCAAAAGGGGTGCCTAAAGGTTATATGGTCCTTTTAATGTTTAAATGCCTTTTATTTTCCTGTGAATGGTATATCTCTACTTGAAAAGAAAATGCGTTTCAGCATTAAACAAACTTTGAGTTAATTCTATACATGCTGTTAAAATTGGCAAAGTTATTAGATTACAAAATGATACCAATTTATTTTTTCTAAAACACCTTTTATATTAATGTTTATTTCTCGAAAATGCAGAGTGTTGATTTTAAGTACACCGTATTCCGCCATAAATCTTTTAGCTTAAAGCATGAAGTGACTAAGATAAATAGATGGATATAAAGGGACTTAGCTAGATCGATCGATCGATCGATATATATATATATAGATAGATAGATAGATATGAACAAATAGATAGATATATAGATATGAACAAATAGATAGATAGATAGATAGATAGATATGAACAGATAGATAGATAGATAGATAGATATGAACAGATAGATTGATAGATAGATATGAACAGATAGATATGAACAGATAGATTTGAACAGATAGATAGATAGATATATATGAATAGATAGATAGATAGATAGATATGAACAGATAGATAGATAGATAGATAGATAGATATGAACATATAGATAGATAGATAGATATGAACATATAGATAGATAGATAGATAGATAGATAGATAGATAGATAATGAACAGATAGATAGATATGAAAAGATAGATAGATATAACATATAGATATGAACAGATAGATAGATATGAACATATAGATAGATAGATAGATAGATAGATATGAACATATAGATAGATAGATAGATAGATAGATAGATATGAACATATAAATAGATAGATAGATAGATAGATAGATAGATAGATATGAACATACAGATAGATATATAGGTAGATAGATATGAACATAAAGATAGGTATAGATAGGTAGATAGATGTGAACATATAGATATGAATAAATATAGGTAGATATGAACAGCCTGAAATAGAAAGGTAGATATAAACAGATAGATAGATAGATAGATAGATAGATAGATAGATATGAACAAGCTGAGATAGGTAGGTAGGTAGATAGATATGAAAAGATAGATTTAAACAGACGTATATTTGGATGATGAAAAAGCGATATGAAGAGATTTTAGAATTCATAATGCAATATATCAATTTATTCCCTAAAGAAAGTCGACAGTAGATAATCATGTCATTTTGTTGAGCAGTGAATATCATATAATTTCGAAACGATTTTCTATCCCGAAATAAACTATCAGTACTTAAAATACACCGACTTCATCATCTGTAGAGGGTAATACAACCCCTCCCCTCCAGAAAAAAATTACTCTCGGTATTTACGTTTGTAAATTGTCTCTTCCAAATTTATTTAAGCCTTATTCAGTTTGGAACCCGGCCGTTAGGTGATAGTATCATCAGTAGCAGCAGAGATAGAAGATAGCCAGGGAGACACATCAGTGAAGCCAGTAGTCAACTTAGTCTTAAAACAACTTTCTTGCCTGCTGAAATAGACCACCACAAACTGCAAAGGTGTCACAACTTCCTCTTCCATCAGTGTCCTGTTATCCTGTTTTGTTTTTTAATCCTTGTGAACCTGTCTCTGACTCGTGCCCTTCGAATCTGCCAGCTCATAATATCACAACGTTGGTGTCTAGACATTGTGCAACGAAGGTGCAGGAGTGCAAACCGAGAGTTCTCACAATATTAAATATATGTATATTTCCCAGAAAATGATATTTGATATCAATTTTTCTCACCGCACAATATCAATTGAAATATCAATTTTTCTCAAAGCACAATATTAATTGAAATATCATTTTTTTTTTCAAAGAATATTAAATATATGTATATTTTTTAGAAAATAATATTTGATATCATTTGCTCTCACTGCACAATATCAATTGAAATGTCAATTTTTTTCAAAGAATAATTATACAGAATTATTGATTAGTCAATTCAGATGTTTTAAAGTATGTCTTTTTTTCATATATTTTAATGACAAAAGCAGCTACATACCAAAAGCAGAGGATCGCAGACTGTTATGGCCTGTTTAAGGGTCAATAAATAATCCCTCAACACGGTGATAAAATGTAGAGAACAGATGTATTCAGCAATATGTCAATGTACAATTGAGGAGGGTTTCCTTGTTACAGCGTACACGAAGAACATGTATCTGCTACTTCTCACTTGAGTAGCTTTGCTCTGCTAAATATACCCTTTGTCTCGTTTTACAGGGATATCCAGAAGTCACCTTGGCGTAAGGGTTAACTTACTGGACAGCAACATCTTAGTACAATCTTAAACACATTTTCTCACAAAATGTGGAAAGCTATACCTGGTATTATTTTTTAGCTTAAAAAACTTTGTTTTCTTTTTTGTTGTTTTTTAAATATACAAGCAAACATATACACCCTCCGAGGGCAAGAAATTTAAGTTTTAATGAAATGAAATATTATATTAAATTAGAAACTAAATAAGAATGCAGATAAAAAATATTTGAAACTGTTATGACCTGTTTAAGGGTCAATAAATAATCACTCAACACGGGGTTAAACTGTAAGGAACAGATGTATTCAGCAATATGTCAATGTACAATTGAGGAAGGTTTCCTTGTTACAGCGTACACGAAGAGCATGTATCTGCTACTTCTCGTTTGAGTAGCTTTGCTCTGTTAATTCTTTAAGACTTCTATTCTTAATCTAAACTTTCATTTCTTACTAACCATAGCGCGCGTGCAGGTGCGTTCAACTAACTAAACAAGAAACGTCTTTCTTGCTTAGGATCCTCGCTGGAACTGACTGGTTAACTAGCTCTCGCGTGACTTCACGTAATTCGCGGCTTTCAGTAATATTCCATGGAAAGTGCCGCCCGTGATATGAAAAAGGAGTCTGTTCATATCTATCTATCTATCTATCTATCTATCTATCTATTTGAGTCTGTTCTATCTATCTATCTATCTATCTATCTATTTATCTATCTATCTATCTATCTATCTATCTATTTATCTATCTATCTCTATCTATCTATCTATCTATCTATCTATCTATTTGAGTCTGTTCATATCTATCTATCTATCTATCTATTTGAGTCTTTCTATCTATCTATTATCTATCTATCTATCTATCTATCTATCTATCTATCTATCTATCTATTTGAGTCTGTTCATATCTATCTATCTATCTATCTATCTATTTGAGTCTGTTCTATCTATCTATCTATTTATCTATTTGAGTCTGTTCATATCTATCTATCTATCTATTTATCTATCTAATCTATCTATCTATCTATCTATCTATCTATCTATCTATCTATCTATTTATCTATTATCTATCTATCTATCTATCTATTTATCTATCTATCTATCTATCTATCTATCTATCTATCTATTTGAGTCTGTATCTATCTATCTATCTATCTATCTATCTATCTATATCTATCTATTTGAGTCTGTTCATATCTATCTATCTATCTATTATCTATTTGAATCTGTTCATATCTATCTATCTATCTATTTATCTATTTGAGTCTATTCATATCTATCTATCTATCTATCTATCTATTTCTGTTCATATCTATCTATCTATCTATCTATCTATCTATTTGAGTCTGTCATCTATATCTATCTATCTATCTATATCTATCTATCTATCTATCTATCTATTGAGTCTATCATCTATCTATCTATCTATCTATCTATCTATCTATCTATCTATTTATCTATTTGAGTCTTTCTATCTATCTATCTATCTATCTATTTGAGTCTGTTCATATCTATCTCATCTATCTATCTATCTATTTGAGTCTGTTCATATCTATCTATCTATCTATCTATTTGAGTCTGTTCATATCTATCTATCTATCTATCTATTTGAGTCTGTTCATATCTATCTATCTATCTATCTATCTATCTAATTTGAGTCTGTTCATATCTATCTATCTATCTATCTATTTGAGTCTGTTCATATCTATCTATCTATCTATCTATCTATTTGAGTCTGTTCATATCTATCTATCTATCTATCTATCTATCTTTGAGTCTGTTCATATCTCTCTATCTATCTATTTGAGTCTGTTCATATCTATCTATCTATCTAAATATTTGAGACTGTTCATATCTATCTATCTATCTATCTATCTGTTGTGATGTTAATCCAACAGTAAAAAGAAGTCAAGTCGAGGTAGGGTAAAATAAGACAAGTGTATTTACAATAATGGTACAGGAACGGCTAGCTTGCCGTTAACGGTAACAGTACAACCTTTTCACTCGGTGTCTCACTATTTATAGTGAGAACCGGTGTATATTCTCCACTGTAGGAACGGCCGGTACAACAATTAGTTACTTGAAGTAACTCTGTTCCCTAAATTTATTTCAACTAATAATCATCCTTAGTAAACAATTATACTATCATATGATAATTATTGAATAAAAATAGAAAAAAAATGAACATTGAAAATATAGTTGGGACTTTTTTTATATACCGGTCTGGGTATATACACTGCGAGAGAGCGAGTTCTATTCTTATTAATGGTCCAAGTAAACAACCGTTTATCAATATACAACACTATAATAGAATATTTAGAAATTCATCAAATTTTGGCATTAGATAACCCATGAGGAGTTGATATGCCGTTAAACAAATAAACCAAAATTTATTAAATCTAAGAATTGTAGGAATAAATTTGGAAGACACGTGAGTGAAAGAAAGAACCAGAAATACTATTCATGAGAATTAGCATTAGATAACCCATTGAAGGTTCCCGAGCCCGAGAAGGTTCCCGAGTCCGACAGGAAATATCTGAAGAAGGCCGGAGAGCATATCGGCCGAAACGGTGTACAGATAACAATAAAGATGAGAACAATAGTCCGAATAACACAGATGATACTAACCCAAAGGGAGTTGATATGGCGTTAAATAAACCAAAATTTATTAAATCTAAGAATTGTACGAATACATTTGGAAGACACCGGAGCGAAACAAAGAACTATTTCTAAGAGCCGGTTGTGAGAGTGCTGACATCATCAGACGATTATGTGAGGCGATAATAATTTGAAATGTCGTCTTATTTTTCAAATTAACAATTTGATAGGTCTATTTTATTTTGGGAGAATATACTGCGGTGAGATGAGACAAAAAAAACATTTTGTTTTGGGACATAAATGGGAGAAATTGGTTTGGAGACGTCAAGGGGAGACATTCAATCAAAAGAACATCGTCCCTACAACAAACTATGAACGAATTAAATAGATAGATAGATAGGAAAGCTACACACACATACACAACACACACACATATATTATATTATATATATATATATGTTGTGTGTGTGTGTGTGTGTGTTGTAGAGAGAGAGAGAGAGACAGAGAGAGCACCTGTATTATCATTGATAATAATATGAAGAACAATATATGTATACAAAAAGATTGGAATATAGATATATACATAGAAGGAATAAGGTGAGATAAAGAGACTGAGATATATATATGAATAGACTATGATATGCAGGTAGATTGAGAGATATTAATAGAATGTGATATATATGAATAAGCTCAGTTGGATAGAAACAAACAAACCAACAAGAAGATTGAGATAGATTCATATATAGATAGCCTGTTCATATGTGATTTCGTTGTTCATATCTAAGATAGATAGATAGATATTAACAACGAAATCACATATGAACAGACTAAGATAGATAGATAGATAAATAAATAGATAGATAGATAGATAGATAGATTAGATAGATAGATAGATAGATAGATAGATAGATATTAACAACGAAATCACACATGAACAGACTAAGATAGATAGATAGAGAGAGAGATGGGAACATAGATAGATAGATAGATAGATAGATATGAAGAACGAAATCACATATGAACAGACTAAAATAGATAGATAGGAACATATAGATAGATAGATAGATAGATAAGAACATAGAGAGAGAGAGAGATATGAACAATGAAATCACATATGAACAGACTAAGATAGATAGATAGGAATATATAGATAGATTGATAGAGAGATAGATAGACAGATAAGAACATAGATAGATAGATAGATAGATATGAACAATGAAATCACATACGAACAGACTAAAATAGATAGATAGGAACATATAGATAGATAGATAGACAGATAAGAACATAGATAGATAGAAGAGAGAACATATGAACAATGAAATCACATATGAACAGACTAAGATAGATATGAATAGATAGATAGATAGATAGATAGACAGATAAGAACATAGATAGATAGATAGATAGATAGATAGATATGAACAACGAAATCACATATGAACAAACTAAGATAGATAGATAGATAGGAACATAGATAGATAGAGAGCTGGGAACATAGATAGATAGATAGATAGATAGATAGATAGATAGATAGATAGATATGAACAACGAAATCACATATGAACAAACTAAGATAGATAGATAGGAACAGTCTAGGATAGATAGACAGATAAGAACATAGATATATAGAGGGACAGAGATATGAACAATGAAATCACATATGAACAGACTAAGATAGATAGATAGGAACATAGATAGATAGATAGATGGTAACATAGATAGATAGATAGAGAGAGATATGAACAACAAAATCACATATGAACAGTCTAGGATAGATAGATAGATAGGAACATAGATAGATAGATAGATTAGATGGTAACATAGATAGATAGATATATATAGAGAGAGATATGAACAACAAAATCACATATGAACAGACTAGGATAGATAGATAGATAGGATCATATATAGATAGAGAGATAGATAGATAGATAGATAGATAGATACTAACAACGAAATCACATATGAACAGACTAAATAGATAGATAGATAGATAGATAGGAACATTGATAGATAGAGAGATGGGAACATATATAGATAGATAGATAGATAGATAGATATGAACAACGAAATTACAAAATGAACAGATTAGGATAGATAGATAGGAACATATAGATAGAGAGAATATAGATAGATAGATAGAGAGATATGAACAACAAAATCACATATGAACAAACTAAGATAGATAGATAGATAGGAACATAATAGATAGGAAGATAGATAGATAGATAGATAGATAGATATTAACAACGAAATCACACATGAACAGACTAATATAGATAGATAGATAGATAGATAGATAATAGATACA
>CM042172.1:5865778-5873278 GCA_023376005.1 Doryteuthis pealeii | reverse complement strand
CTCCGTCTTTTCCTATCTATCTTCTATCTATTACCCAGTCTTTCTATATCTATCAATCTATGTCTTCATATCTATCTATCTATCTATCTATCTATGCCTTCATGTCTATCTATCTATCTATCTATCTATCTATCTATCTATCACAGTCTGTTCACATCTATCTATCTATCTATCTATCTATCTATCTATGTCTTCCTATCTATCTATCTATCTATCTATCACAGTCTGTTCATATTATCTATCTATCTATCTATCTATCACGTCTGTTCACATCTATCTATCTATCTATCTCAATCTGTGTCAAAGTCTGGTGAACGGGCGGGGTAAATTTTTTAGACTTACCATCACTATCTTCATATTCTTATCTTATTCCTTTTATCTCTGCTATTTACACTTCGCGGTTGCGTCAATCGGGAACTCCATCAGAAACGACTGCCAGGACTAGGGTAGGTACGAGCTGGCACAGGTTAATGCACAACAAACACAACGGTATTTCCAAAAGCAATACTAACAATTTCCATGCATCCCAAGAGCTTTGAAGACCTTACTTTTTATTAACCTCGTACGTAGATAGATATAAATATATTACACACACACACACACACACACACACAATGTGTGCCTATGTAGATGTTACTTATAGATTTATATAAGGAATTATTTCAAATCCAAAAGGAAATTAATATAAGATTATTAATAAATTAATTATATTTATTTTTCTTGTTATTATTTAAAGGCCGCCTCAAGAAAACTGGGCTCATTTATTGAGTTTACCGTCGAAATAAATTTATAATAGCCAAACATATATATATATATATATATATATATATATATATATATATATATATATATATATATTAAGAGAGTTTCATAATTTGCTTGAAGCATTGTGTATGTATTGGTTAGGAGGTTGATTTAGAAGGCTATCACAATGCAGTTTGGAATAAATAAAAAATATAATACGGTAACAATGGTGTTGTGTGTTGACCTGTAATTTTTTATTATTTCTTGAATTTTCGAGGTAATACCTCTTTATCAAAAGAATTGAACTGAAGCAGTCCAGCTATGGTATTTCTTCCTAAATGAATTTTTTTTTTTAATTCATTTAGGTAGACTGCCATAGCTGTACTGCTTCAGTTCAATTCTTTTGATAAAGAGGTATTACCTCGAAAATTCAAGAAAAATAAAAAAATTACAGGTCAACACACAACACCATTGTTACCGTATTATTTTTTTTTTATTTATTCCAAACTGCATTGTGATAGCCTTCTAAATCACCTCCTAACCAACTATATATATATATATATAATATATATATATATATATATATATATATATTAACCGGAGATTAAGAAATTAACTAGGTGTCACACTGGGTGGTTCGAAAAAAGGTCCAACTTAGAATAATACCAACTTACCTGGTAATATATATATTATATATATATATATATATATATATATATATATTACCAGGCAAGTTGTTATTATTCTAAGTTGGACCTTTTTTCCAACCACCCAGTGTGATACCTAGTTAATTTCTTAATCCCCGACCCCTAAGACGATGTGAAAGAACTGAAAGCGAAATCTTTCAAGGTTTATTGTATATAAAGACTCGTTTATTTTCTGTTTACCATGTTCAATAAAGTTACCTGTCTGTTGAAACTCATTGGTACACCCAGATACCTGTGTTTAGAAATAGATCTATAAACGCAAAATTACAAATTTTAAGCCTTTTTCTATACCAACAATATCATACTGTGTGTGTGTGTGTGTGTGTGTGTGGTGTGGAAAGAGAGAAATGGATTCTTTTATATATATATATATATATATATATATATATATGCTATATATGCTCCCCATCTCCCTGGGGTTGAGCACTTTGGGGGATTTCGCTGATGACCGCCAACTAAAGCTTAAAAGCAACGCTCTCCTATAAAAAGGGATGGAGCACTCTATGGCGGCCTTTACATACATAGAGATGGGTGTATTAAAACTAATTAATTCTGTGGGTGAATATATAGCCTAGCGGTTAAGGTGTCTGACTGACATTGAACCGATCTGATTTCAATCCCGGTTGTAAGTAGCTAACAAATGTCTAGCCACACTGAAGAGATTTGATTAATCGAAACACGTGTCTGTGGATGACTATATATACATACATATATATATATAGATGTGTGTGTGTGTGTGTGTGTGTATGCATCTATATTTATGCAGAGAAATGAATACATTTTTGTCATAACAGTATCGTGATTGAAGCTTTATTTACCAAGATAGAAATGAACAATGAATGGAACGTTAATTCTTTTTCAGAATACAAGGTGCGTCATAAAAGTGCGGTGTTCGAATTTGTATTTACCAGGACATACTTTTTTGACGCACCTTATATATATAAATATATATAATATATATATATATATATATATATATATAGAGAGAGAGAGAGAGAGAGAGAGAGAGAGAGAGAGAATGTGAGGGAGTAAGATGGGTTAGGAAGAGAGTAAGAGTGTAATAGAGATGAAGTGGGAGAGTTTTGAGATGGTTAGGAGGGAAAGAGAGGGGGAGTGTACTCTTTGCCTTGAGAGTAATTGAATTACTTTGAAAAGTCAGTTTTCTTTCCATTATCCCAATTTGATATACAACATAGAAAAGCTCTTAAATGTTGACTTTGCGTTGGTGAATGAATCACCGGCATCACGTGATATTTTCAGCCAATGGAGAACTCGAATGAACATCTATAAAAACAAAAAAGAAATGATAAGCTGACGGGAGCGCGTTCATTTACCTCCCAAATCAAGAGTTGATTGAAGTTATTCGATGTAGTTTTGCGTGGGTATTTTAAGTATGTTCGAGTATTTGTGTGATTTTATATATATATATATATATATATATATATATTATATATATATATATATATATCTATTATAATGGAGATTGTGTGTTTTTCTGTCTGTAACCGAAACTAAATCACTACTCAAGTCACAATTCCATTAGTAATTGACGTCACATTCACCATGAATTTATCCTTATTTTAACCTCAATTATCAATAAAATTGTTTTACATTATTTATACTGTTAACCATATCTACATACTAATAACATGCAATTGTATTTATATATACAACAAAATGGCGGTTTACAGTGTGAATGGGAAGGCTAATTTGCATATTGATATTAAAAATGTAATTTTAATAAATATATGCTTAGTATTATTGGTTTCTAACTGTTTGGCTTTATTTTAATGAATATAAGCACAAATCTCTTCAATGAATCTTAAAGAAATCCATTAACAAGAAAAAATAACTGTCATTTTATTCTTTACTTCCTCTTTTCACTAAATACTTAAATTAGAAAAAATAACAATGAAAGACGAGAGTGATGGAAGATTAAATTTCAGTTTGTTCTATTTTTCGATTATATCCCCTCTGTTTAAAATATTTTTATCTGCATTCTTATTTAGTTTCATTAGCGTTTCTAATTTAATACGATATTTCATTACATTAAACTTAAATACTTGCACCCGGGGGGTGCATATATTTGCTAGTATATATAATCCAATTGCCGTTTCAACTTTTCCGTCGCAGTGGCATCAGTAAATAATCCAAAAGTGCTCAATATATTAAATCACAGAGCAGTACTACTAAATATTATTATTAGAGGAAAAAATAAAGGATCTAACCATGGTTTCAATCAAATTAAAAATGATTTCTTCAGGACCTACCCTACGTTAAATAAGTCCGATGTAATTCCTTAGTTTAAATTCTAAATATTAGCTGGTAATATATATATATATATATATATATATATATATATATATATATATATAAGAGAGAGAGAGAGAGGAGAGAGAGAGAGCGCATTTTTTTTATTAATTCCAACGTTTGACTAGCAGCGTTCTGTTCTTCTGCTAACGGTCATTTTCCCGTCTTATTTTTTGTTGATGACCGACCCACGTGCGGTCGATGCATGATATTACGAGGGTCCTCATATATTAATGAGGAGGGCCGGGTGTTGCATTTTTAAACCGTCGAGAGAAAGGCCCCGAAACGGTTTGCACACTCTCTCCTGATGAGCCCATTCAGTTTGTAAACATCTTTTGTTTTTTCATTTTATGATATTCATATATATATATATATATATATATATATATATATAATATGTGTGTGTGTGTGTGTGATTATGTGTATTACTCGTTGTGGCTTTGCATGTGTATTCTGTATATGCTTACTTTGTTAAGTATGTGTATTTAAGTATATTGAGTCTTTGTGTGAGCTTATATATATATATATATATGAAATATATGTGTATTTGGGCAGCATATTTTCATTTAATGCATGTGAATTAAACAAAAGACACATCTCCTGTTTAACAATTTTATTTGTGATTTTCTCAAGTTTTCTGGCAAACTTTTTTAATATTGGATAGAATTCGTGGATAGTCCACCAAAGTTTCAGGTCCCGAGTACTTTCGGCACTTCAAAGTGCCATCATCAGGGTGATGTGTTTCAGTTTTTCAAATTATATTAATGGATGTGGAGGCTGGAAGGAGGAGAATTGATGGGAAAGGTTCTATAGGCATTTTAAAATGTGTGTACTGCATTGGAAATTAATTTGTTTAAGGATGGTTTGTATTGTTTTATGTATAAAGCAGGAGATGTGTCTTTTGGTTTTAATTCAACATGAATATATATATATATAATGTGTGTGTGTGTGTGTGTGTGTGTGTGTGTGTGTGTGTGTGTGTGTGGTGTGTGTGAGTGATTATATGTGTGTGCTTTTATATGCGAATATTACATCAACTAGATAATGTACCATTCCGTTTTTAATTGAATGGAAGAAAAAAGAACATGTTTCACAGAAAAAAAATATAATAAAAAAGAAGAAAGAGTAGGAGAAAGATAGAGAGAGGGTGAGCGCGCCAAATATTACCAGACAAAAAAACTCAAAAGACATTTTCAAAAATACAAACCCTGAGAAAATTTTAAATTTTCTAAAGAAGATCAACTTTTTCAACAAGACAAAACCAAAGATAACCAAATACCCACCATAAAATCGCTACTCTAAAGACTGAATTCCATATGTAAAACATTCTATATAACTTTTTCCTGGTATTAAATGACCCACAGAGGTTGATATGCCGTTAACAAAACTCAGACAATTCTTTCTTCTAGAATTACATTTGAAAAACAACAGAGATGTCATTTAATGTTAAAAATCACAGGTTTCATTATTTTTAAACTAATAATTAATTTTATTATCATTGTGACAATGATTTTGAAAGAAAATGTATAAAATTAAAGTGAAATAACAATTTTTATGGAGGTTGGATTGGATATTAATTTGATCAAAATTAAAATCAACATGGCAGCCAAAAAGGAAACCCAATATTTTAGCAAACAGCTTTCCTGATTGTTTGTTTTTTAAAACTAATATCGGAGTGATTTTTGTTTTATGCTTTTTTATTGGGCGCGGGGGGGGGGGTAACTATATCTTCCTCTTTTTTTTTTCAAATTATGGCGATGCGTTTTTTGAATCTTTATTGCATTTTAACTGGACAGCCGTTAATGAATTTAGAGCATTTTTTTTTCTTGGTTATTATTGGTGCCTCAAGTTCCTGGAAGCGAGTAAAATTTTTTATGGGCGTGAAATACTTGCACAAATAAGGCGTCAAATGTGAGGGAATGAGACAAAGAAATCGAGAAGAGAGGAAGGAAGAAAGGAAGAAAGAAAAGTTGCCGAGAAGAAAGAAGAGGAGTGGGAAAGAAAGAAAGAGAGAAAACTAGCTGAAGAAGAGAAAAGCAGTGTAAATACAAAACAGAAGAAGAGGGTAGAAAGAAAAGAAAAGAAAGAAAGAAGGGGGAGTAGAAAGAGAAAGAAAGAAAGAAAGAAAGAGGAGTGGAAGAAAGAAGAAGGGAGTAGAAAGAAAGAAGAAAGAAAGAAGGATGAAAGAGAAAGAAGGGACTGAAAGAGAAAGAAAAAAAGAAAGAAAGAGAGAGTAGAAAGAAAGAAAGAAGGGGTGAAGAGAAAGATAAGGGATTGAAAGAAAGAAAGAAAGAAGAGAAAGAAAAGAAAGGAAGAGGGTGGAAAAGAAAGAAATGAATGGAAAGAAAAAGAAAGAAGGGAGTAGAAAGAGAAAGAAAAAGAAGAGTGGAAAGAAAGAAAGAGGAGTGGAAAGAGAAGGAAACAAAGGTAGAAAGAGAAGAAAGAAGGGTGGAAAGAACAATAACGTGGAAGAGAAGAAGAAGGGGTGAAGAAAAACAAATAAGGGAGTGGAGAGAAGAAAGAGGGGTGGAAGAAAACAAAAGGGAGTGGAAAGAGAAAGAAAGAAGGGGTGAAGAAAAACAAATAAGGGAGTGGAAGAGAAAGAAAGAAGGGGTGGAAAGAAAACAAATAAGGGAGTGGAAGAGAAAGAAAGAGGGGTGAGAAAAACAAATAAGGAGTGGAAAGAGAAAGAAGCAGAGGCTTAGAAAGAGAAAGAAAGTGGTTGAAAGGAGAAAGAAAGAAAGAAAGAAAGAAAGAAAGAAAGGAGTGGAAAGAATAGAAAGAAGGGAGTAGAAGAAAAAGAAAGAAAGAAAGGAGTGAAAAGAATAAGAAAGAAGGGGTAGAAAGAGAAAGCAGCAAGAGACGTGGAAAAATAAGAAAGAAAGAGGGAATGGAAGAGAAAGAAAGAAAGGAGTAGAAAGAAAGGAGTGGGAAAAGAAAGAAAGAAGGGAGGAGAAAGAAAAGAAGAAAGGAAGTGGAAAGAAAAGAAAGAAGGGAGTGGAGAAAAAGAAAGAAGGGAGTAGAAAGAGGAAGAAAGAAAGAAGAAAGAAAGAAAGAAGAAAGAAAAGTAGTGGAAAAAGAAAGAAAGAAAGAGGATTATAAAGAAAGAAAACTTGCCGAGAAGAAAAGAAACAGTGGTTAAATAATTTTTCCTTTTGATATTATTGGTGCCTCAAATTCTCGGAAGCGAGTCAATTTTTATGATCGTGAATTACTTGGATAAAATAAGGCGTCCAATGGTGAGGGAAAGAGACAACGAAATTGAGAAAAAAGAACGATTAAAAATAACAAATCGTAAATAAGAATTTGTTAAATATTCAACATGCAAATGAGATGCAAATTAGATGCAAATAAAACTGACATAAATAATCCAGTCATTTTTTACAGGCATTATGCTAATTATACCTATAAAATATCTGAAAAGGAGAAAAAGATTGGAAAGAAAAAGAAAGAAAACTAATTTTAAAGAAAGAAAGAAGAAAGAAAGAAAGAAAAAGAAAGAAAAATTAGCTGTAAAGAAGGAAAAAAGCGTTGAAACGAAAAGAAAGAAAGAATAACTAGCCGTAGAGATAAGAAAGAAAGAAAGGAAAAGAAAGAAGAAAGAAAGACAAATTGAGGAGAAAGAAAAACAAAATTGAGGAGAAAGAAACGAAAGTAAAGAAAGAAAAGAAAGAAAGAAAGGAAGAAAACTAGCCGAGAGAAAGAAAGAAAGAAAGAAAGAAAGAAGAAGAAAGAAAGA
>CM042172.1:5862893-5865678 GCA_023376005.1 Doryteuthis pealeii | reverse complement strand
AAGAAAGAAAGAAAGAAAGAAAGAAAACTAGCCGAGATGAAAGAAAGAAAGGAAGAAAGAAAGAAAAAAGAAAGAAGAAAAAGCCGAGTTGGAAGAAAGAAGAAAGAAGGAAAACAGAAAGAAGAAAACTAGCTTAAAGAAAGAAGAAAGAAAGAAAGAAAGAAGAAAACTAGCCGGATGAAAGAAAGAAAGAAAGAAAGAAAGAAAGAAAATTAGCTGTAAGAAAGTAAAAAAGTTGAACGAAGAAAAAAAAAGAGAAGAAAACTAGCCGAGATGAAAGAAAGAAAGGAAGAAAGAAAAAACTAGCCGAGATGAAAGAAAGAAGAAGAAAGAAGAAAAAAAGAAAGAAAATTAGCGAGATGAAAGAAAAAAAAAAGAAAAGAAAGAAAAGAAAACTAGCCGAGAGAAAGAAAGAAAGAAAGAAAGAAAATAGCTGTTTAAAGAAAGTAAAAGCAGTTTGAACAAAGAAAAAAAGAAGAAACTAGCCGAGATGAAGAAGAAAGGAGAAGAAGAAAGAAAGAAAACTTAGTTAAAAAAACGGACGAAAGAAAGAAAGAAAGAAGAAAGAAAAAAAAAAAAAAAAAAAAAAAAAAAAAAAAAAAAAAAAAAAAAAAAAAAAAAAAAAAAAAAAAAAAAAAAAAAAAAAAAAAAAAAAAAAAAAAAAAAAAAAAAAAAAAAAAAAAAAAAAAAAAAAAAAAAAAAAAAAAAAAAAAAAAAAAAAAAAAAAAAAAAAAAAAAAAAAAAAAAAAAAAAAAAAAAAAAAAAAAAAAAAAAAAAAAAAAAAAAAAAAAAAAAAAAAAAAAAAAAAAAAAAAAAAAAAAAAAAAAAAAAAAAAAAAAAAAAAAAAAAAAAAAAAAAAAAAAAAAAAAAAAAAAAAAAAAAAAAAAAAAAAAAAAAAAAAAAAAAAAAAAAAAAAAAAAAAAAAAAAAAAAAAAAAAAAAAAAAAAAAAAAAAAAAAAAAAAAAAAAAAAAAAAAAAAAAAAAAAAAAAAAAAAAAAAAAAAAAAAAAAAAAAAAAAAAAAAAAAAAAAAAAAAAAAAAAAAAAAAAAAAAAAAAAAAAAAAAAAAAAAAAAAAAAAAAAAAAAAAAAAAAAAAAAAAAAAAAAAAAAAAAAAAAAAAAAAAAAAAAAAAAAAAAAAAAAAAAAAAAAAAAAAAAAAAAAAAAAAAAAAAAAAAAAAAAAAAAAAAAAAAAAAAAAAAAAAAAAAAAAAAAAAAAAAAAAAAAAAAAAAAAAAAAAAAAAAAAAAAAAAAAAAAAAAAAAAAAAAAAAAAAAAAAAAAAAAAAAAAAAAAAAAAAAAAAAAAAAAAAAAAAAAAAAAAAAAAAAAAAAAAAAAAAAAAAAAAAAAAAAAAAAAAAAAAAAAAAAAAAAAAAAAAAAAAAAAAAAAAAAAAAAAAAAAAAAAAAAAAAAAAAAAAAAAAAAAAAAAAAAAAAAAAAAAAAAAAAAAAAAAAAAAAAAAAAAAAAAAAAAAAAAAAAAAAAAAAAAAAAAAAAAAAAAAAAAAAAAAAAAAAAAAAAAAAAAAAAAAAAAAAAAAAAAAAAAAAAAAAAAAAAAAAAAAAAAAAAAAAAAAAAAAAAAAAAGTAAAAAAAAAAAAAAAAAAAAAAAAAGAAAAAAAAAAAAAAAAAAAAAAAAAGAGCAATGTAATGTATAGACCATAATTTGTATGCTTGTTTGTTTTGTTTTACGGCATACCAACCTCGGTGGGCCATTTAATACCAACAAAGTTTTGGAATAAATTCATTCTCGGTGAGTACTTATTTTTCATAAACATTTTTTTTCTCTTTTACCCATAGTTGGGACCCTAACAGGTACTACCACTCTGGTTCAGATTAGACCTGAGAGCAATGGTGAAGACGTACTCCATATTCCCCAGAGCTGCAGAACTGGAATATAACCATCAGATAGATTTTAACGTCATACCCGGGACATGAAGACCCTCAGCCTCTGCCTTCTAGCACATATATAATAAAAGAGTTGGGGCTTGCCATGAAGGCAATAGGGTTGGGACAATCATATAGGTGCTCGGGATTGACGTGACCACCCAGCTGACCGCCCGTCTAGCCTAAGTAGGGGCTAAAGTAGAGTGTTGCATGTTATGGACTGCTCAGCCACCAGGGTTCCATCCTTAAGCATCATGTGTCGCCACATACGGTCAACAGGTGGTCTCATTGGGAGAATATTACCCCTCCGCAGAGGTGCAGTCAATGTATTCTAAAACACTAGGAGTCAGGGCTGGATACAGTGGTTCGTTAGAGAATACAAATACATAACATACAAATCTCTCCAATCTCTTTCTTTACACTCAAAGAGACCAACACATATAAGGAGTAGTTAAAAAGGGGAGGCGCGTGGTGTAATGGTTAAAGTCATGGGGAAATGGACTCGTCGCCCCGAGTTCAAATCCTGGACGTGGTAATTGCATTTCACTTAGCGCTAATATCCTTGTGAAAGGTATGAATCCTACTCTCCCTCCAGCTATGGGTAAATAGTAGGGCAGACTGGGCTCTTTAACCTTGGTTAGGCAACCGGTCTAGGAGAAGGAAAACTCTGAATTCAAACCTGTTGAATTCCGCTTAAAAAATGACCTTGTCTCACATCCTGCTCGTGTGGAGGGGTTGGTAAATAGATATAAGGAGTAGGTAATCAAGATATATATGTCTTAGGAAGTGAGCATTTCCTTTGTTTATTGATTTCAAAGCACAGAATTCGGTGTATATCGCATAAATGCTTCCTGGCTTCCTGGTCTCCTGTCCTAAAAACGCTAAGCGGTGCCTGCTGAAAAACC
>CM042172.1:5825393-5855393 GCA_023376005.1 Doryteuthis pealeii | reverse complement strand
CATGAAGCCAAACCCACAAATTCCAAAAGGACACCCATAAATTAGAGGTCATTGGGTTATCACTAAAAACATCCGAAAGCTTTTACTATTGTGCCTCTTAATATGTTTATTTTCATATTTACAATAGGATAGGCTGGCATATTTTTATTTATTTTTCATTTCAAATGATGTTTAAAAACGTACAGCGAATTTTGTGTTACGTGCAGACCAAATTAGGCTAGTAAGGTAAGGTAACACTGTAGTTGGGTTCATGCCTTTTCCAAGTGTATTAGCACTATGTAGAATGGAAACAGTATCGTTCGGGATTTGAACACGGGTCGTCATTTCTAATGACGATACACGTTGCGCGTCAAGCGCCTCCAACTCTCTGTATATATCTGTTTGTTTTATGATAACAAGTTATTGACTCAGAAACTCTATCTATACATTAGTACTCTTGTTCCTTAATTGCATGACCGTTATCGTCTTGCCACAACTCCCCTCTGGACCGATATCAAAATATAAATACTAAAACGTAGAGTAATTATCATTTCAGTCTATTAATACACGTGTTTCTTAATTGTACGGCCGTTGTCATCTTGCAACACCCTCTGGTGAAAAATAAGACCGTCCAAATCGTCCAAGATGAAATGCAAAAATGTAAATCCTGATTATCTAGTGTTGCTTATCTGTCAAATTTTTATTTCTTATGAGTGTTGTCACCTCAGCTAAATAATGGGCCATTCCGTTTTTATTATAAAGAAGGAAAGGGAAGAAAAAGGACATGTTACACAAAAAAATATAACAAGAAAGAAAGAAAGGGAGCTGGGGGATAGATAAAGAGAGGGTGTGAAGCGATAAGGCTGAATTGTTTCAAATAAACATAATAAAAAGAGAAAAATAAAGAAATAGTGAGAGAGAGAGAGTAAAATCAAAGTTATTATACTTTTTACATATTGAATTATTTTGCAATACCTCTTATATGTATAGCGCATGGTGTAATGGATAAAGTCATGGGAAATGGACTCGTCGCCCCGAGTTCAAATCCTGGACGTGGTAACTGCATTTCATTTAGCGCTAATACCCTTGGGAAAGGTATGAATACTACTCTCCCTCCAGCTATGGATAAATAGTAGGGCAGACTGGGTTCTTTAACCTTGGTTAGGCGACCGGTTTAGGAGAAGGAAAACTCTGAATTCAAACCTGTTGAACTCCGCTTAAGAAATTGACCTTGTGTTACATCCTGCTCGTACGGAGGGGTTGGTAAAATATATATATAATATATATATATAAAATATTAAATTATCATACTGAGGTATATCCACTGGCCCTGCTAGTTTTTCATTATTTTTACCCAAGACTTACGCATTCCTTTAGACCCAAACAAGTACAACAACCACAGTGTGAAACATGTCAAACATCTTGCACAGTTAAACACTTCCTCATAGAAAGTGGAGATCTCGCTCTCATTGGAAAACGCCTTTAAAACTCAAATAATAGGAAAAATCTATTTGAAAAATACTTTTTTTGGTGGTGGAAACTGCGTAACTTGGTCATATCAGGGGGATGGACAAAGGCGGCATCCCTCCCGCAAAGACCTACTGTATGGCGAATTAGTAGAAGGCACTCGACCGGTAGGAAGACCACGCCTACACTTTAAAGACATCTGCAAGAAGGACATGAAGACATGCCACATCAACACAAACACATGGGAAATTAGTGCAGAAAACCGCACGCCTCCTTGTCAGACAAGGGACAAAAAGGAGTGAAAAAGAGAGGAAAGTAGCCGTCACAGAAAAGAGAGCCAGAACGAAGGAGAGACACCAGCAACTCCAGCAAGCATCACTGTTCGTTTGCAGTCATTGAAAAAACTGAGATTGTTAGTATTATCTGCCTGATTCGGACTATTGTCCTCATCTTGATTGTTATCTTTACAACGTTTCAGCCGATGCGCCCTCCGGCCTTCTTCAGGTATTTCTTGTCTGATTGGTATCACTTTCACCCTCATATTCCATAACTTTTTCAATTCTCTTGCGAGGTCTAGGAATTTGTTTAACTTTTCGTTTTCTTCCATCTTCCCCCTGTGATCTGCTGGAACTGCAAAATCTACCAATTGACAAGTTCTATTTTTTTTATTTGTTAATCAACACTAGGTCTGGTCTTCTGGCTGGGATAAGGTGATCTGTCTTAATCTCAAAGTCTCAGAAGATTTTATGAATTTCATTGTCAAGAACAGATTCTGGTTTATGCATATACCATTTTGTTGTTTAGAATTTCGCATAATTCCCAGTGGATCACCTTTCCAACCCAGTCGTGCCTTGCTTTGTATTCTCGTTGTGCTTTGATAGTATTATTATTATTACTATTATAACTATTATTAGAGTTTTTCACACCAGCATTAGCTGATGGTACTTCATTGTAGTCCGAGTGACAACAAGTTTCCTCAGGTCTCCAGGGCTCTGCTTTCGTTTTTTTTTCCATCTTCACCCTGTGATCTGCTGGAACTGCAGACAAGAAATACCTGAAGAAGGCCGGAGGGAACATCGACCGAAACGTTGTACGGATAACAATCAAGATGAGGGCAATAGTCCGAATAACGCAGATAATACTAATCATCAAGCCTCATCTCAAACATTCAAAGAAACTGAGATTGTCATTCAAAAATTGGCCTATTTAGCCACTCACGCAGATGCAGATTTAAAAATGGACACTACGCCATTGCAGTAGTTCTTCTAACTTCTTTTTCAGGATCTCTTTTTCTTTACTCGTGTCTTAAGATGCTCTGTCTTGTTGGTTTGCTTTTAATCAACAACACAAAACATTTCTTCTGTGAATCATATCTTTATTTATTTTCTTAATCCCCGGACCTTAACCACGCGTGGGAGTCTAGTCAACTCCGTATTTATTAATCGGTGTTTTAGCTGGAACTGACTAGTGTAACGTTATGGCTTTTTACCGCGTCTTCCAGTGCCTCAAAATGCACGGCACTATTATCGTATATGTAACGTATTGCCTTTTCACGATACTACCAATAATAACAATAATGTGGCGGTGGCGTTTCACGCGTAAACTTTCGGTTGTTTACTATATCCAACAGTCCTTGGTCACTAGTGACAGGTCAAGGAAGTATCGCTTTACGCACGCCGCGTGCCCTTCGTTACGGCCAATTGACTTTCTCCACGGGTGTGTAGTGGTCGTCCCATTCACGATACGGTCGTGGTATCTTTCGTCGTAGTAAAGAAGAATGATAATACCGTGTTTATTTTTCAGAAGTTTATTAGAATAAAAACTTCACTGCAACTTTTTGAGAGAGAGGGTCCCTAATAATATCTGTGCTTAATAAGGAGTGTATTTTAACTGGATTCAACTTAGGGTTTCAGCCCTTAGTAAACTTCTCGGTGACAAAGCTTTCTTAACAATCACAGGCCATTCCTTTTTTTGTCATCAGCGACACCAGTTTGCCAAACTCCGACTGCCTCGACTAACCCTTGATCAACTCCCCGGCCGACTGTCCCACTGGCTCTGATCTCCTCTAACTGACTGACTGTCTTGTTCCCAGTCGGGTTCTTTATATACTATCTCAAAATAATTTTCCAGAAAGATCTTTTTCTGGAATCATCCAGTTCTTTCTAGAAAGAATACAATATTCCATTCCTTCGAATCATTCTGGTCAAATAGAGTTCACGGCTTTTTAGATCAAAGGACGACTGGCCGTCACGAATACTAGGTTTTCGTTAAAACCCGTCATTGTGTCGCCAATATCTCGTTAAAAGATTTTATTTCTTTTTCGGCCGATTCTACAAAGGCCATCCAGTAATATCAGAGAATCAGACTACCTTTTTTAAAAGGTTTTTCTGAGTCTGGCACAAGGCAACACATATAGGTGTAGGCACGGCCATTATGTTACACTAGAACTAATAGCCCCTCTCACGGTTAGACGCAACCCGGAAGAGGAGGTCGAAGCTAAGGTTATTACCCGTCAGTCAAATCTATAACTGTCTAGCTCTGAATTCAAATAATATCGTTTCGACTATTTTCTACACTACTGTGAAAGATGCCAAAATTTGAAAAACTCAACATAGATGACGCTTGTTCTTTTCGAGAGAAACAAGATTTTACCCAAAAAATATAAACGTAAAGTTAATCATACAAATGTAACCTCTCAACACGATGTCCTGACGATGTTAAAACTACATAACACCACAAAAATGTAAATGTACAACGTATATCATTTCTTCACCTTCACTCACTAGCGAGTAAGTTAGCTTGTAAGCATAAGGTCGTCGGCTATCGAGTAAGTGTAGGTCGCAGGTCTAGAACCAACACAGTGTCGACTATTTATACATGACACTGTCCAATCAGATTATAGTGAGGGGGTACCAAGGTATTTACACATTCATTATATCACGCAGTATGATAATCTAACTATTACAATGGTTGATATGTATATCTAATAGCTATTGCAAATTAGCTCAATATGTAAAAAGTAATAATAATCTTAATTTAACTCACTCACTCTTTTTTTCTTTCTTTCCTTCTTTTCAGCTTTTCATTATGTTCCATTGAAACAGATTAGCGTTATCGCTTCCGCTCGCTTCCCCGTATCTTTATTTTTCCCTACTTTTCTTTTTTCTTAATCATATTTTTCTGTCAAGCATGTCTTTTTTCTTCCCTTTCTTTCTTTATAATAAAAACGGAATGATCCATTATTTAGTTGATGACGACACTCATAAGAAATAAGAATTCGGCGGATAAGCAACACCAGAAAATCAGGATTTATATTTGTGTACTTCATCTTGGACGATTTGGACGGTATCATTTTTAACCAGAGGGTGTTGCAAGATGATAACGGTCGTACAATTAAGGAACACGAGTATTAATATAAAATGAATTATGAAGGTTTTTCACACCCGCCTTAACTGGTGGTTCACAGGAGCTTGAGTAACAACAAGTGTCCTCAGGTCTCCAGGACTCTTTATTTTGAGTTTTCGCACCAGTCTTAACTGATGGTCTTTCTCTGGAGTTTGAGTGGCAAAAAGTCTCCTCAGCTCTCCAGGACTCTCCTGGGTATTCCAACTTTCAACAGTGCCATTGTCTGAATGGTCGCAGTTCTTGCTCTGATTTCCAGTTCCTCCAGTCTTTTTTCTAATCTTTTGGGGTCCGTTCAAGTGTCCCAACTACTATTGGTATCACTTTCACCCTCATATTCCACATCTTTTTCAATTCTCTTGCGACGTCTAGGAATTTGTTTAACTTTTCGTTTTCTTCGATCTTCACCCTGTGATCTGCTGGAACTGCAAAATCTACCAATTGACAAGTTCTATTTTTTTATTTTTTTTATTTGTTAATAAATACTAGGTCTGGTCTTCTAGCTGGGATAAGGTTATCTGTCTTAATCTCAAAGTCTTAGAGAATTTTATGAATTTCATTGTCAAGAACAGATTCTGGTTTATGCATATACCATTTTGTTGTAAGGTCAAAATTTTGTTTTTCGCATAATTCCCAGTGGATCACCTTTCCAACCCAGTCGTGCCTTGCTTTCTATTCTCATTGTGCTAGTTTGATATTATTATTATTATTATTATTATTATTATTATTATTATTATTATGAGAGTTTTTCACACCAGCGTTAGTTGATAGTATTTCACTGGAGTCTGAGTGACAACAAGTCTTCTCGGGTCTCCAGGACTCTTCTGAGTATTCTAGCCGAATGCAGTAATGCAATGGTCTAGATGGTCTCAATTCTCCCTCTAATTTCCAGTCACTCTAGTCTTTTTCCAAGCTTTTTGGGACTGTTCCAAGTGCACCAACTGTTCCAAGTGCACCAATTGGTATCATTTGACCCTCATATTATTATTATTATTATTATTATTATTAGAGTTTTTCACACCAGAGTTAGCTGATGGTATTTCACTGAAGTCCGAGTGACAAGTCTCCTCAGGTCTTCAGGACTTTTCTGGGTATTCTGGCCGAATGCACCAGTGCAGTGGTCTGGATGGTTACTCTAGTCTTTTTCCAAGCTTTTTGGAAATGTTCCAAGTGTACCAACTACAATTGGTATCAATTTGATCCCCATATTATTATTAGTAGTAGTAGTAGTAGTAGTAGTAGTAGTAAAATAAAATAAAAACCATCTGGGCGATGCAAAAAATTTTTTTTGAAAGATATTGCTTGAGGAGGTGGAAGTTAAAAATTAAACGTCGGAGAGTTTGAACCATAAATCATCAAATCATCAAATTTATTAAAGGAGTAAAAATTAAAAAAAAAACAATTTGAAATCGAAACTAAGTTCTATAAACTTTGAATATCTATTAAAATAAAACAAACTATATATATTTATTCTATGTTATGACGATTTCGGGTATAGTGACGTAAGCAGTGATTTAGTATTTGTTACAGACAAACAGCGGAAGCGAATCTCCATTATTATTATTATTATTATTATTATTATTATTATTATTATTAGAGTTTTTCACACCAGCGTTAGCTGATGGTATTTCACTGGAGTCAGAGTGACAAGTCTCCTCAGGTCTTCAGGACTCTTCTGAGTATTCTGGCAGATTGCAGCAGTGCAGTGGTCTGGATGGTCACTCTTGTCTTTTCCAAGCTTTTTGGAACTTTTCCAAGTGCACCAACTACAATTGGTATCACTTTGAATCCCATATTATTATTATTATTATTATTATTATTATTATTATTATTATTATTATTATTATTATTATTATTATCTATGATTTTGAATAAAACGTCTTTTGTACAAGAAAAACACACGATACTCACGTGGTTAGAACTTATAGCAACTGATGTTTGAAAACGTACAGCGAATATTACCACTTGCAATAAGGCTGTTATTATTGGAGTAATTGCCGTAAAGGTGGCAGCAAGCAATGCTGCTTTTTCTGGTGAAACCCCCCAAGACCACCATCATCACCCGGCCGCCAACCCTCGCCACCGTCGCAGTGCAGTGCAGTGCGCCTCGAAATTCGTCTGAAAAATCTTAATCGAAAAATCAATAGAAATACATGCAATACTTGCTTCCTTCCAACTTGCTTTTCTTCCGCAAAGCTGCTGCTGCTGCTGCTGCTCGAGATTTTTGCTTCATTGGCTGTGTGGGTGTTTTCCACCAGAAGAAGATGGTGTTACTAGTGGAGTGCTGTGGTGTATAGGGATGCTCACCGGTATTGTGGTGTATAGAGATAGATAATAACAGACTAGCATAGATAGATAGATAGATAGATAGATAGATAGATAGATAATATAGCGAGATAGATAGATAGATAGATAGATAGATAGATAAAAAATATACGGAGATAGATAAGAATATAGGGAGATATGTAGATAGATAGATGAGGATATAGGGAGATAGATAGATGGAAATAGACGGAAATAGATAGATAAAAAGATATATATGAACAGACTAAGATAAGTAAATAGATAGATAGATGGGAATAGGCCGAGATAGATAGATAGATAGATAGATAGATAGATGGAATAGGCCGAGATAGATAGATAAATGGAAATAGGCCGGGATAGATAGATAGATAGATAATAGAGATAAATAGATAGATAGATAGATAGATAGGTGTGAATAGGCAGAGATAGATAGATAGATAGATAGATAGATAGAATAGGCAGAGATAGATAGATAGATAGATGTGCATAGGCCGAGATAGATAGATAGATGGAAATAGGCTGAGATAGATAGATAGATAGATAGATAGATAGATAGGTGTGAATAGGCAGATATAGACAGATAGATGTGCATAGGCTAATATAGATAGATAGATGGAATAAACAGATAGATAGATAGATAGATAGATGGGAATAGGCCGATATAGATTGATAGGTGTGCATAGGCTGAGATAGATATATGGGAATATGCTGAGATAGATAGATGGGGATAGACATATAGATGGGAATAGGATGATATAGATAGATTGGAATAGGCTGAGATAGAGAGAGAGATAGATAGGTGTGCATAGGCTGAGATAGATAGATGGAAATAGACTGATATAGACTAAGATAGATAGATAGATAGATAGATAGATAGATAGATAGATAGATATGCGAATATACTGAAATAGATTGATATGAACAAACTAAGATAGATAGATTGATATAGATAGATATTCACTCCAGATAAATAGATTCAGAAACAAATTGAGAGTTCTGCAAAAATAAAAGGAAATAAAGATGGAAAGAGAAAACTAGAAGAAAAAGAATTTGAAGCAGATAGTTAAAATTATATCGATTCGGATAAAGATGTAATATTAATAAAGTCAACAACAATTCTAAAATAGCATATTTCTGCAGTTAATTTTAACACACACACACACACACACACACACACACATACATATATATATATATATATATATTATATATATATATATATATATATATATATATATATATGTGTGTGTGTGTGTGTGTGTGTTAGGATAGCGTAGACAGTCATCGGTGCTTGCTGTCATATTATTGCCTTTGGGATCATCAGGCCAAGTGCGGCTGGATATATCTACGCTAACCTAAATTATATATATATATATATATATATATATATATATATATATATATATATATATATATATAGTATGTACAAAAATTAATAAGACAAGCAGGAATATTTCTTATATGTTTATTCTCAACTAGTTTCGACCTTAGGTCATCGTCATGAGAAAATTTCTTATTTGAAGAAATTGTTTATAGATTTTTTGAAAGGGAGCATTATAGAAGAACTATAAAAATTGAAGTGTTTTTGAGGGTTTGACATGCTAATAAAATCCGGGTAGACGAGTGTGTTAGTAGTAGCATGTCCATTTGTTCCGTGAAGAACCTCTATGTCAATATATATATATATATATATATATATATATATATATATATATATAGTGGAGAATGAATGGGAAAGGTTTTGCATATGAAGGTGCCCAATGCTAAAATAGCAGAGCAGAAACTGCAGTTACGGATAATTAAGACCATATTTCATCTCTGTTTTTTAAACTCTATCACTGATATTGTACATTCTTTATCTATTGTAGTAAAGTCGACAGGCCGGCCTAAAGTCGGCATCAGCCAGTCAGCGAGGGAGTCTATCCCTTTTTCAATAGCGCTAGACCAAGGAGAATGTTTTAGCATCTGAGGTGGAGCGTCACACCTACCATCAGCTCCTTAGTTTACCGCACAGATCCCTGTGCTACTCATACGCTGAGTTGGCGAGGACCGGTATCGAACTAGGAACTTTGTGGATTCTAGCCGAACGCTCTACCGACTGAGCTAACCTGACCTTAAATATAGCAAATTATATCACCAATATCAATACACACCCACAACTACTATATATATATATATATATATATATATGTGTGTGTGTGTGTGTATGTATATATATATATATATATATATATATATATATATATATATATATATATTTAATATGTTGTGAGGGACCTTATGTTGTTGTTTGTATTTTGTGTCTTGATTTTTTGTGTCTTGTTTTTTCAATTAAATAAAACGTTTTAGATTCATTCCGCCTGACTTTCACGATCTCAAATCCAACTAGATTTTGAACAAGTAAAGAAGATTTAAGCAATCGGACCACCTATTGGCCATGGTTGGCGACTGGTGATGCTTAAGGATGAAACCCTAGTGGCTGAGCGGTTCATGACACCCAACACTCCACTTTAGCCCTTAGGGTAGACGGGAGGTCGGAGAGGCCTCCTCCGATCAATCGGCTGGTCACGTCAAGCACTATTACCTACATGTTTGTTACCCTATTGTCTTTATGGCAAGCCCAAACCCTTTTTATCAAATGTGCTAGAAGGCGATGGCTGATGGTCTTATTGTCCTGTGTATGACGTTAAACTATCGGATAGTGAAGTTCCAGTTCTGAACCCTGAGGAATGTGGGTACCCCTTGATCACCATTGCTCCTATGTCCAATGGTAGTATTTGATAGGGTCCCTTCTATGGGTCAAATAGATCGTTAACGGCTAAACAACTGTGTCTTTCATTTTTATTTTATTTTCCTTTTGAATCACACTCAGTTTGTCTACATAAAAAAACATTGAAAAGGGTCATCAGGACAGAAGACTTCCTTGATGATATATTGCCCACCCCAGTAATATACCCACATATCGGAATTTACTAATTTATTAGATTTATCTTAAGTTTTGGGCGTGTAATGGTTATCGTCGAAGAAAATGGTCACGGTGAGACGAGTTTAAATCTTGGACGAGACTGTTTGAATTTTACATAGCGCTAATACCCTTGGGAAAGGTATGCATCCAGCTACTCTCCCTCTCCCTTCAGTTATGGATAAGCAGTAGAACGAACAGGGCTCTTTAACCTTGGTTAGGTAACCAGTCTAGGTGAAAGACAACTGAATTCTGAACATCGATTATCAAGCTATGGTGCTAAATTCCATCGCCACTTTCCATGCTGGCATGCCAGGGACTATAATGATCACTCTTTAAGCCATTCATCATTTAAACTGGAATGAGGGTGACCCCTCGTGGTATAATGGCTAATGTGTTGGACTATGATATCCAGCCACCAACATAATCCTGATAATTTCTACTGCACTCTGACAGTTATTTTGCTCCATATAGACCTTATTCAATTCGGAAATACTGAAAACATAAAAGTGTAAAATTTTAATTGATGTTGTACCTTCTGTTCTGAGAAAAAAAATGTTGGTACAAATAATGTTCAATATATGTAAAATAATAATAGAAAAAAATTGTCATAGATGCAGTGCCACATCGGGATATTGATCTTGCTATGAAAAAAAAAATCAGAAATTATCAATAATTTAAAATTGGTTAACTTTAAAACTTTTTGATAGAATTTTTGAAATCCTTACAAAAATAGATCACAAAAATTATCCCCCCCCCAAAAAAAAGAAAATTTGGAGAACTAAAAATCGACATAACTCGGCCAATTTTTGGAATTCAGAGCTCAAATGTTTGGGATTGTCTTACTTTAACATAGTCAACATCTGGACAAAATTTCAGAAAAATTAAAGGGTTGGGTGACAGTTTTAAGTTTTTCTGGATACTTTAACATTGAATTAACCCCAGTTTTTTGCACACAGTGTTTGACTTATTTTCGTGGTCGTGGTAATTTAATTTAATTTAATTAATATATAATTTCTTTATCTAGAAAATTATATATATATATATATATATATATATATATATATATATAATTTTGTAGATAAAGGAATTATATATTAATAAAATTTATATATATATATATATATATATATATATATATATATATATATATATATAATATATATGAGTAGCGCTTCTACAACCAAAGCACTTTGCGAGACGTGTCTTCCTTTTTCTGTCAAGAATTAAATCAAAACCCCCAAACACAAGCCGAGTTTTCAGCTTGTATCAGTGACAGATAAAATTTATTAGATTTTTGAAACACGTTAAAAAAGGAAAAAAAAATCGAGATAAGACGAAAAGGGAGGATATTTGAAAATTTGAAAATACCTTTTTTAAGAATATTTTTTTTTTTAAAAAGCGGGAAAAATGTTTATGGTTTTAGGAAAAGCGCGGAAAAATCTTAAGAGGAGGAGGAGGAGGAGGTGGTGGGGACTGTTCAGGGCTTCCGGGGGCAAACGGCAAGTGTCGACCAGATATAATAAATAATTGAAATGTCGAGAATCAGAACAAGAAATCAAACTGATCCTCTCCTTTCACTTTCAATTTTGAAAATAATTAGAAAAAAAGGAGTCAATATAGGGGACTCGTCGTTGAGTCCCAAAATTCATAGATAAATAAAATGGTCATATAACTTGTGTATACATATATGTAACAGTCATTTACATTGTATACACACACGCACACACACACATATATTATTAATACGGTCATTTATAAAAAATAAAATATAAAGAGATAAAAGTAAGAATGCATAAAATATAAAAGAGATAAAAGTAAGAATGCATCTTTGCTTACCGTTACTTTCATTCTTACTTTTATCTCTTTATATTTTTTATATAATTAACTATATATAACTACCCAAAACTTCTATTATCGTAACATACACAACCTGTATTTTTTAAATACTCTCAAACCAAATTAAACTAGTTATTAAATAATTTTAAATTTTCAACTTTTAACTATTAATACGACCCATAACATATCTTTTATTAAATAATAATTGAAAAAATAATTCCTATAAATTAATCCAAATTTTTAATTCAATAATCAAAAACCGTTCCTGATCTACGAAAATGTAAACACGCGTTCCTCTACTAAATTTAAGTCCCATTCCAACGGGCATGTTTATAACACCAAAGATTAATCGTAAACTCGATTAATTTAAAAGTAACCCTGAAGAATCTATCGATGAAACTCGAGTAGGTTACTCATTTCCATTCTTAAATAAATTTATGCTCTACATTGTATTGAGCACTTTGTATTTGTTTTTCTCAACCTTAACCTCTGGATATTGTGCGCTTCCAACGATCGTTCTTATACCCACCGGTAAGTTAATACTTATACATATACAATATATATATATATATATATATATATTATATATATATATATATTAGCAATAGTACCCAATCCATGACCGGACTATATATAAAGATTGGACCATAAATAGGCGAAAGAATCCGAGCTGAACGGCTTAGACTGCGATTTTGTTCACTAAAATTAAATGAAACTGCTAGTATAGCTATAATAGAACGCAGGCAGTGCAAATCGGTTGATTTTGGTTTAATTAATTATATACCTTAATTAGTAAAAAAAACAATAACCAAATTTGGCGTGTGTCTTAGTTAGAAGGGTTTAAAGGTGTACGCAAGATTTCGAATCTGAGTGACGTCCCATCTCGGAGTTATATGTCGGCACGTACAATCAATAACCAAATTTGGCATGTTTCTTAGTTAGAAGTTTTTTAAGGTGTATGCAAGATTTCGAATCTGAGTGACCTCCTTTTCCAGAGTTAAACGTCGACACGTACATACCAAACTTCCTTTTATATATATAGATGTGTTTGTGTGTGTGTGTGTGTGTGTGTGTGTGTGTGTGTGTGTGTCATATAAGTTTTCGCGTATGCTTCTAAATTATTTAGTTAAGAATTAATGGCAAAATTAATGAATGAGATAAAATGAGATAAAAATGAATGAAATAAAAATCTTTCATTTATTCCACTCATCTCATTCATTCATTCATTTATTCTTTGCGATAAAGTAAGAAGCTGATGGTAGGTGTTGCGATCCACCTCAGACGCAAAAACAATCTTCTTTACGACTTTAATTTACTTATATATATATTAAGAAATTTGAAAAAACAAGTGTTCCGAAAATAGGATGAATTTATTTATCGATGTTTAAACATTTCGGTTTCTTTAAACCTTCATCAGGATGTATCTTGGGGTGAAGAAAATGGTGGATGTTTTATAGATGACAGGAGATGAAAATCTTTTTTGTTGTGTAACTGTATTTGTTCAGCGTTATATTTTTGAAAGGCAAGTCGCGATCCACGCACGCGAATTTACGTTTTATATATATATATACACACACACACACATAATATCTTCTTATTATAATGGAGATTGTGGGTTTGTCTGTCTGTAACCGAAACTATATTACTATACAAGTCACAATCCCCTTTGTTATTTACATCACATTCACCATGATTTTATTTTTATTTAAACCCCAATTATTAACAAAATTGTTTTACTTCATTAAGACTGTTGACCATATCTACATGCTAATAACATGCAGTTGTATTTATATATACAATAAAATAGCGGTTTACAGTGTGAATGGGAAGGCTAATTTGCATATTGATCTTTAAAATTTGATTTTAATAAATATATGCTTAGTATTATTAATTTCTAATTGTTTGGTTTTATCTTGATGAATATGAGCAAAAATCTCTTCAATAAATCTTTTAAAAAATCCATTAACAAGATGAAATAACTGTAATATTATTCTTTACTTCCTATTTTAACTAAATAGTTAAATTAGGAAAATTTAGCAATGAAAGACGGGAGTAATGTAAAATGATGGAAGAGTTAGTTTCAAAGTTTTTCTATTTTTCAATCATACCCCCTCAGTTCCCAATCTTTTTATGTGCATTCTAATTCAGTTTCATTAGCCTTTCTAATTTAATATGATATTTTATTATATTAAAACTTGAATACTTGCACCCGGAGGGTGCATATGTTTGCTAGTATATATAATACAGCCATTTACATTTATATATATATATATATATATATATATATATATATATATATACACGATTATTTACATATATATACAAACACAGATATATATAAGTAAAATAAATCAAATTATGATTGTGCGTGGGATAAGTATAAAAAAGTTTTAAACAAAAATTGTTTTATACTCATCCCACGCAGAATCGAAACAAACAAAACAAAATAGTAATGATTAGACCCGCTATTTTTAGGTTTTAGATCGTAAATAATAAGTTTTAAAAAAACCGTCGATAGAACTGCGCATGCGTAACCAAAGCCTCGTGAGCAGCCAATCTGCCGTGAAAAGCGCAGATACTTGTGCAGCGTTCAACAAACATGGACACTCGAGGAAACCGTAGACACTTGAACGACTTTTTTTTTCTTAGGAATTGGCTTTTTCGTCTTTTTGAGATCGGCCACAAAAGAAGGAAACCTCATCATCGAGAGAGTTGTTGATTCTGGGAATTACTCTCATAAGAAGAGACATCCCACGAATATATGAAGAATTTCATGAATAATCGACTAAACGACTTACGGAATCAGGAATATTCTAGAAGTGCCAAAGTCATGTAAGCCATTTTATACACGGAAAACAATTCGGTTTAATGGATGTCATTTTGGTTGGTTGGTTGGTTGGTTGGTTGGTTGGATTTGGTTCTTCCTTGGTGTTTGGTAGAATCTTTTGGTTCTCCCTTGGTGATGGATATAATCCTTTGGTTCTTCCTTGGTGTGCCTTAGTGTTGGGTAGAATCCTTTGGTTCTTCCTTGGTGTTGGATAGAATCCTTTGGTTCTTCCTTGGTGTCCCTTAATGTTGGGTAGAATCCTTTTGTTCTCCTTGGTGTTGGATAGAATCCTTTGGTTCTTCCTTGGTGTCCCTAGTGTTGGGTAGAATCCTTCGGTTCTTCTTGTGTCGCTTAGTGTTGGGTAGAATCCTTTGGTTCTTCCTTGGTGTGCTTAGTGTTGGGTAGAATCCTTTGGTTCTTCCTTGGTGTCCCTTAGTGTTGGGTAGAATCCTTTGGTTCTCCTTGGTGTCCCTTAGTGTTGGGTAGAATCCTTTGGTTCTCCTTGGTGTCCCTTAGTGTTGGGTAGAATCTTCGGTTCTTTCTTGGTGTCGCTTAGTGTTGGGTAGAATCTTTGGTTCTCCTTGGTGTCTTAGTGTTGGGTAGAATCCTTCGGTTCTTTCTTGGTGTCGCTTAGTGCTGGGTAGAATCCTTCGGTTCTTTCTTGGTGTCGCTTAGTGTTGGGTAGAATCCTTTGGTTCTTCCTCGGTGTCCTTAGTGTTGGGTAGAATCCTTTGGTTCTCCTTGGTGTCGCTTAGTGTTGGGTCCTTTGGTTCTCCCTTGGTGTCGCTTGGTGTTGGGTAGAATCCTTTGTTCTTCCTTGGTGTCCTTAGTGTTGGGTAGAATCTTTGGTTCCTTAGTGTTGGGTAGAATCCTTTGGTTCTCCTTTGGTGTCGCTTGGTGTTGGGTAGAATCCTTTGGTTCCTTAGAATCCTTTGGTTCTCCTTTGGTGTCCTTAGTGTTGGGTAGAATCCTTCGGTTCTTCCTTTGTGTGATAGGAGGCAAATAGCCGTATTACTGCTTTTTTGTTGGGTGCCGCAATCAGAATTTGTTCAAGACAGCACGCAGCATCTTTGAATAGTTTCCCTCTTGCTTTTTCTCTAAGTGTTTCGTTAATATATATATATATATATATATATGTTGGGGTGCCGAAGACATGAAGTCCATGTTTTCTCTACTCTAACTGAGATACACATTTTCTATCAATGAATATAAATATCATGGACACACGCACACACACACTCATATATATATATTTACCAACCCCTCAGCACGAACAGGATGTGACACAAGGTGAATTTCTTAAGCGGAGTACAAAAGGTTTGAATTCAGAGTTTACCTTCTCCTAGACCGTTTGCCTAACCAAGGTTAAAGAGCCCAGTCTTCCCTACTATTTATCAATACCTGGAGGGAGATTAGGATTCATACCTTTCCCAATGGTATTAGCGCTAAGTGAAATGCAATTACCACATCCAGTATTTGAACTCGCGCGAGGTGTCCATTTCCTATGACTTTAACCATTACACCACGCGTTTCAACAAACACACACACTCACATACACACACACACACATATATATATATATATATATATTATATATATATAATATGTTGTTACAAAAATAATGGCCGATTGAAGTGCTCGGTTTTGACATGAGCACCAAAAACTTAGGCGGTTTGAACTGTGCTCGATGCTCAGTTTGCGTAACACCAATGACCCCTTTCTTGACCGAATAGTCACTTGTGACGAAAAGTGGATCCTTTACGACGGTTGTCGTAACCGCCTAAGTTTTTGGTGCTCATTGAGCTCATGAGGAACCCATTTATCGAGTTTTTTCACCTTTCCAATACTCTGTAAATGGTGGGAAACTGTTACATTTCTCTGACACTTTGTCGTGGATTTTGCTCAACAACTGCCTGCAATTGTTCATTGTCAAGACTGCATGTCCGTCCTCTACCTTCTTCATTTTCAAGACTCTCATCTCCACTGCGAAATTTCTGGAACCACCTTCGTACAGTCCGATCACTTGTGGATTCATCTCCCCATACTTTGTTGAAGTTGGCAGCAGTTTTGGAGGCATTGTGCCCAAGCTTGAACTCGTGCAACATAAGAAGGCGAAGGTCATGTTTAGGCATGTTCATCTTTGAAGGCTCCTATTTTTCAAAAATTCTTTCTATCTGAAATTAAATTAAATTTTATTTTTGAACACACATTAATTATTATATATGCAAAAATTCACCTGAAATAAACAAAAAATTCTATGTTAAAATGACATTTCAAAACTTAGCACTTCAATCGGCCATTATTTTTGTAACAACCGAATATCTTTGTAAACATATATACACGTATACATGTAACTTATATATATATATATATATATATATATATATATATATATATATATATATATATATATATGCCCAAAATTTTCATTTTTGTTGGGTATTTTTATTCGAGTATCGGTGTGCATAAGCGTATATATATATATATATATATATGTGTGTGTGTGTGTGTGTGTGTGTGTGTATGCATATATAGACGTATACGTATATATAGCGCACGCACACACACACACACACACATATATATATATATACACTTGTGTAAAATTTGTGTATCAGTGAGTATAAGCATATATATATATATATATATATATATATATATATATATACACTTGTGTCAAATTTGTGTATCACTTAGTATGAACATATATGTATATATATATAAGCTTATGCACACTGATACGCAAATATATATATATATATATATATATATATATATATATTATTTGTATATACTAATTAAAACATAGAGTCGCCATAGGCTCAGCTAGTTTTACAACAACAAAAAAAACTAAGAAAATATTGCTATTGTGAGCGGATAATCTGCATTCTGTTTATGTTCTTATGGATTAAACAGATGACGTCATGAAAAGAGAAGACAAAAAAAAAGAAAATGATTCCTTTTATTTCTTTGTTTGATACGCATTTATGATCGCGCGGGAGAAAAGGAGACTTGAGTGGTTGGAAAAACCGGAAAAAAAAGGCATTGTGGGATTTTATTGTTTGTAAACAAAAAAGCAGTTCTACTAGAATGTTCCCCAAGTGGTGGAAAAAAATATTATTGTTATTCCTTTCACGTTTGAAAAATATTGTTTACTGTTGTTTGGAAATCTAAATATCGTGTTCACCTATGTAACGGTTATTGTCGTAGAGAATGGACACTAGGGTAGGTTGATTTCGGAACTGTAACATCTTCCATGTGCCAAAAGTTGCAAATTAACATTAAGAATTACCCTACGAAACTTTGCTTCCATTTTAGTCTTTTAGAATGTTATCCATGTTGAAGCTTAATTAATGAGGTAAAAAGCGGCATATCGGAGGTGTTGGCGATGATGGGGGGGGGTTAGATTCAAGGTTGATAATTGAATAACAGCTACGACACGTTGTGAGACAAAACATTTAATATATACTAGCAAATATATGCACCCTCCGGGTGCAAGTATTTAAGTTTTGATATAATAAAATATCATATTAAATTAGAAAGGCTAATGAAACTGATTAAGAATGCAGATAAAAAGATCTGCAACAGAGGGGGTATAATCGAAAAATAGAACAACTTTGAAACTAACTATTCCATCATTTTCCATTACTCCCCTCTTTCATTGGTAAATTTTCCTAATTTAACTATTTAGTTAAAATAGGAAGTAAAGGATAATATTACAGTTATTTCTTCTTGTAAATAAATTTCTTTTAAGATTTATCCACGAGATTTTTGTTTATATTTCTTAAGATAAAACCAAACAATTAGAAATCAATAATACCAAGCACATATTTATTAAAATAAAATGTTAAATATCAATATGCAAATTAGCCCTCTCGTTCAAACTGTAAACCGCTATTTTGTTGTATATATAAATACAATTGCATGTTATTAGTACGTAGATATAGTCAACAGTATTAATAATGTAAAACAATTTTTATTAATAACAGAAGGTTTAAAAGAATGAAATCATGGAGAATTTGACGTAAATAATTAAGGGAATTGTGACTTGAGTAGTAATATAGTTTCGGTTACAGACAGAAAAACACACAATCTCCATTATAATAAGATAACAGCACATGGAAACGATAAGATACATAATGTACAGGAGAATAGAACATGTAAATACATATACAATATTTAGGTATAAACAAGATACCCAAATGTACGTAAAATAGAGATGTTACAGACATGGAAGTAAAGGATAGTCCATGCTGTATAAGGGACTTACAGTAATGTAAGAGGGGGGCAATAGACCCACCTAGAAGGGGGTAGATAGACTCTAGCCCATAGCAGTTCTTGAGAAGATCCAGCTAAAAAAAAAAAAGAGGAAGCAGCGTTTTTAAATGAACACGCTTAACTACCAGAGGCCCCCCTAGTGGAAACAAACAGCAACGCAGCGAGAAGATAACTCTTCCAGCAAATGAAAGATAATCCCCTACAGGGGGGGGGGGTATTTTAGATTTTAAAACTAGTTATAATATCTTAATCGTTAAATAGTAAAATATTTGTTTATTTTGAATACTGAAAGTGTTAACATTTTTAACCAATTTCTGGGCCAAATGTTGCGAAAACGAGGATTTTTAGTGAATTTTAACTGACGATCTTTGATGCTATTTCCTCAAACAATAGTACAATTAAGAGATCTAGCTTTTGGTATGAGTATTCTTTATAACAACATATAACTTTCACTGTTTGAGAGAATTTGATATTTTAAAAAAAGATAAAAATTCAACCTGCCCCAATTTACACGGTGACACGAGTTCGAATATCGGATAAGACTAGTTGCATTTTACATAGCGCTTGGGAAATTTGTATTATTTGGATTTTTCGGGCCGTTGTCCTCGTCTTTATTGTTAAATACACAACATTTCGGTTGATTTGCCCTCCAGCCTTCTTTAGTCTTTATTCGTCGAACTCGGGAACCTCTTTGTCGAATTCGGGAGACTTTATGTCGTAATCGGTAACCTTCACGGAGCTTCGAACCGAACCCTTTATTCAATCCATCGCCATAGACTCTTCTCATTCCGTTAATCATGAAAATTCAGACAAATCTTTGGGAAAGTTATGAATCCAACCATTTTTTCAGCTATTGGTAAATAGTAGGGCAGGCAGGACTTTTTAACCTTGGCATGGCAATCAGTCTAGGAGAAGGAAAATTCTTAATTGAAACCTGGTTAACTCCTTTTAAGGAATTGACCTTACAATTGGGCTTACAGTGTATAGTAAAACAACGCTCATTCCGAAATATTGGAGTTCTAAAGTTCTTTCCATAAATATTCTTTCGGATATTCCCGCGGAATTCACGAGGAATTAATCCATAAAATGGTCAAATGTCCAACGTAATTTAATTTGAAGAAATATTTTTCAAATATTGTAAAAGAAATTTAAACATTCAAAATAGTCCAATGCCAAATATGGATTATTGGGTTTAAATGAATCTTAAAAAACTTGATTAAATGATCTTTCAATATTCTTCCTTTTTTTTTTTTTTTCCTCGGGATAATTGAGTTGTTTGTTTGTTTCTATTTTTCTTTCTTTTCATTAATATAAATTAATTTTTTTCTTCTTTCTTTTTAACGTTATATAGTTTTGTTTGTTTGTTTCTTTCTTTTTCTTGATATAATTTAGTTCTTTCTTTCTTTTTATGGCTATTTTTCTTTCTTTCTATCTTTCTTTCTTCTTGCTTTTTCTGATATAATTTAGTTCTTTCTTTCTTTCTTTTCCTTGATATAATTTAGTTCTTTCTTTTCATTCATTCTTTCTTTCTTTTTCTTGATATAATTAAGTTCTTTCTTTCTTTCTTTTTATGGTTATTTTTCTTTCTTTCTTTCTTTCTTCCTTTCTTTCTTTCTTCTTGCTTTTTCTGATATAATTTAGTTCTTTCTTTTCCTTCTTTCTTTCTTTCTTTTTCTTGATATAATTAAGTTCTTTCTTTCTTTTCATGATTATTTTTATTTATTTCTTTTTTTCTTTCTTTCTTCTTGCTTTTTCTTATATAATTTAGTTCTTTCGTTCTTTCTTTCTTTCTTTCTTTTCCTTGATATAATTTAGTTCTTTCTTTTCCTTCTTTCTTTCTTTCTTTCTTTTCCTAGATATAATTTAGTTCTTTCTTTCTTTTTATGGTTATATTTCTTTCTTTCTTTCTTTCTTTTTTTCTTTCTTTCTTTCTTTTCCTTGATATAATTTAGTTCTTTCTTTTCATTCATTCTTTCTTTCTTTTCCTTGATATAATTTAGTTCTTTCTTTTCCTTGATATAAATTAATTCTTTCTTTTTAAGGTTATTTAGTTTTGTTTGTTTCTTTACCTTGGTATAATTTAGTCTTTTCTTTCTTTTTATGGTTATTTATTTTCTTCCTTTCTTTCTTCTTGTTTTTCCTTCTTATAATTTAGTTAGTTATTTTTTTTCTTTTCCTAATAGGATTTAGTTCTTTTATAATTTAAGATATAATTTAGTTCTTTTTTTCTTTCTTTCTTTCTTTTCCTTGATATAATTCAGTTCTTTCTTTCTTTCTTTCTTTCTTTCTTTGCCTAATATAATTAAGTGCCTTCCTTCTCTTCTCTTCTTTCAGTTAACAGAGTTAGTCCTTTATTTAAAAACGTTTAAGTAATTTAAATCAAGTGTGATCAGAGAAATATTTTTCTTTTCTTTTTTTACTGTCATCTATTCAAGAAATATTCAATCGACTTGTTATGATGCGTGTGGCCATTTCAAGGTTATAGTTGAAAGCAGTTTTACAATGGAGATCCTTTGAGGCATAAAGTTTGATCCTTTCTTGAAGTAGGAAGATGTAGTATCGCTTTTAATCCATTGTCGGTTGATCTGTCCTCAAAGCTGTTGAGCTCAGAGTTTAACCTGTCTTGACGTAGAAAGTTTTATAATCCTTTTTCTCTGAATGTTTGAGATGAGACTTGATGATTAGTATTATCTGCGTTATTCGGACTATTGTCGTCATCTTCATTGTTATCTGTACAACGTTTCGGCCGATATGCCCTCCGGCCTTCCTCAGGTATTCCTTGTCGGACTCAGCAACCTTCTCGGACTCGGGAACCTTCTTGTCAGACTCGGCAACCTTCTCGGACTCGGGAACCTTCTTTTCGGACACGGGAACCTTCTTTTCGAATTCGGGAACTTTCTTGTTGTAGTCGGGAACCTTCTTGTCGTAATCGGGAGCCATCATGGAACTTTGAACCTAACCTTTTATTCAGTCCTCGGGGGAATCCTGTTCTCATTCCGCTAACCATAGCTGGGGTAGAAGTAGTTACATAGAAAAATAATTAACACATGGTTAGCAGAATGAGAACAGGATACCCCCGTGGACTGAATAAAGGATTAGGCTCCCGATTACGACAAGAAGTTTTCCGACTACGACAAGAAAGTTCCCGAGTTCGAAAAGAAGTTTGCCGAGTCCGAGAAGGTTCCCGAGCCCGACAAGAAATACCTGAAGGAGGCAGGAGAGCATATCGGCCGAAACGTTGTACAGATAACAATGAAGATGAGGACAATAGTCCGAATAAAGCAGATAATACTATTTATAATCCTTGTCTGTTGATCTGTCCTTCATTTAAGCAGTCCTTCCAGCGAGTAATTTTAGGACAATTTATCCACGAAATTTAAATAGTAAATTAAATACACGTTTGGGCGTTTTTGATTGGCTGATTCAGCCAGTGCTGTTTTGGAATTATTACTTTCTGTCCATCGTATTCGATAATGACATCCCGCGAATCATTTTCTTCCATTTTATTCGGTCTCTGGTTGCGTCTTGCCAACTGCCTATGGGGATGTTAAAGTCCTTCAGGTTTCTCTTGATGTTGTCTTTGTACCTGAGCTTTGGTCTACCAATTCTACGTGATCCCTCTCTCAGTTCAGAGTACATAATTTGCTTTGGTAGTCTGTCGTCCCCAAGTCTATTTAAGTGGCAAGATCATCTCAGGTTGCGTTGGACAAGTATTTCGTGCATGGCAGGGAGTCCAGTTCTCTTCAGGATGGTCCTGTTTGAAATATGTTGCCACCACTTGACATTTAATTTACTGCGCAAGTGACGCATGTAGTAGACATGTAGTCTATGGGCACCCGCTTTGTATATCGTACAGTAGGGCTGAGAGAACTATGGCACAGTATACTGTACATTTAGTTTTCAAGTAGATACCTGTTGAACTCATCTCTTCAGCCGACCAAATGCTTTGGAAGCATTTAAAATTCGGAGATCATGCTCTGAGTCTATTGCTGATAGCAACTGTGGAACCAATAGTCTTTGAATATAAGTTGTGGTCCTTAGCACACCTTATACCATTAAATACTACAACACGACTATTAAAAAAACAAATAAAAAAGAAACATTGAATAAATGCAATGTGCAGGTTTTTATTTTGTCATTGGACACATGGTCTAGTGGATAAGGTAGTTAGGTTAAGACAGTTCTAAGTGATAGTTATCTCTGGATTCTAAGTTCAATCCTGAGTGGCGGCAGTAACATAGAAACATAATTAACACAACTCCTACCCCAGCTATGGTTAGCGGAATGAGAACAGGATAACCCCGAGGACTGAATAAAGGGTTAGGTTCAAAGTTCTGTGATGGCTCCCGATTACGACAAGAAGGTTTCCGTGTCCGAAAAGAAGGTTCCCGAGTCCGAGAAGAATGTCCAATAGTCCGACAAGAAATACCTGAAGAAGGACGGAGAGCATATCGGCCGAAACATTGTACAGATAACAATAAAGATGGGGACAATAGTCCGAATAACAAAGATAATACTAATCATCAAGCCTCATCTCAAACATTCAGAGAAATATTTTTAAAAAACATGTTTTTACAAAATGGCTCCCTCTTCAGAACGAATTGGCAGGAAGGAATATTACAGATCGAACGATAAATTTGAATGTGATCTTCTATTGGGTTTGTAAATCTATATAGTTAAAATTAATATCGTCTAAGTGCGATCTCATCATTAATGTCTTTGTAATTTCGAGTCTTGTTCTTAACTGAAGTTCGAATTCGTTTCTTTTGTTTTCGTTTTCTTTTCTTTTTTTCCATTCACTAATTATTCCCAGCGTCTTTGTAATGAGATATTTATTTTGGAGACTTCATTATCTTCAATTAATTTACTAGAAATGTCGTCTGCTTGTTTGTACCGTTTTCAAGTGTATTGCTTATTTATTTTAGCTTATTTCATAGTTTTTATTACACGATGTTATTGCAATTATTATCAATTACAATTATTCCTGAATTATACCTAGTTACTAGGAGAACCTGTGGATATACCACAGTATGGTAATTTAATTATTACAACTTTTGATATGATTTTTCTTTTGAAGGCAAAATAATGCAAATTATCTTATTACAGTTTTGATTAATGCTTCAAACACACTATAAAAATAAAAAATAAAAATCTTTATTTCAATATCCCCGAGCAGGGCCTTATTATTTTTATAGTATTAAAAATATATCTGAAATGATTTTCAAAACTTCCCGCAAAACACAACACAACACGGGATTTAACAGAATTTTTACGATCTTTGTCGAACTTTTAAATTTCCATTAGAAGATTCAACTGATTAATACCACAGTTGAGTTTAACAAACACAGACGGAAACTTTTCAACTCTCTGAAGATGGGCCTGGCCCGAAAATATTAAGAGGAAAAAAATGAAAAAAAAAAGAAAAAAAAATTAAATAAATATGTTTTTCAACATAAATTTGCATTATTTTGCCTTCAAAAAATATCTTATTTATATATATATATATATATATATATATATATAATATATATATATATAATAAGATATTTTTTTTGAAGGCAAAATAATGCAAATTATCTTATTACATTTTTGATTAATGCTTCAAACACACTATAAAAATAAAAATAAAAACTTTTGATATGTTTACTTAAGAGCTATTCTAAATACTTCAATATGTAAAAAGTATAATGATTTTAAGTTAACTCTCTCTCATTCGTGGTGTTTTTCTGAGCCAGGAACTCTCGGATACTCAGGGCAGTGTGTGCTGGTGCGTTGTCATGGTAAAGCACCCACGAATTGTCCTGCCACATCTCTTGCATTTTATTCATTGTTATCTAGTTTTGTTAGTCTAATTTAATATAATATTTATTACATTAAAACTTAAATACTTGCGCCTAGTGTGGACATACTTTTGCTAGTAAAACTAATAAATTATCGTTCTAACTGTTGTTTCTATCAAGTTTTCATGGTGTTTCATGGTATTTACAAAAGCTTACATTTCGGTGGAAATCTTTGACACCAAAAAAGCACCTTAAACATTTCAATTCAAGGTGGTCACTTAATGTCACATAATTATGGATCCCTAATATCTAGGTAGTATAGAAATCCTTATGGCGATCAGTACAGCTGATGGCCTTTAGAGTGAGTGACAATGCTTGACCTCACTCTCACCTTGCGTTCTGGGGATGGAACGTGAGAACGGAAGTCAATAGAAGCCCTTCCGGTTTAAGGTGTAAGCAACTCAGTTAGTCAGTTGCAGAGTTAGGAGTTAGAACTTAGAAGCGAAGCTAGCAAGATGTGAGCTCACTGCGTGATTGTCTGGTCTGGGGTTCATGAATAAAGTAACATCAAAAGTAAATCGAAGTCTTGTGTTTTATTACTAAAAGCTAACAATGACACAAGGCTTCTAATAAGAAATTATCCCCAACAGACCAGACCCGGAACCCTCAATAGAAGACCAGACGAAACCTTAGAAGATATACCAGATCCGACCAGAAGAATAGACGACAAGAATAAGAAGTAAAAGAGAAGTATATTAACATTAAAGATAATATCTTTAAGTGGTTAATTTAAGAGAAAATGGTCTTGAAAAAGTTAATGGTCTGAAAATTGGCATCCAGCGGTCTAGAAAAAAAAGTAACATCCATAATTTTAGCAGAAATTGGAGACATAAGGTCTGGCCGAAAAAGTTAGTCCCAATTTGGGGTCAATTACTGCATACTGTACATATACCCATGGGCGTATACTTATCAATGGCATGTTATTAGTATGTAGATATGGTCAACAGTGTTGATAATGTAAAACAATTTTATTAACAATTGAGGTTTAGATAAAATAAAATAATGGAGAATGTGGTGTAAATAACTAAGGGAATTGTGACTTGAGTAGTAATATAGGTTACAGGCAGACAAACACACAATTCCATTATGATAAGATTCTACAAATAAGCTGTACAAATATTATGTTACAAATGATATTTTCCCTGTCAGCGAGTTTTAGAATATGCTAATTGCCTCCCCTCTTGAGGGGTAAGGTATCTCCAAAATGGTGTGTCTTAAGTATGCTAATAATAAATGGTATATGCATAAACCAGAATCTGTTCTTGAGAATGAAACATATAAAATTCTCTGGGACTTTGAAGATAAAGATGGATCGTCTTATCCCAGCCAGAAGACCAAACCTAGTATTGATTTAAAAAAAAAGAAAAAGAGAACTTGTCAACTGGTATATTTTGCAGTTCCAGCATATCACAGGGGATGAAGATGAAAGAAAACGGAAAGATAGACAAATACCTAGACCTCACTGTTGAATGCAAAAAAAAAAAAAGAAAGAAAAAAGAGAAAAAGAAAATAAAGATGACGAATATCGAAATAGTTCATGACAAAGCTTAAGATAATTTCCCACATGAATTTTAGGATTATCGTGAAAAGATTAACAAATAAAGATTTGTCTAATCCGCTGGAAAATAATCGATTATAAATCCAATCCCCCTCTCTCCCCCCAAAAAAAAAAAGAAGAAGAAAAATGTCAATCAATAGAAAAAATCTTCAAATCTTCGCATTTCGATTTATTTGGGGAAAGATTGATCAAGTTACTGCTCGTGATAACAGACGGTCAAGTCACGCTTAAAAACACTACTCACCGTCATCGCGTAACGGTTATCATTATAGAAAATGGAGTCGGAGACCCGAGTTCGAATCCAGTTTGCATTTTAAATAGCATTAATACTCTTGGGAAAGGTATGAATCCAATTATTCTCTTCCCAATTATGAAAAGGCATATTTAAGCATGACTTAGATGGGTGACCACTTAAGCAGGTAAGCAGAAGAGATAAGCAAGCAGCCTGACTATAAAGCAACAATCAATTGATATCGATTCGGCATCAAATGACCCGAAAAGTGTTGATATGTCGTAAAACCAAAACAACCAAACAATCTTTCTTCTTTCTTTGTTTCTTATTATGACAAAGTCATGCTGAAAGCACCGGCTCCCACTAGAGTGATGAGCTTGTTTAATACTTGATTGGGTGACCACTTAAGCAGTAGCAGGTACTGTAAAGCAAGCTGATATCAAAATCACTTCATTCGGTATCAAATGACCCGAAAAGTGTTGATATGTCGTAAAACAAAACAGCCAAACTTTATTGATTTGTTTATTTATTTCCTTCGTATTACGGCCAAGTCATGCTTAAAGCACTGGTTCACACTATATTGCTGAAGTTAAGCAGTAATGAGCCTGTTCAATACTTAGATGGGTGACCATTTTAGCAACAGAAGGTACATAGCAACCTGATATTAAAATCACTTGATTCGGCATCAAATGACCCAAAAAGTGTTGATATGTCATAAAACAAAACAACCAAACTTTCTTTCTTTATTTCTTTCTTTTTTCCTCTTACGGCCAAGTCATTCTTAAAGCACTGGCTCACACTATATTGCTGAAGTTAAGCAGTAAGGAGCCTGTTCACTACTTAGATGGGTGACCATTTTAGCAACAGAAGGTACATAGCAACCTGATATTAAAATCACTGATTCGGCATCAAATGACCAAAAAGTGTTGATATGTCATAAAACAAAAAGAACCAATCAATGGCATCCATTTAGACTGATATCTTGAGGTATTATTGGGGGGCTTTTTTATTTTACAGTTTAAAAATCAAAGTTTATAACATTTTGAATATCACTCTTTCCAATCTATTTGACTTTGTCTTTTGCAAAAAAGCATCTTAAAACTTTACATTTTTATCACTTTTTACTAATTGGAACCACGTATCTTTGAGGTGTAACACAGATTCTCAAAGATACGTGGTTCAAAGTTAACTGAGCTGGAAAAAATGTGAAGGTTTTTAAACAAAATAATTGTTGCCTTATATCTTTTATTCATTAGCTCAGTCGGTAGGCGTTCGGCTAGAAACCACAAGGTTCCTAGTTCGATGCCGGCCCTCGCCAATTCAGCTTATGAGTAGCACAGGGTTTGTGCGGTAAAATAAGGAGCTGATGGTAGATGAGGCGCTCCACCCCAGACGCTAAAATAATCTCCTTGGTCTAGCGCTAGTGAAAAGGGGATAGACTCCCTCGCTGATTGGCTGATACCACTTTAGGCCACCCCGATTACTTTAATTTTTTACTTAATATCAACACTGAAAATTTCATAAAATTCGGTTAAGTCCCTGATTGTTTGGTATTTCTTTTCTTTCGGCTGGGTGAAATTTAGGTCCGTTAAGTTCGATTTAACCGAATTTTTTTTTCTCGAAAATTGAGAAATTCGAAAATTAACTCGAAGCAGGAATTGCAATAATAATGGATGCCATGTTTTATGTACGGTTGACAAATTCGACAAAAAATGATTAGGGAAGAAAAAAAATCACTGAACGACAGATTCTTTTTTTTCCATTGGAAAAATGTCAGTCTTAGTTCTAGACATTGAATAATTTCTGGTTGAATAACTTCTCGTCGTGACGTGATCCTTGTAATCACGTGATCTGCTTTCAAAGCGGTCCTCCCACCACCACCACCACCACTGCAACTCTATCCATGTGTCGTCTGCGTTTAAAGTGATGCTCCGTATTAAGCGTATTTTGGTTTGTTATATATTTATTTATTATTTTTATTTTATTTTATTTTTTGACAAAACTCGTTCGCCTGCTTAAATCTTACATTTGGTGAGGAGGAGGACGTTTTCTTTTTGTTGGGGGGGGGGGTTCTATTTTTTTCTTTCTTCTTTCTTTTCCTTTTACTTTCTTTCTTTTACTCTTGTGAAAGCTCTCGTTCGTATATTTCTTTTTTTTTCGTTCTTTTTTTAATATTTATATTTGTTTTTTTTTGTTTTCTTTTTTGTTTTATTTTGGTGTTTTTTTGTTTGTTTTTTTGTTTTGTTAGTTTTTGGGGTTGTTGTTTTTTTGGCGAGGAGGAGGAGGTTTTTTTTTGTTTTTTGTTTTGTTGGTGGTTTTTTTTGGGGGGGGTCTATTTTTTTCCTTTCTTCTTTCTTTTCCTTTTTCTTTCTTTCTTTTACTCTTGTGAAAAGATCTCTCTCGTATATTTCTTCTTTTTTTCGTTCGTTTTTTTATTGATGTTGTTGTTCTGCTAGTCTTTATATTTGTTTTTTGTTTTCTTTTTTGTTTTGTTTTGGTTTTTTTGGGGGGGTTGGGGTGTTTTGGGGGGTTTTCTACGGTGGTTTTGTTTTTCTTTGGTTTTTTGTTGATTTACTGTTTATTCTGTGTGTGTGTGTGTGTGTGTTTTTGTTTTTTTTTTTTTTTTTTTTTGGGGGGGGGGTCCTCCAATATTCTTTCTTTCTTCCTTCTTAGGAGAGCTTTTATCTCAGGTGTATAAATTCCATCTATTGTAATGACAAACGATAACACCGATAGAATTTGGAAAGCTTTATTCTTCTTAGAATAATTGGTACAGTTACTAAGAGTTTATATAGTCTAGTATTCCCTATTTTATATTCTTTTTTTTCTTCCTTTTCCTTTTTCTTTCTTTCTTTTACTCTTGTGAAAAGCTCTTTTTTTTGTTTTCTTTTTTGTTTTGTTTTGGTGTTGTTTTCTTTTTATACGTGGGTTTTGTTTTTCTTTGGTTTCTGTTGATTTACTGTTTATTCTGTGTGTGTGTTTTTTTGTTGTTTGTTTTTTTTTTTTGTTTTTTGGGGGGTCCTCTAATATTCTTTCTTTCTTTCTTCTTCTTAGGAGAGCTTTTATCTCAGGTGTATAAATTCTATCTATTGTAATGACAAACGATAACACCGAGAGAATTTGGAAAGCTTTATTCTCTTAGAATAATTGGTACACTTATTAAAAGTTTATATAGTCTAATATTCCCCGAGAGTTCTCCAAAGGGGGGTAATCATAAAGTAGGGGAAGTAACTCTCATTTACTTATTATATCTATGCATTTATTTTGTATGCACTTGTGTGTGTGTGTGTGTGTGTGTGTTGTGTGTGTGTG
>CM042172.1:5792893-5817893 GCA_023376005.1 Doryteuthis pealeii | reverse complement strand
TCTTTCTTTACCTCTCCTTCAATATCTATATACATTTCTCTCCTCCTTGCCTACCTCTATACTTTCCCACTGCTTCCCCCCTTTTCTCTCTCTCTCTCTTCTCTTCTCTCTCTCTCTCTCTCTCTCTCTCTCTCAGCAATAAGAAAGACGAAAGAAAATATATAAGGGAGAAAGAACAGGGGGTGGAATAAGCAAGAATAGAATATATATTACGAAAAGAGCGCACTGGAAATGTAGAGGTAGTCAAAGAGGAGACAAATGTAAACAGAGAGAGAGAGAGAGAGAGAGAGAGAGAGAGAGAGAGAGAGAGAGACGAACAGATAGAGGAGACTCTCTCTCTCTCTCTCTCTCTCTCTCTCTCTCTCTCTCTCTCTCTCTCTCTCTCTCTCTCTCTGTTTACTTCTCTTTTAATATCGCTCTTTACATTTATCTTCTGCTTACGTACCTCTGTACGTTATCCACTCTTCTCTCTCTCTCTCTCTCTCTCTCTCTCTCTCTCTCTCTCTCTCTCTACCTCTACCTCTACTTCTACCTCTGTCTGCCTCTCTCTCTCTCTCTCTCTCTCTCTCTCTATCTATCTATCTATCTATCTAACTTCTGGTTTCTTCTCTTTCAATATCGCTCTTTACATTTATCTCCTCTTTGCCTACCTCTATACTCTTCCACTGCTTCTACTCTCTCCCTCTCCCTCTTTATCCCCTCTCTCTCTCTCTCTCTCTCTCTCTCTCTCTCTCTCTCTCTCTCTCTCTCTCTCTCTCTCCTCTTTCACCTCTCCTTGTATGTCATAAAACAACAATCAAGAAATCTCGCAAAATCTCGCATCCCCCGAAAACGATATCAGCCACAGAGCTCACCAAACCATATAGACCAATCGATCGCTGTCTACTTTCTTTTTCAGTTTCTTTTTCTATTTTTTTTCTTTCTATTTCCAACAAAACGCTGCTGCTGCTGCCGCTGCTGCTGCTGCTGCTTGTGCTGCTGCTGCTGATGCTTTTAATCGAGACATTAATCAGAGGGTTTTTAGTTTTGGGGGGATTTAAAAGAGCGTATTGCGTGTCGACTAAATATGAAGAGGATAATAAGAATGCTATGACGTAAAGGTTACATTTCTATCAGACAAGAACGAAACGTAGTCGAAGAAAATAGGAGCTTAACTTCCATACAAATGGACTTATATTCTTATCCTCAATATTTCTTCTTTTTTTTTTACTTTCCTACAAGTAGAAAATCTTTGTCTGGTACAAGGCCAGCATAGTGGAAATACCAAGTTGGTTGGTTAGTAAGTTGGTTTTATGGCATATCAACCCTTGTGGGTTATTTACTGCCAAATCTTGATTTTACTATATATTCGATTTGTTTGAGAAATAATTTTCATTGAATCAATGAGTATTGATAAATTTTTAGAATTAATTAACTCGTGATTGACCCTCAGCCACCGCTTTCTAGTACTTATTTGATTGAAAGGACTGGGTGTTTGCCATAAGAGCAATTTGAAGACTACGGTCTGGAATAGTCCATATATATATATATATATATATATATATATATATATATATATTATATATAGGTATAAGAGATAACCTACTCGAGTTTCACCATAGGGATCTTCAGGGTTAAATCCACTGAATTAATCAATATCTTGATTAATTCAGTGGATTTAACCCTGAAGATCCTTGTGGTGAAATTCGATTAGGTTATCTCTTGTACCTATATTATAATAGATTTGTTCTACTAACGTATTGAGCACTTTTCATTAGTTATATTGCTGTCTTACCTTTCTGAATTTTGCATCAACTAACCATTGTGACCATATTCACCGGTAAGTCAACTTTTCCATAATATATATATATATATATATATATATATATATATAATCAAAAAATCCGGAGAAGAAATCTTCCTTACGACATAGAAGTTTTTTTAAAGTGTCGTAATTTGCAGAACTCAATGTGTGCTCTTATTGTCAGAGTCACAAAGCAAAATTATATAAGTAAAAAATATAACGGAAGATTTAAATATTTAGCGTATAGCCTATTTCAGGAAGCCTAGAGCAAATTTCTAGCCTTTGCAATCATCAGATGCTGAATGCTGAATTCTTTATTACTTCTAAGGCAGTTGAAAACGTATTGTATATATAAATAACTTTTTTAAAAATCTGTTTTGCTTCTTGGCAAGCTAGATTCGCAGGCCATTGTTAGTGAATTCAATTCTCATTGGGCGCCCCATATTCCTGGTCTTGTACATCGCCCTATCGACTGAAGCGTTAGAATACACCGACTGCACCTCTGCAAAGGGGTAAGACTCCTACAATGGGACTACCTGTTGGCCGTGGGTGGTGATCCGTGATGCTTAAGGATTGAAACCAGGTGGCCGAACAGTCCATGACATGCAACACCCCACTTAGAACCTTACTTAGGCTAGAGGGGCGGTCGTGGAGGCCCCTTCCGATCAATCGACTGGTCACACCAAGCTCAAGCACATATATGATTGCCCCAACCCTATTGCCCTTATGGCAAACCCTAACCCCTTTTTATCATATGGGTGCTAGAAGGCGGTGGCTGAGGGTCTTCATGTCCTGGGAATGACGTTAAACTCTATCAGATGGTGAGGTTCCAGTTTTGGATGTCTGGGGAATGTGAAGTGCCCCTTTATCACCATTGCGCCCTGGTCCACTCTGACCCGGAGTGGTCGTACCTGTTAGGGTCCCATCTATGGGTTAAATAGAAAAATGTGTTTAGAAAAATATGAGTATCCACTTAAGAATTAATTAATTTCAAAACTTTGTCGGCATTACATGACCCATTGAGGTTGATATGCCGTAAAACAAACGAAACCAAACCAAAAATGTAGATGTGCCTCTTTATCACTATTGCTCCCTGGTTCACTCTGACACGGAGTGGTAGTACCTGTTAGGGTTCCATCTATGGGTTACATAGAAAAATGTGTTTATAAAAATTTGTCGGCATTAAATGACCCACTGAGGTTGATATGCCGCAAACCAAACCAAACCAAACTGGCCTTGTGCCACATCTAAGCTAAGCTTAGTAAATAACTATAAGACCACCCCAAATCGCTATCATGAGAATGGCATTAAACAGAATCCGGTGGTGAGGCTTCTGTTCTGGAGCTCAGGGGAGACATTCTGATTTTATTTTGTGACGTTCGTTGTCTGTTCTTTTTTTAGACTTAAATCACACAGATTTCTTTAATTACAAAAGAAAAAAAGAAAACGATCGATTAAATCATTTCTTTTTTTTATGGGAGACACGAAATGTATAAATCGAAAAAAAAAGAAGGCATTGATAATCTCCAGTAAGCGGTGATAAGTATGGTGTCGCTTAACGCAAAAAAAAACCCTGATGTTCTGTGCTGCTTTTGTGTGTAGAAGGGTGCTAATTCCAAGATTTGTTCAAGACAGCACGCAGTATACTTGTGTAGTTACCATCTATCCTTTGTGCTAATCGTTTCGTTAGAGTCCAAATGGGTGCAGTCATACAATCGAGAAAAAGAAGATATTGTCAAACTCCAGTAAGTGGTGATAAGTATGGAGTCGCTTAAGCGCAAAAAAAGTCACTGACTGGACGAAGTGAACCTGGTGTTCCGTTCGCGTGACGAAGTGGAAAGAATTGTGGATTGGAAATATTTTTAGTGGAATCGTTAAATATATCCTTTTTTTTTTTTCTTTTTTTTTTTTTCATGGTCACCAAAACTAGAAAGTATAATAATGTTTTTTACTTTTATGATGCGTCACATTTTAATTTAATTTGTCAATTTTGTATATTTAGATATATTTCGCCACAATCTTATCAATATCTCTCTATCCTTCTATCAGTGTATCTCTCTCTCGTTCATAAACATACACATACCCTCTCTCTGTCTCTGTCGGTCTGTCTGTCTGTCTGTCTCTCTTTCTTTCTTCTCCCCCCCTCTCTCTCTCTCTCTTCTCTCTTTCTCTCTCTCTCTCTCTCTCTCTCTCTCTCTTAATTTTTCTCTTTCCATTTCAATCTCTCTCCCTCTCCCTTTTTCTCTATCTTTTTCTCTCCTAATTTTTTTCTTTCCATCTCTCTCTCTCTCTTTCTCTCTCTCTCTCTCTCTCTCTCTCTCTCTCTCAGTTTGTCTATCTCCCCCTCTCTCTCTCTCTCTCTCTCTTTCTTTCTCTCTCTCTTTTCCTCTCTCTCACTCCTAAAATTTCTCTCTATCTATCTCTCTCAGTTTGTCTGTCTCTCCCTCTCTCTTTCTTTCTCTCTCTCTTTTCCTCTCTCTCTCACTCCTTAAACTTCTCTCTCTCTCTATCTCATTTCAATCTTCTCAACGAAAGTTCATTTTTGATTTCTTTATTTCAACTTCATCGAGTTTCTTTGATTTTTATTCCGGCTGAAAAATCAGGAAAAAAATCGGTCACAGCGTGGATTCATCACGGGTGCACGCTTCCCAACATACCGGTACCATCATCACCAATAATCTCATCTCCCCCCACTCCCCGGCATCCACCCTCCCTGTAACTTTAACCATCAACTTTCATCACCGTTACTGCCATTCCACTGTGTCGATCTTAAGAAGACGTTCAATTCTGATTGGTTCGATTTTACGATTAAAGAATATAGTCATTTACTAAGTGTGCTACAAGGCCATTACACTACATGAGGTATCCAGATTAAGGATTACGGGTAAGTCAGGTTCAAAGTACCGGTTCCCGGTAGATCACCGAAGTTAAACAGTGGTGATCTTGTTCAATACTTAATTGGGTGACTATTTAAGTAACAGCAGCTATTGTAGGCAAACTGAGTCATTTGTTTATAAAATGACATGATTTGGTATTAAATGACTAGAAAGGGGATGATATGCCGTAAAATAAAACAACCAAACCTGTCTATCTCGATATGTCCATATATATGTGGTATATTGGTTAATAAGAAACAGAAGCACCGTTTTCGCCATTGTTTTGATAAGAAACGGAAGCACCGTTTCGGTCATTGTTTTGATAAGAAACGGAAGCACCGTTTCGGCCATTGTTTTGATAAGAAACGGAATCACCGTTTCGGTCATTGTTTTGATAAGAAACGGAAGCACCGTTTCGGCCATTGTTTTGATAAGAAAGGGAAGCACCGTTTCGGCCATTGTTTTGATAAGAAAGGGAAGCACCGTTTCGGTCATTGTTTTGATAAGAAACGGAAGCACCGTCTCGGCCATTGTTTTGATAGAAACGGAAGCACGTTTCGGCCATTGTTTTGATAAGAAAGGGAAGCACCGTTTCGGCATTGTTTTTGATAAGAAAAGGGAAGCACCGTTTCGGCATTGTTTTGATAAGAAACGGAAGCACCGTTTCGTTTTTGATAAGAAAGGAAGCACCGTTTCGGCCATTGTTTTGATAAGAAACGGAAGCACCGTTTCGGCCATTGTTTTGATAAGAAACGGAAGCACCGTTTCGGCCATTGTTTTGATAAGAAACGGAAGCACCGTTTCGGCATTGTTTTGATAAGAAACGGAAGCACCGTTTCGGCCATTGTTTTGATAAGAAACGAAGCACCGTTTCGGCCATTGTTTTGATAAGAAACGAAGCACCGTTTCGGCCATTGTTTTGATAAGAAACAGAAGCACCGTTTCGGCCATCTTTGGAGTTGTAATAATAAAAAGGTGGAAGTGATTACTTCTCGCAGTTAACGTCAGCTGGACTGCTTGTTATGTTCTTTATTTCGATAAGCAAGCCGCAACATTTGGCAGACGAGGATCTGTTCTCACTCAAGAAATGCCATTACTCGGACATTTAGAGGAATTCTGCACAGAGTCAGGGAATATATCAACCAAAAATGTTAATATGCTGTAAAAAAACCAACCAACCTGTTCAACAAATAAACTAAAGCCAATTAGGTACTTCAACGGTTTTTAACCATTTGGGTTTCTTGATTTAAATTGAGGGTTCATTTTGGTATTATAACCATATTATAAACTGATCTCCTATTTCTTGACCACATTAGATTCATAAGGAGAAGGAGTTATGCTTTCAACAGATTCGATGAAGAAATATCGTAATGACCGGGTTTTCCCTAAATCACCGAAGTTAAGCAGTGCTGAGCATGGCTCAATACTTAATTGGTGACCATTAAAGCAACAGCAGATACTGTAAGCAAACTGGGTTCTTCGTTTATAAAATGACATGATTTGGCATTAAATGACTAGAAAGGGGTTGATATGCTATGAAATAAACAACCAACCTGTCGATCTCGATATGTCCATATCTAACTTTCTCAGTCTGTTCGTATACAATCTATCTCAGTCTGTTCATATCTATCTTTCACAGCCTGTTCCTATCTTTTTCAGTCTGTTCATATCTATCTTTTTAGTCTGTTCATATCTATTCTTCTCAGTCTGTTCATATCTATCTTTCTCAGTCAGTTCATATCTATCTTTTTTCTGTCTGTTCATATCTATCTTTCTCAGTCTGTCCATAACTATCTATCTCAGTCTGTTCATATCTATATTTCCAGTCCTGTTCCTATCTATCTTTCTCAATCTGTCCATATCTATCTTTCTCAGTCGTTCATAATCTATCTTTCTCAGTCTGTTCATATCTACTTTCTCAGTCTATTCATATCTATCTATCTCAGTCTGTTGATATCTATCTTTCTAATCTGTTTATCTATCTTTCTCAGTCTGTTGATATCTATCTTTCTCAATCTCTTTCATATCTATTCTTTCTCAGTCTGTCCATATCTATATTCTCAGTCTTCATGTCTAATCTATCCAATCTGTTCATATCTATATTTCTCATCTGTTCATAATCTATATTTCCCAGTCTGTTCATATCTATATTTCTCAGTCTGAGNATAAGTTAATCTAATTTATACAATATTCTCAAGTACTTCTTTAACGTAAAATAAACACCAGGTAAAAACAATTTCTTATCATAGTATAATAACTCTCAAATTTATAGAAACCTAAATGCTACTCTTTCCTATATAGTTACTACTTATGGTAAAGTTATCACAGTAAGTTTGCAGTACTCTTTTAATACTAAATACATAGCGTATTTTCTATACTAATACGTAAGGTTTTTCAGTTAAAACTCTTCTAAAAATAATATAAACCTTATATTCAAAAAGCTTAAACTACTAGTAATACACTCCAATCCTTAAATACCCTGATGGTTAATACTTAAGGGTATATTTATCACATACAGTTCCCATATTAGTTTATCATTACAAACACATAAAACATAGTAACCAAGAACTTATAAAATTCTTTTTTTTATCCAGATAACCACCCTAACGTAAGTCTCTTAAAAAACCGAAGTTCTCATATTGTTGTTTATATCGCTTTTTTATAATGGTTACAGGTAAAACATTTATGTATACTCATACACCATAATGTAAATACTTTTTTTTTACAAGTTGTAAACCGCCAGTTCTTTCCGTTCTTATCACGTATGTTATTGTGTAGTTGTCCTTCATTATAATTATTTAACTTATACATCGACTTTAAATATAACGTAAATTATGTTATTAAACAAACAATAAAAATAATAGACCCTGTTTTACACCTAGTTACTAACTATTGTAATAAACAAGTCCCTAGACAGTAACACATTGATCTAACTATATCACCTACACCTCTACACCGTTACCCAGATAATAAAGTTATCGTTCTTAGACCACTTAAGTCTAAAAAGTATTGCTTAAGCTCTTCATAATCTATACTAAGTAAACTAAATATAATTCTAAAAAAACAAGTAGTGCTAATAGTGTGATATCTATCTTTAATGGTAATTTAATAAATCATATCATTATACAGCTATCTATAGTCTCCCATTAAACCCACATAGTAACTTAAAGTACTTTAACTGGTTTAACTACATTTCAACCTAACGATTTAAAATGTACATATCTTTAGCGTTGCAGTCTACTGCCTATAATCTAGTAATTAACTTAAAGCCCAATACCACAAACTTTAAAATATCCTATTAATATTAAAGAATTATAACAAAAGTAAAAATTTTTAGGTAATAATCGTTCATTTAGTAAAGTTAAAAAAAAGGCGAAACAAAATTATTTGTGGACCTGGAAATTAATCGATCTAATGTGAAAGAAAAGAGTGAAGAATACAAATAAATACAGGAAGAAACAGAAAATTACAAAAAGAAAGAAAAAATATCACGATATTGTGGTGGGAATTGTGAGAAAACAATTATATTAACAAAGATAGGAATTAGAGAAAGAAAGGGCAAAAGTATGAGAAAATGTAAAATGAAAGAATTTAAGAGGTGATATAAAAAGTAATAACTCGATATGAACGAAGGCAAGAAGGAAAATGACAAAAGAAAGAAAAAGAAATCCCTCGCGACAATCTCTCTCTGTATCCTCTCACCACTATCACCTACACCGAACACCACAAGTCAATAGGAAAAAAGAAGACAAAAGATAGAACAAAAAAGAAAAGAACTGGGGAGGATAAGTAAAAGAAGAAAGAAAGAAAGAAAAAGAAAGAAAGAGAAAGAAAAAGAAAGAAAGAAAGAAAGAAGAAAGAAAAAGAAAAAGAAGAAGAAAGAGAAAAAGAAAAAAGAAGAAAGAAAAGAAGAAAGAAGAAAAAGAAAAAAAGAGAAAGAAAGAAAAAAAAAAAAGAAAGAAAAAGAAAGAAAAGAAAGAAGAAAGAAAAGAAAGAAGAAAAAAAAAGAAGAAAGAAGACAAAAGAGAATTGGGAGGGAATAAGCAATAAGTGAAGGAAGAAAGAAAAAGATAATAGAAAGAATACAGGAAAGAAAAGAAAGAAAGAAAGAAAGAAAGAAAGAAAAGAAAGAAAAAAGAAAGGATTGGAGGGAATGAAATTAATAAGTACAAAAAGAAGGAAGAAAAAAGAAGAAAGAATTTGGGGAGAAAATAAGTAATAATTATAAATAAATTAAAGAATAAACAAGAAAAAAATAAAGAATAGGTATTTTCTCTTTTCTGTCTCCATTGTTAGGTTTCAAGAAACAATGAGTTGTGCCATAACCTAACAGTCCGTACAAATGTCGAAAACTAAAAACATCTCTTTCTTTCACATCTCTTTCAATATTTGCTTTTACTTTTCTTTACTATTACTTTCGAGATATTTTTCTTTCTTTCTTTACCTCTCATTCAATATCTATATACATTTCTCTCCTCCTTGCCTACCTCTATACTTTCCCACTGCTTCTCCTCCTCTCTCTCTCTCTTCTCTCTCTCTCTCTCTCTCTCTCTCTCTCTCTCTCTCTCTCTCTCTCAGCAATAAGAAAGACGAGAAGAAATATAAGAAAAGAAAGAACAGGGGGTGGAATAGCAAGAATAGAAATTATTATTACGAAAAGAGACGCACTGGAAAGTAGAGGTAGTCAAAGAGGAGACAAATGTAAACGAGAGAGAGAGAGAGAGAGAGAGAGAGAGAGAGCAGAGAAGAACGAGACAGAGAAAGACTCTCCCCCTCTCTCTCTCTCTCTCTCTCTCTCTCTCTCTCTCTCTCCTCTCTTCCTCTCTCTCTCTCTTCTGTTTGTCTCTTTCAATATCGCTCTTTACATTTATCTTCTGCTTACGTACCTCTGTACGTTATCCACTGCTTCTACCACTCTCTTCTCTCTTTCTCCCCTCTCTGTTCTCTCTCTCTCTCTCTTTCTTCCCCTCTCTGTTTCTCCCCCTCTCTCTCTCTTCTCTTCTCTCTTCTTTCTTCTTCTTCTTCTTTTCTTCTCTTTCAATATCACTCTTTACATTTATCTCCTGCTTACGTACATCTAGTACGTTATCCCACTGCTCTCTCTCTCTCTCTCTCTCCTCTCTCTCTCTCTCTCTCTCTCTCTCTCTCTCTATCTATTATCTATCTTACATCTATCTAACTCTGTTTACTTCTCTTTCAATATCGCTCTTTATACTTTATGTCCTCTTTGCCTACCCTATACTTTTCCACTGCTTCTACTCATTCTCTCTCTCTCTTCTCTCTCTCTCCTCTCTTCTCTCTCTCCTCTTCTCTCTCTCTCTCTCTTCTCTCTCTCTCTCTCCTACTTTTTTCACCTCTCTTGTATGCATAAAACAACAATCAAGAAATCTCGCAAAATCTCGCATCCCCGAAAACGATATCAGCCACAGAGCTCACCAAACCATATAGACCAATCGATCGCTGTCTACTTTCTTTATCATTCTTTTTCTATTTTTTTTCTTTCTATTTCCAACAAAAACGCTGCTGCTGCTGCTGCTGCTTGTGCTGCTGCTGCTGCTGCTTTTAATCGAGACATTAATCAGAGGGTTTTTAGTTTTGGGGGATTAAAAGAGCGTATTGCGTGTCGACTAAATATGAAGAGGATAATAAGAATGCTATGACGTAAAGGTTACATTTCTATCAGACAAGAACGAAACGTAGTCGAAGAAAATAGGAGCTTAACTTCCATACAAATGGACTTATACTTATCCTCAATATTCTTCTTTTTTTTTTACTTTCCTACAAGTAGAAAATCTTTGTCTGGTACAAGGCCAGCATAGTGGAAATACTAAGTTGGTTGGTTAGTAAGTTGGTTTTATGGCATATCAAACCCTTGTGGTTATTTACTGCCAAATCTTGATTTTACTATATATTCGATTTGTTTGAGAAATGATTTTCATGAATCAATGAGTTATTGATAAATTTTTAGAATTAATTAACTCGTGATTGACCCTCAGCCACCGCTTTCTAGTACTTATTTGATTGAAAGGACAGGGTGTTTGATATAAGAGCAATTTGAAGACTACGGTCTGGAATAGTCCATATATATATATATATATTATAATATAGTTACAAGAGATAACCTACTCGAGTTTCACCATAAGGATCTTCAGGGTTAAATCCACTGAATTAATCAATATCTTGATTAATTCAGTGGATTTAACCCTGAAGATCCTTGTGGTGAAATTCGAGTAGGTTATCTCTTGTACCTATATTATAATAGATTTGCTCTACTAACGTATTGAGCACTTTTCATTTGTTATAGCGCTGTCTTACCTTTCTGAATTTTGCAACAACTAACCATTGTGACCATATTCACCTATAAGTCACCTTTTCCATAACACATACTATATATATATATATATATATATATATATATATATATAATCCAAAAATCCGGAGAAGAAATCTTTCTTACGACATAGAAGTTTTTTTTAAAGTGTCGTAGTTTGCAAAACTCAATGTATGCTCTTATTGTCAGAGTCACAAAGCAAAATTATATAAGTAAAAAATATAACGTAAGATTTAAATGTTTAGCATATAGCCTATTTCAGGAAGCCTAGCCTTTCCAATCATCAGATGCTGAATGCTGAATTCTTTATTACTTCTAAGGCAGTTGAAAACAGATTGTTTTTATGTATTGTATATATAAATAACTTTTTTAAAAATCTGTTTTGCTTCTTGGCAAGCTAGATTCGCAGACCATTGTTAGTGAATTCAATTCTCATTGGGCGGCCCATATTCTTGGTCGTGTGCATCGCCCTATCGACTGAAGCGTTAGAATACACCGACTGCACCTCTGCAGAGGGGTAAGACTCCTACAATGGGACTACCTGTTGGCCGTGGGTGGTGATCCGTGATGCTTAAGGATTGAAACCAGGTGGCTGAACAGTCCATGACATGCAACACTCCACTTAGGACCTTACTTAGGCTAGAGGGGCGGTCGTGGAGGCCCCTTCCGATCAATCGACTGGTCACGCTAAGCTCAAGCACATATATAATTGCCACAACCCTATTAATCTTATTGCAAGATCCAACCCTTTTTATCATATGGGTGCTATAAGGCAGTGGCTGAGGGTCTTCATGTCCTGGGAATGACGTTAAACTCTATCAGATGGTGAGGTTCCAGTTTTTGAGGTTTCTGGAATATGGAGCAACCCTTCATCAACATTGCTCCCTGGTCCACTCTGACCCGGAGTGGTAGTACCTGTTAGGGTCTCATCTATGGGTTGAATAGAAAAATGTGTTTATAAAAAAATTGAGCATCCCTTAACAATGAATTCATTTCAAAACTTTATCGGCATTAAATGACCCATTGAGGTTGATATGCCGTAAAACAAACGAAACCAAACCAAACCAAAAATGTAGATGTGCCCCTTTATCACTATTGCTCCCTGGTTCACTCTGACACGGAGTGGTAGTACCTGTTAGGGTCCCATCTATGGGTTAAATAGAAAAATGTGTTTATAAAAATGTGTCGGCATTAAATGACCCACTGAGGTTGATATCCCGTAAACCAAACCAAACCAAACTGGCCTTGTGCCACATCTAAGCTAAGCTTAGTAAATAACAATAAGACCACCCCAAATCGCTATCATGAGTATGAAATTAAACAGAATCCGATGGTGAGGCTTCTGTTCTGGAGCTCAGGGGAGTGTAGAATCACAAGAGACATTCTGATTTTATTATGTTTCTTTTTTATGGGAGACACGAAATGTATAAATCGAAAAAAAGAGGGCATTGATAATCTCCAGTAAATGGTGATAAGTATGGTGTCGCTTAAACGCAAAAAAAACCCTGATATTCTGTGCTGCTTTTGTGTGTGTAGAAGGGTGCTAATTCCAAGATTTCTTCAAGACAGCATACAGTATACTTGTGTAGTTACCATCCATCTTTTGTGCTAATCGTTTCGTTAGAGTCCAAATGGGTGCAGTCATACAATCGAGAAAAAGAAGATATTGTCAAACTCCAGTAAGTGGTGATAAGTATGGAGTCGCTTAAGCGCAAAAAAATCACTGACTGGACGAAGTGAACCTGTTGTTCCGTTCGCGTGACGAAGTGGAAAGAAGTGTGGATTGGAAATATTTTTAGTGGAATCGTTAAATATATCCTTTTTTCTTTTTCTTTTTTTTTTTTTTTTTTTCATGCTAACCAAAACTAAAAAGTATAATAAGGTTTTTACTTTTATGGTGCGTCACATTTTAATTTAAAATTTGCAATTTTGTATATTTGATATATTTTGCAACAATCTTATCAATATCTCTCTATCCTTCTATCAGTGTATCTCTCTCTCTTTCATAAACATACACATATCCTCTCTCTGTCTCTGTCTGTCTCTGTTCTGTCTGTCTGTCTGTCTGTCTGTCTCTTCTCTCTCCTCTCTCCTCTCTCTCTCTCTCTCTCTCTCTCTAATCTCTCTCTTAATTTTTCTCTTTCCATTTCAATCTCTCTCCCTCTCCTTTTCTCCATCTTTTTCTCTCCCTAATTTTTTTTCTTTCCATCTCTCTCTCTCTCTCTCTCTCTCTCTCTCTCTCTCTCTCTCTCTCTCTCTTCTCAGTTTGTCTGTCTCCCCCTCTCTCTCTCTTCTTTCTCTCTCTCTTTTCCTCCTCTCTCCCTAAAATTTCTCTCTCTCTCTCTCAGTTTGTCTGTCTCCCCCTCTCTCTCTTTCTTTCTCTCTCTTTTCCTTTCTCTCAATCCTAAAATTTATCTCCCCTATCTCATTTCAATCTTCTCAACGAAAGTTCATTTTTGATTTCTTTATTTCAACTTCATCGAGTTTCTTTGATTTTTATTCGCGGCTGAAAATCAGAAAAAAAATCGGTCACAGCGTGGATTCCTCACGGGTGCACGCTTCCCACATACCGGTACCATCATCACCAATAATCTCATCTCCCCCACTCCTCGGCATCCACCCTCCTGTAACTTAACCATCAACTTTCATCACCGTTACTGCCATTCCACTGTGTCGATCTTAAGAAGACGTTCAATTCTGATTGGTTCGATTTTTACGATTAAAGAAATATAGTCATCTACTAAGTGTGCCACAGCCATTACACTACTTGAGGTATCAAAGATTAAGGATTACGGGTAAGTCAGGTTCAAAGTACCGGTTCCCGGTAGATCACCGAAGTTAAACAGTGATGATCCTGTTCAATACTTAATTGGGTGACTATTTAAGTAACAGCAGCTATTGTAGGCAAACTGGGTCATTAGTTTATAAAAGGACTTGATTTGGCATTAAATGGCTGTGGTATATTGGTTAATAAGAAACAGAAGCACCGTTTCGGCCATTGTTTTGATAAGAAACGGAAGCACCGTTTCGGCCATCTTTGAAGTTGTAATAATAAAAAGGTGGAAGTGATTACTTCTTGCAGTTAACGTCAGCTGGACTACTTGTTATGTTTTTTATTTCGATAAGCAAGCCGCAACATTTGGCAGACGAGGATCTATTCTCACTCAAGAAATGCCATTACTCGGACATTTAGAGGGATTCTGCACAGAGTCAGGGAATATATCAATCAAAAGGGTTAATATGCTGTAAAACAACCAGCCAACCTGTTCAACAAATAAACTAAAGCCAATTAGGTACTTCAACGGTTTTTAACCATTTAGGTTTCTGGATTTAAATTCAGGGTTCATTTTTGTATTATAACCAAGTTATAAACTGATCTATTTCTTGACCACATTAGATTCATAAGGAGTTATGCTTTAAACAAATTACGATGAAGACATACTGAATGACCGGGTTCTCCCTAGATCACCGAAGTTAAGCAGTGCTGAGCCTGCTCAATACTTAATGTGGTGACTATTAAAGCAACAGCAGCTACTGTAAGTAAACTGAGTTCTTCGTTTATAAAATGACATGATTTGGTATTAAATGACTAGAAAGGGGTTGATATGCCGTAAAATAAAACAACCAAACCTGTCGATCTCGATTTGTTCATATCTATCTTTCTCAGTCTGTTCCTATCTCTCTTTCTCAGTCTGTTCATATCTATCTTTCTCAGTCTGTTCCCATCTCTCTTTCTCAGTCTGTTCCTATCTCTCTTTCTCAGTCTGTTCCTATCTCTCTTTCTCAGTCTGTTCATATCTATATTTCCCAGTCTGTTCCTATCTCTCTTTCTCAGTCTGTTCCTATCTCTCTTTCTCAGTCTGTTCCTATTTCTCAGTCTGTTCATATCTATATTTCCAGTCTGTTCATATCTAATCTTTCTCAGTCTGTTTATAACTATCTATCTACCTATCACTCACAGTCTGTTCATATCTATCTATCTATCTATTTATCTATCTCTCACAGTCTGTTTATATCCATCTAACTATCTATAAATCCCTGTCTGTTCATATTTATCCCTTTATTACGACCAAGACAAGTTGAAAGCAACGCAACGGTTCCCGCTAGATCCCCGAAATTAAGCAGCGATGAACCTATTATCTGCGTTATTCAGACTATTGTCCTCATCGAATAAGGCAGATAATAGTAATCATCAAGCCTCATCTCAAACATTCAGAGAAATAGCGATGAATCTCTTCAATTTTTAATTAGGTGATCACCAGTGAGAGGAACAGTAAAACATGGAGAAAGAGAGACAGATATATTACAGAGAGGGGGAGAGTAAAATAAAGAGAGACCGATACTTTTACAGTGAGGGAAAGTAACATATAGATGGTGACAGATTGATACTTTTATAGTGGTGGGGAGAGTAAAGAACAAAAAGAGAGAGAGACTTTTACAGAGAGGGGGAGAGAAAAAAGCAGAGAAAGAGAAATAGATACATTTACAGAGAGGGGGGAATAAAAAAAAGAGAAAAGATATATTTACAGAGAGGGGGGGAAAAAAAAGAGACAGATACATTTACAGAGAGGGGGAGAGTAAAGAACAAAGAAAGAGAAACATATATATTTACAGAGAGGGGGAGAGTAAAATAAAGAGAGACATACTTTTACAGAGAGGGGGAGAGTAAAAAACAGAGAAAGAGAAACAGATACATTTACGAGGGGGAGAGTAAAATAAAGAGAAAGAGAAATAGATACATTTACAGAGAGGGGGAGAGTATAATAAAGAGAGATAGATAATTTTACAGCGAGGGGGAAAGTAAAAAACAGAGAAAGAGAAACATATACATTTACCGAGAGGGGGGAGTAAAAATAGAGAGACAGATACTTTTACAGTGAGGGGGATAGTAAGAAATAAAAGATGAGAAAGAGAGACACAACTTAAGATTCCTCTTAACCGGATCTTTTCGTTTACTTTAAAATATTTCCATATGTGATTCTAACACAATTGAAACCGTCCCAAAAATGTCGGAACCTTCAGTTTCACGGATGGCCAACCGGACATACGCTGAATTACAATATCACAAATTTGAGCCTGTTCTGCATTTTCCTGTTTATGTACAATACTTTCTGAATATTAAACAATTGCTTGAATTATGTAATGATTATAATTGATCATACGACTTATCTTCTGTCCAATTATCGACAAACTGTAAAAGACAGATGGTGTTTTATTTGCCAAGTTTAAAATAAGAAAACAAAAAAAATTCTATTTCGTCCGTTTTCTACTTGTTTATATGAGAGCTAAAAATAAACTGTTTGATGGCAATAATTCAATGCAGTGATTTCTTAAATTAGTCAATCATTTGGCGATAAGTGAATGAAAATTATTTTGAAGGTGAATGAAATAGAGAAGTGAATGAAATAGAAACGAATGAAAATAGAAATAAATGAAACGTAGAAGTGAATGAAAATTATTTTGAAGGTGAATGAAATAGAGACGTGAATGAAACATAGAAATAAATGAAACGTAGAAGTGAATGAAAATTATTTTGAAGGTGAATAAAATAGAGACGAATATATATATATATATATATATATATATATATATATATATAACAAAAGACTTAGAATGTTTGCAATTATAGTTTATTTCAAGAAGCTTAGACAAGGTGCTAACTCTCCAAATTCGCATCTGATGATTGGGAGAGATAAGACACCTTGACTAAACTTCCTGAAATAGACTATAATGCAAAAATTATAAGTCTTTTGTTATATTTTTACTTATATATAGATGTGTGTGTCTGTGTGTGTGTGTGTGTGTGAACATTTTCTCTAACAGTTTTGGTGGAACAAGGAGATATTCACGCGCCAACATTCGGATGCAAATTTCAACCTTATAACAAAAATATAATGTCGACATTATTACCTACAATAAATATCCATCTTGTACAACAACCCGTGTTTTTCTACCTTTTCCCACATACATACATACATATATATATATATATATTATAATGGAGATTGAGTGTTTTTATGTCTGTACCGAACTATAATTACTAATCGAGTCACAATTAACATAGTTATTTACATCACATTCTCCATGTTTTATTATATATTTAAACCTGAATTATTAATAAATTGATTCACCTTTTTTATTAGTGTTGTCCATATCTACATACAACTAACATACAATTGTATTATATATACAAAAAATAGCGGTTTGCAGTGTGAATGGAAAGGCTAATTTACATATTGATATTAAAAATGTGATTTTATTAAATGTGTGCTTAGTATTATTGATTTCTAATAGTTTGGTTTTATTTTAATGAAATAAAGCAAAAATCTCTTCAATGAATCTTAATGAAATCCATTAAAAAGAAAAAATAACTTCATTTTGTTCTTTATTTTCTAATTTTAATAATTGTTAAATGTAAAATTCAGCAATGAAAGACGGGAGTGATGGAAGAGTAGTTTCATTTCTATTTTTCTATTATACCGCCACTCTGTTACATATCTTTTTATCTGCCTTCTTATTAGACTTTTCAATTCATACGAATATTTCATTACGTAAAACCTAAATACTTGCACCCGGAGGGTGCATATATTTGTAGTTATATCTTATTATAATGGAGATTGTGGGTTTGTCTGTCTGGTAACCGAAACTACACAATCACAATTCCCTTTGTTATTTACACATTCTCCATGATTTTATTTTTTTATTTAAACTCAATTATTAATAAAATTGTTTTTACACATTAAGACTGTTAGCATATCTACATACTATATACATGCCAATTAATAATTTATATATTCAAACGAAATAGCGGTTTAAGTGTAATGGGAAGGCTAATTGCATAATTGACTTGAAAAATTTGATTTTAATAAATATAATGTTAGTATTATTGATATTTCTAATTGTTTTGTTTTAATCTAATAAATATGAGCAATCTCGGGATAAATCTTAACAGAAATCTTTAACATAAAGAATAACTGTAATTTTAATTCTTTTCTTCCCTATTTTAACCTAAAACAGTTAAAATTTTAGGGAAATTTACCACTGAAAGACGGGAGTAAGGGAAAATGGTGGACAGTTAGTTTCAAAGTTTTCTAATTTTCGATTATACCCCTATGTTCCAAATCTTTTTATCTGAATTCTATTCGTTTCATTAGCCTTTCTAATTTAACCGTGATATTTATTATATTAAAACTAAATACTTGCACCCGGAGGGTGCATATATTGCTTCGTATATATAATATATATATGTGTGTGTGTGTGTGGTGTGGTGTGTTATATGTGTGTGTATATATAATATATGTGTGTGTGTGTATATATATATATATATATATATAATATATAGAGAGAGAAGAGAGAGAAGAGAGAGAGAGAGATAGATATAGCCATCACCACCACCTCAAATAAGAATTAGAGGATGGTAATCGATTAATAAACACCAGAGATTGTCTTCTTTTATCGACATTTTCTCAAACAGATTTTGTGGAACAAGGAGATATTCACGCGCCAAAGAATCGGATACAAATTTCAACCTTTTCTTTGATAAGTAAAAACAAAAGAAAAAAAAAGACTGAACCGTGCAAAAAGCCGACATTTAGCAGAAATGCCAAGAGGTGAGTCTATGACAGTCGACAGAATTTAGAACAATGATCAATTCCAAAGAGTGCACACTCACCGTGGGGCTTCCGAACGCCGGTGGCAATCAACAAATGATTAACACAGACACTTAAAGAACACACAAGCGGCCATTTTGTTTTTCATTCCTTCCGGCGGGAAGCCTTGATGACCCCCAAAAGCACTTATTCGTTGTAAACTCCTGGAGTGGGAAAAGAAAACTCCCAGTGGCAGTTATTGGATCGTTTTCAAAAATGTGTCTTTGGTTGTTAGAAGAGTGTGTGGGGGGGATAGTTGTGTAACATGAATGAATGGGCGGGGGGTATAGTTAGATGGCTATGAAGCGACTGAGATAGATAAATCGATAGATAGCTATAAAGTGACCGAGATAGATATGATTAGATTGAGATAGCTAGATAGATTTAATATATAGCTATGAAGCGACCGAGATAGATATATAGATAGCTATGAAGCGAGCGATATAGATAGTTTTGAAGCGAGCGATATAGATAGTTTTGAAGCGACCAGGATAGATAGTTTTGAAGCGACCGGGATAGATAGATAGCTATGAAGCGACCGGGATAGATAGATAGTTTGAAGCGACTGAAATAGATGGATAGATCTGAAGCGACCTAGATAGATGGATAGATCTGAAGCGACCAAGATAGATAGAAAGATAGATAATCCTGAAGCGACCAAGATAGATAGATAGATAGATAGATAGATAGATATAGACAGCTCTGAAGCGACCAAGATAGATAGATAGCTTTGAAGCGACCAAGATAGATAGATAGATAGATAGATAGATATATAGATAGATAGCTCTGAAGCGACCAATAGATAGATAGCTTAGAAGCGACCAGAATATATAGATAAATAGCTTTGAAGCGACCAAGATAGATAGATAGTTTGCTTTGAAGCTACTAAGATAGATAGATAGATAGATAGATAGCTATGAAGCGACCAAGATAGATAGATAGATAGATAGATAGATAGATCTGAAGCAACCAAGATAGATAGATATATAGATAGATAGCTATGAAGTAACCAAGAAAGATAGATATATAGCTAGTTCTGAAGCGACAAGGATAGATAGATAGCTCTGAAGCGACCAAGATAGATAGATAGATAGATAGATAGATAGATAACTCTAAAGCGACCAAGTTAGATAGAAAGATAGCTCTGAAGCGACCAAGTTATAATATATATATATATATATATATATATATATATATATATATATAATATATATATATATATATATAGCTCTGAAGCGAACGAGATAGATAGATTGATAGATAGCTCTGAAGTGACCGAGATGATAGATAGACAGACAGATATGGAGTGACCCCGATAGTCTTGCTAATACATTCACTTTCGTACTAATAACCTTGGAAATTGTATGAACCCGTCATCCTCATAGTTATGAGTCAAATATTACCATCATTGTTCTTCTACAAGGAAGGTTTTGTCATTAAATAACCCATGATGTTTGATATGCCATTAAACACAAAAGCATACCAAACCATAGATGAATACTTATAGGAGAAGTGCTAAGGGCACATTTTTTTAAATAAAGAAAAAGATATATATATATATATACATGTATATATATATATATATATATATATATATTTATTTATATATATATAATATATAATAGTCGTAGGAAATGGACTCGTCAACCAGAGTTCAATTTCAGGATGAAGCTGTTGCATTTCACATGCCGTTAATATCCTTGGGAAAGGTATGAATCCAATTCTCCCCCCAACTATGGGTAAATAGCAGGACAGTCTGAACTCTTTAACCATGGCTAGGTGACCAGTCTAGGAAAATTAACACTCTAAATTCAAACCTGTTAAACTCCGCTTAAGAAATTGACCTTGTGTCGCATCTGCTCGTGCGGAGGGGTTGGCTATCTATCTATATCTATATCTATATCTATATAATATATATATATATATATATATATATATATATATATATATATGTTGAAAAAATAAATCAAGGAAAGAAAGGTATAGAATGTATAAAATAGGATATTTTAATCAATTTTACTTACACGTGTTTCGGTCAGGAGTTTATCCATGTGTACATTATTCAAACTATTATTATAAATAATGATAGTTTGAATAATGTACACATGGATAAACTCCTGACCGAAACACGTGTAAGTAAAATTGATTAAAATATCCTATATTATCCATTCTCTACTTTCTTTCCTTTGTTTATTTTTTAACATACCGTTTCATTCCAGTTTCATTTTACACACACACACATATAATATATATATATATATATATATATATACCAAAACAATGACATAACCAAGAAAAGTATACCATTGTTCACCAAGGATACTGTTTTCCTTTCTTTAACTGTCATAGCCACCCCACCCCACCTACCTAATATCGAATTTTTTTCTCTCTCCATGAAAACAAAAGAAACATTTGTTTGTTTGTTTGTTTTTTTTCCCGCCACTAGTAACAAGATGGCGATGCTCAAAACGTCAGCTGCTGATCGAGGTCGAAACAGCTGTACATCGACGATGAGCGTAAAAATTGCCGCTTTTGATTCTTCTTTTTTTCTTTCTTCTTCTTCTTCTTCTTCTCTTCTTCTTCTTCTTCTTCTTCTTCTTCTTCTTCTATTTGTCTGCGTTCTGCATCGACCATTGCATTTCACTTCTACGACTTTGACCTTTCATGCGAGATGCGCTCAATTTCACCTCACTGGTTTCCACCATCAACCAGCCTTCTTCTTTTTTCACCTTTCTAGCGCCAGACGCTTTCTGCTGCCGATGCACACGATGCTGCACTTACCACTGTCGCCATCTTCTTCTTTTTATTCCTGCTATGATTCCAAACCATTAGCAGAAACACTATAAGATGATTGCTTACATTTCCAGAAACTATTAACCCATCAATGCACCATAGATTTTCGTTTCGATTCATCTACAAAGTTACTTGTTAACGACTATGACCAGCCAAAGCAGATAATTCAGCGTCCAATGAATTGAGGTCTGATACAATAGAAGTAGAAGAGAAATTTTGATCAGCAATAGTTTTAAATGTTTAATAATTCTAAGTTACAAGGGAGAGTGGGATAGACGAGACAGAAAGACATAAATAAGTAAAAGAAAGAAAGAAAGAAAATACATGTAAAAGAAAAACAGAAAGAATGAAGAATGAAATAAAGAGAGAAAAAAAAAAAATATAAATGTAAATGAATGAAATATAAAATGAATGAATGAAAGAAAGAAAGAAAATATATGTAAAAGAAAGAAAAAGAGAAAGAATGAGAACAGGATACCACCGTGGATTGAATAAAGGGTTCGGTTCAAAATTCCGTGATGGCTCCCGATTACGACAAGAAGGTTCCCGACTACGACAAGAAAGTTCCCGAATTCGAAAAGAAGGTTCTCGAGTCCGAAAAGAAGGTTCCCGAGTCCGAGAAGGTTGCCGAGTCCGACAAGGAATACCTGAGGAAGGCCGGAGGGCATATCAGCCGAAACGTTGTACAAATAACAATAAAGATGGGACAATAGTCCGAATAACACAGATAATACTTAGGGTATACTGTTTTGAAATTTGAAAACTCCTTTTTTGATCTCCCCCTGTTAAAAAACATAAAACAAAATGAGTATCATTAATAATAAATAAAACAAAATAAAATGCCCTATTGCCCTTATGGCAAGCCCCAACCATTTTTTATCATATGGATGCTAGAAGGCGGTGGCTGAGGGTCTACATGTCCTGGGAATGACGTTAAACTCTATCTGATGGTGAGGTTCCAGTTTTGGAGGTTTGGGGAATGTGGAGCACCCCTTCATCACCATTGCTCCCTGGTCCACTCTGACCCGGAGTGGTAGTACCTGTTAGGGTCCCATCTATGGGTTAAATAGAAAAATGTATTTATAAAAAAAATTGTATTATCGATTAAGAATTGATTTATTTCAAAACCTTATCGGCATTAAATGACCCACTGAGGTTGATATGTCGTAAAACAAAACAAACAAACAAACAAAATAAAATGGGTTGACATGCCGTAAAAGCCAACCAACCAGCCAACCAACCAACAATTTGAACAGAATTTATTCTATCGTTTGAGTATTATGAGTTATAAATCACACGGCCTCAATATCTTTACATATCCAAGTGCGCTGTCAGTATCGATACACGCTGAGAAGTGATTTTCGGTTATTGAACTAAAAACGTGTATAGATGACGTCATAATGATGATGGCGGAGACAGGGTAGAGGAGGAGATAGGGGAGGGGGAGAGAGATAGAGAAAGGGGGAGAAAGAGAGAGGAAGGGAGAAAGAGGTAGGAGGGAGAGGGAAGTAGAGTGAGGGAGAGAGAGAAAGAGATGGAGGGGAGAGAGAGGGAGAAAGAGGGGAGGAATAGAGAATGATGGTGGAGAGAGATGGGAGGGAGAGATGGGAGGGAGAGAGGGAAGTAGAGTGAGAGATAGGGAGAGAAAGAAAGGTGGAGAAAGAGAGAGAGATGAGGGGGAGAAAGAGACGGGGAGAGGGAACTAGAGAGAGATGAGAGGGGGAGAAAGAGAAGGATAGAGTAAGAGAGAGTGAGAGGGAAGTAGAGAAAGGAAGAGAGAGGTAGGGAGACAGAGACAGAGAGACAGAAGACAGAGAGAGACAGAGAGACAGAGAGAGAGATTTGTCATTTCGAATTTGGCTGATAATGGATAAACAATTTAAAGTGAGTTTTATATATTTCTTCGTCGCGGCGGGAAGATTAGGTGGTTCGAGAACGAGGCTCGAGGAAAGTGTCACGTGGTAAACAGAAAGGCGTTCGATTGGAGAAATTAAATTGGAACAAAATCCGATTTTGTTCAGACTTACAAAATAAAGTTGGGGGTAAACATGGCTGGGTCGATTTGGAACGAGAAGACGATAGACATCGAATATGATTCAATCGAACAATCTAATCGGCTTACTGTTGATTTCGCTGGTTGCTCGCTTGGTTTTTACAGCATATCAACTCTTGTTGGGTTATTTAATGCCGAAGATAACTTTGTTTTATTCGTTCTTGTCGGGTATTAAAATTTTCTAAATTCATTTCTAAACTCATTTTTTTTTCTGATTAACCCATAGATGGAACCCCGAGGGTCAACTAAAATGTATTATCTCTGCCAATTTATTAATATATATAAAGTTAATGGTTGCCTGATTGGGTTTTACGGCATGTCAACCCTTGTCAAAGACGTTTTTGGGTAATTTATGAGGAAGTGCATCCCGGTCTCCGGCCTCAAAAATTGCTACCCGGTGACTATTAAAATAACGACCCAGCTCAGTCTATTCAAAACTATCCATCTTCATATCTATCTTCAATTTGTTCATATTTATCTATATTACTTTAGATACTAAGATTTTCTTTTATTCATGTTTGTTTAATGTCTTGTTTTTAGTTGAAATAAACAAGAATTACAACAAAAGATGCGACCCTCCCACAAATACATTTACTTGTTGAAAATATCTATCTATCTCCATTTGTTCATATCTATCTATATTATTTTGTTTGTTTATCTATCTATCTATCTCAGTCTATTCCAAACGATATACCATCTTCATATCTAAACAAGAATTACGACAAATTACGATAAATAAACAAGAATTACGACGAGCTGGGGTTGTTATTTTGATAGTCACCTGGTAGCAATTTTTGAGGCAGGAGACCGGGACACACTTCCTCATAAATTATCCGTTTTTTTTTATTCGTTCTTGTCGGCTATTCAAATTTTCTAAATTCATTTTTAAACTCATTTTTTTCTGATTAACCCATAGATGGAACCCTGAGGGTCGACTAAAAATGTACTATCTCTGCCAATTTATTAATATATATGAAATTAATGATTGCCTGATTGGGTTTTACGGCATGTCAACCCTTGTTAAAGACGTTTTTGTTTTATTTGTTCTTGTTAGGTATTGAAATTTTAAACCTCATTTTTAACACATTTTAAACTTTTTTAATATTATTTGGATTATTCGGACTATTGTCCACATCTTTATTGTTATCTGTATAACGTTTTGGCCGATTTACCCTCCGGCCTTCTTTAGGTATTTCTTGTCGGACTCGGGAGCCTTCTCGAACTCGGGTACTTTCTTTTCGAACTCGGGTACCTTCTTGTCACCCGAGTTCGGGAATACTAATTATCAAGCCTCATCTCAAAGATTCAGAGAAATCGTTTTTTTTTCTTCTATTTAACCCATAGATGGGACCCTGAGGCTCAACTAAAAGTTGATTATTTCTAACAATTTATTAATACATATGATGTTAATTGTTGCTTGGTTGGTTTTTACGGCATGTCAACCTTTGGTGGGTTATTTAATGCCAAGGATGTTTTTGTTTTATTTGTTCTTGTGGGTATTCAATTTTTAAAACT
>CM042172.1:5757893-5785393 GCA_023376005.1 Doryteuthis pealeii | reverse complement strand
GCGTGCGACGTGCGGAAGATTGTATTAGGTCTCATCAGCAGTGTATATATCGATCTCCCCCCGACAGAGATCGAATCGTGGACCCTAGGACATAGAACCAGAGACTCTACCCCTAGGCCACTGACCCACGCTACACACGAAACTCGCCAAATCAACTTTTCAATGATAAATGCGCCGTTGCAACTTAATGTGTCGTGTACCTGCATCCACAACATAACAGAGGACACGGTTAGCTCCAGAGTAACACACACACACACACACACACACACACTTCAATGGATGGAATGAGATTAATAAAAAATGTTTACTAGTAAAAAAAAAAGGGCCCATTCGTCCGGTGCTTTTCAAGTTACACACGGAATCGATTAAAAGTCAAGTTGTAAACAAATTATCTGGCATGAATAGATATGGAAACGGTTTGACAAGAGGGGGAGCGAATATATATATATATATAATATATATATATATATATATATATATATATTATATCACAGACACGTGTTTCAAGGTTTCACGTTTGGAGAAGTACTACATTACTGGGAGTATATATATAATAAATAAGTAATCCACAGACACGTGTTTCAAGGTTTCACCTTTCATCAGTGTGGCTATACCGTAACAGCTACCTCTGGCCTGGTTCGAGACCCGAATGAACTTTCGTTCGCCAAACCTTTGACCCGTACGGCCAGAGGCAGCTGTCAAATATAGGAGAATATTTAATCGCTACATTTCTAAGCGGAAATTAAATTCACTCGAGTCCTCAAACGTTTGTAAACAACGGTGAATCTGCAATTAATTCCCTATTCAGAGAGCTCAACCATTACTGGGAGTATATATATATATAAAAGAGAGAGAGAGAAATGTGGGTTGTGTAGCTCTGTTGTAATCGGGAGCCTTCCCGGCACTTCAAACCCTTGATTCAATGAAGGCTTCAGAGTTCGACAAGAAATACTCGAAGAAAGCCGGGGACCACATCGACCGAAACGTTGTGTGGATAACAATAAAGATGAGGACAATAGTCCGAATAATACAAATGATCAAATCTCATCTTAAAAATTCAAGGAAAAGAGTAACTATGTTGAAAAGTAATTCCATGAGAGTATCTTGGTCAGCCTGTGAACTTTTCCTCTTCGTTCATCTGTATTCCAAATACCGGAAATAACAGACAGACCGGAAACAATAGGCGCTACGTTGAGTGTTGTCGAACAACAATACTAGAATTTATACTGTAGGGCGTCCCAGCGTGGGGTAATAGTTAGCAAGCCAGTCTGGCAGAGAGTCGTGCTGACAGTCATCTGGAACATGAAAGGACCGATCACTATTGATTTTCTTGAAAAAGGATGGTTGGTTGGTTGGTTTTATTGAAACTGGGTGATTGTTTGACTAAAATATGAAAATGAATCAGAAAATATGTAGGGAATAGAAAAACAACGTACACTGAAAAATATGAAGTAAAAAGTCGGCATTTAAACGTTTCGGTTTATGTTAAACCTTCGTCAAGACAATACAAAAGAATGGCAAAAAAATATTGTATGAACAATGATGGATTTTTTTAGGAGTTAAGAAATGCATTTATAGAAAAGGTACATAATGTATTTTGGCCAGTGTTCATTTTGAAAGTCAAGTACCTGCAAACTCGAAAGTCAAAACGTGATTGGTATACGTGAAGACGTGTGATGATTGGTATACGTGAAGACGAAAGTCAAGATGTGATTGGTATACGTGAAGACGAAAGTCAAGACGTGATTGGTATACGTGAAGACGAAAGTCAAGATGTGATTGGTATACGTGAAGACGAAAGTCAAGACGTGATTGGTATACGTGAAGACGAAAGTCAAGATGTGATTGGTATACGTGAGACGAAAGTCGTGAAGACGAAAGTGAGTGGGTATCGTGAAGACGAAAGTCAAGATGTGATTGTATACGTGAAGACGAAGTCAAGATGATTGGTACGTAAGACGAAGTCAAGATGTGATTGGTATACGTGAAGACGAAAGTCAAGATGTGATTGGTATAACGTGAAGACGAAAGTCAAGATGTGAATACGTGAAGACGAAAGTGTGATTGGTATACGTGAAGACGAAAGTCAAGACGTGATGATGGTATACGTGAAGACGAAAGTCAGATGAAGACGAAGTCAAGTGATTGGTATACGTGAAGACGAAAGTTGATTGGTATACGTGAAGACGAAGTCAAGACGTGATGGTATACGTGAAACGAAAGTCAAGATGTGATTGGTATACGTATAACGTGAAGGAAAGTCAAGACGTGATTGGTATACGTGAAGCGAAAGTGTGTGATTGGTATACGTGAAGACGAAATCAAGATGTGATTGGTATACGTGAAGACGAAAGTCAAGATGTGATTGGTATACGGGAAAGACGAAAGTCAAGATGTGATTGTATAGTCAAGATGTGATTGACGAAGTCAAGATGTGATTGGTATACGTGAAGACGAAAGTCAAGATGTGATTGTATACGTGAAGACGAAAGTCAAGACGCGATTGGACCTAGAGTAATGGTAATAAAAGTGTACTCCACCTCACCTTAATGTATGATACATATTCCTATGTTGGTAATTATACCTGTCCTTAAAATGGCATTACTTTTTGACTCACCTATGTGGAGAATTAGAGATGTGATCCACAGAGGACCAGCTTCATTTTGATATAATATACATATTCCTGTGTTGGTGATTATACCTGTACTAAATAAAAGGACACTACTTTTTGATGCACCTATGTGGAGAAGTAGGGATGTGACTGACAGGGGACCAGCTTAATTTTGATATAATATACATATTCCTGTGTTGGTGATTATACCTGTACTAAATAAAATGGCATTACTTTTTGATGCACCTATGTGGAGAAGTAGGGATGTGACTCTCAGAGGACCAGCTTCATGTACTAAATAAAATGGCATTACTTTGTTATGCACCTATGTGGAGAAGTAGGGATGTGACTCACAGAGGACCAACATCATTTTGATATAGGATACATGTTCCTGTGTTGGTAATTATACCTGTCCTAAATAAAATGGCATTACTTTTTTATGCACCTATGTGGAGATGTAGGGATGCGACTCACAGAGGACCAGCTTCATTTTGATATAGGATACATATTCCTGTATAAGTAATTATACCTGTCCTAAACAAAATGGCATTACTTTTTAATGCACCTATGTGGAGATGTAGGGATGTGATCCACAGAGGAACAACTTCATTTTGATATATGATACTGTGTTGTTAATTATACATGTCCTTAAAAATGGCCTTACTTTTTGATGCACCTATGTGGAGAAGTGGGGATATGACTCACAGAGGATCAACTTCATTTTGATGTATGATACATGTTCCTGTGTTAGTAAGTATACCTGTTCTAAATAAAATGGCCTTACTTTTTAATGCACCTATGTGGAGATGTAGGGATGTGATCCCCAGAGGACCAGCTTCATTTTTATATAGGATACATGTTCCTGTGTTAGTAATTATACTTGTCCTTAAAAATGGCATTACTTTTTGATGCACCTATGTGGAGAAGTAGGGATGCGACTCCCAGGGGACTAGCTTCATTTTGATATAGGATACATATTCCTGTGTTAGTAATTATACTTGTCCTGAATAAAATGACATTACTTTTTGACTCACCTTCATAAATAAACATCTGGTTGGTTGGATGGTTGGTTGAGTGGTTGGGTGGTTGGTTTCTAAACAAAAAACCAACCAGCATTTTATAATATGAGTTGACATTCTGTAAAGCCAACCAACCAACATGTTTATTTATTTACCAGTGTGTATGCTGTTTCTACTTTGATTTGCTTTGTTTTTATTCTTTGTGTCTATAGATACACGAGTTCGTTTGGATTTATTCGTCGACTCTCATTTATTCGTCTCTTCTGGATCAATACGCCATTGTTGATACGCATTAAATATGTATTAAAGGCAACGTTTACATATTCTCACTGGATAGTCGTCCATTGCGATGTGTAAGGGCAGTCAGCTGTAAACCGGTTTCCTTGTTAATACGCGCACAGTTAATGTAATATTCATAATAAAAGCAAAAGTTTCTTTTTCACAAGGCAAATGTTCCAACTGCCATGACGCACCCATCGACTCAAATGCCTTTTTTCTTTATTTATATATGTATTTATTTATTCATTCTGAATCATCATCCTGCAGAAGCCTCATCCATCTCACAATAACCATAGAATAACCTCGGACGGGTTGACATGCCATTAAAATCAATCGCTATCAATCCTGACTAAGTTCTTTCCTAGATATGACGTTAAACTCTATCTGATGGTGATGTTACAATTCTGGAGCTCTGGGAATGTGGAGTACCCCTTTATCACTATTACTCCCAGGTCCACTCTGGCCCGGAGTGGTAATACCCGTTAGGCTTCCATCTATGGGTTGAATAGAAACAATGTCTTTAAAAAATTAAGTACCCATCAAGAATGAATAAAACAAATCGTCTTCGGCATAATATAACCTAACAGGGGTTGACATGCCGTAAAACCCAACCAACCAATCAACCATCTGGAGCTCTGGGAATGCGGAGTACGCCCAGGTCCACTATGATCCGGAGTGGTAGTACCTGTTAGGGTCCCATCTAAATTGGAAAAAATGTGTTTAAGATTTTAAAAATTGAGTACCATCAAGAATTGATAAAACAAAATGTCTTCGGCATAAAATAATTCAACAAGGGTTGACATGCCGTAAAAGACAACCAACAAACAATCTACCATAGCTGTGAGATCAGTCTTTATGAACGAAGACTGATTTTACAGCTATGAAAACCAACTTTTCGATCGAGACAGTAGAATATACCGACTGCACATCTGCAAAGGTTTGGAAAAGATTATTGATGAATTATAAATCAGAGAAATAATTGAGACCATTCATACAACAGCATTGTTAAGATCGGCTAGCACATTCAGAAGGATTCTGGAGGCTTGAGGAGATTTGCCGTCACTTAGCCTCCGGTGAACCACCGGCTAAGACGGTAGGGAAAAACTCTCATAATAATTACATGTATTAAGCGAATGTAGCAAACTAGTACAACGAGAATACGGCTGGGTTGGGAAGGTGATCCACTGGGAGGGAATTGTACAAGAAAATAGATTTTGATCATACAACAAAATGGTATATGCATAAACTAGAATCTGTTCTTGAGAATGAAATGCATCAAATTCTCCGGGACTTTGAGATAAAGATGGATCGCCTTATCCCAGCCAGAAGACCAGACCTAGTGTTGATTAACAAAAAAGAAAGAACGTGTCAACTGGTAGATTTTGCAGTTTAAGCAGATCACAGGGTGAAGATGAAAGAAAATGAAAAGATAGACAAATACGTGCAAAGGGGGTAAATCTCCCTCCAATGGGGCCAGCCGTGATGCTCAAGGACGGAATCCTGGTGGTTGGCCAGTTCCTGGCATGCAACACTCTACATTGACTGAGGGGTAAGATACCCCTCCAATGTGACCACCTGCTGGCTGTGTGTGGCCACTCGCGATGCTTAAGGACGGAACGGTGGCTGAGCATGTCATGACATGCAATACACCACATTGGCCCTTACTTGAGTCGAAGAGACACTCTCCAATCAATCAGTTGGTCACGTAAAGCAGCTATATGATTATCTCGACCCTATTGTCCTTGTGCTAGAAGGCGATGGCTGAACGTCTTAGTGTTTTGGGTATGACGTTAAACTGTGTCTAGTGCAGAGGTTTCAATTCTGGAGTATCGATTTTTTTTACCTGTGTTTCGTCTTTCCAAAAATGTAAAATTCATTTTATTCCACCCAAAAATTACGAAAAATTTGTACGGGAGATCAATGCACGAAAACTAAAACTAACGAAAAAAAAATCCTTTTCAATCTAGAGTAAACGATTATCTATACATATATAAAGGGCAGTTGTGTGTCTGTATGTCCGGAGGAAACTTCGGAAAAAACAAAACAATTAACGACAAAGTTAATATATATAAAAATTAAATATCACCAGGGCTTGGTTTTTGAGCAAAAATAATGAAGATTTGATTTATATTACCGAATACATTTAAAAATTAAATAACATAATAAAATAACGTTAAAATTCTACTCGGCCATTTTCGGCGTTTTATTCAGTAGTAATAGATCTACTAGAGTACTCCTTCATCGCCATTACTCATAGGTCGACTCTGACTCGGAGGTGTCGTATCTGTTAGGGTCCCACCACTGGATCTGCGGGACTAACGTTTTATTATACCCCTATTCCAACCACTTCTATTTTGCTTATAAAGCTAAATAAAAATGCTAGATCAAGCGTATTGTGTTATAGAAGATTAAATAGATTAAAATGAGTTTGTTTTTTTAAATGTGTTTGAAAACAAAAAGAATTGAATACCCGGCAAGAATGAATAAAACAAAATCACTTCGGCATAAAATAACCCATTAAAATTCATCTTCCATTAATGAATAACAAAAATGGTCATTTTCAAAAAAAAAGAAGAAAAGTCAACAGAGTTCTATAACACAATACGCTTGATCTAGCATTTTTATTTAGCTTTATAAGCAAAATAGAAGTGGTTAGAATAGGGGTATAATAAAAAGTTAGTCCCGCAGATCCATTGATTGTTTTGGCCTTATATAATTGATTTATGTTTTAATCACAAACGCAACCAATGACTTTCCATTCTCTTACTATTCAAATCCTAACTTTTAAATATATTCCCAGGCATGAATAAAATCCTTATTATTTTTGCACAAATAGCCAGCTCTGGAGGGGCCGGGTTAGCTCAGTCGGTAGAGCGTTCGGCTAGAAATCACAAGGTCCCTAGTTCGATACCGGCCCTCGCCAACTCAGCGTATGAGTAGCACAGGGATATGTGCGGTAAAGTAAGGAACTGGTGGTAAGTGTGGCGCTCCACCTCAGACGCAAAAACAATCTCCTTGGTCTAGCGCTAGGGAAAAGGGGATAGACTCCCTCGCTGTCTGGCTGATACCGACTCAGGGTCACCCCGACGACTTACTTTATATATATATTTACATTGTTATTATTTTATCTTCGTTGTTTTATCGAGATATAAAAACATACATACACACCAACTGTCCTTTATATATGTACCAAAATCGGCTACCCGGCGTCGCCTAGATAGAAGTGGAGGAGCAAATGTTGGTCTCGCAGATTCATTACTGAATCGCTAGTTAGATCCTCGCAGGATGCCCCGTAAAAAAGATCTTGTGCTGATTAGGTCTGGTTGGGTATCAGAAAAAAAATTCATAGACACAGTGGAAAAAAAGCAATGTCTCCTATTTAAAGTATTTAATTTTTTTAAATCCATGCTGTTACTATTCAAATTTTATCTTTGAATTAACTTCACGAATATAAATCAAATCTTCATTATTTTTGCTCAAAAAGCAAGATCTGGTCGTCGTGAATGTATATATATTTACTTTGCCGTTACCAGTAACGAAAAGAATGAAGAGTTTAACCTCTTTTCTATAACACTCTGGTGCATGTATTGGTGACGCGAAAATATATACTGGGCTTCGACCTACTCCTTGGATATGACGCCATCAAGGCACTGGGCGGTGTCCTCATCACACGAGGAGGAACTGTGCAATTCCTGGAGGCCCCGGTGTGTGCCGCGCTTCACATCGATCGGCCCGACTTCAGGGTAGAGTGGCGATTTTCAGCTGCTAAAACTTTTGACGACGACGGATTTTCAGCTGCTAAAACTTTTGACGACGACGGATTTTCAGCTGCTAAAAATTTTGACGACGACGGATTTTCAGCGGCTAAAACTTTTGACGACGACGGATTTTCAGCTGCTAAAACTTTTGACGACGACGGATTTCAGCTGCTAAAACTTTTGACGACGACGGATTTTCAGCGGCTAAAAATTTTGACGACGACGGATATTCAGCTGCTAAAACTTTTGACGACGACGGATTTTCAACTTCTAAAAATTTTGACGACGACGGATTTTCAGCTTCTAAAAATTTTGACGACGACGGATTTGCAACTGCTAAAACTTTTGACGATGACGGATTTTCAGCTGCTAAAACTTTTGACGACGACGGATTTTCAGCTTCTAAAATTTTTGACGACGACGGATTTTCAGCTTCTAAAAATTTTGACGACGACGGATTTTCAGCTGCTAAAACTTTTGACGACGAAGGATTTTCAGCTGCTAAAACTTTTGACAACGACGGATTTTCAGCTGCTAAAACTTTTGACGACAACCGATTTTCAGCTGCTAAAAATTTTGACGACGACGGATTTTCAGCTGCTAAAAATTTTGACGACGACGACCACATTGTTGTGGACGACATTGTTGAGAAGGCATTTTACTCGCTTCTTTTTACATACACCCCCCCTCAACAAGGACCTGTTAAGTCGAATATTTATTTTTCCTCCCTCTATTTTTTTTCCTTCTAGAAACACTACACGCTTGATCTAGCACTCTGTGACTGGTCTCGCAGAGGTCATCACTTGAAAGAGGCTATAATATCTCTATATTAATCAATGAGAAAAAATTGTCAGTTCTAGCTGGAATAAATGTTTTACTATCAAGTGTATCACAGCAGAAAGCTCTGAAAGAAAAATGAAGAACTGTTATTTTTTTTAAGAATAAAAAACACTGAAATCACTGGTTCACCGAAGGTAAGCAATGATGAGCCTGTTTAATAGTTAATTGGGTGACCACTTAACCAACCACATGTAAGCCAACTGAGCCCTTTGTTAATGAAAATGACTTGATTCGGCATTAAATGACACTAAGAGGGTTGATATGCCGTAAAACAAAACAACCAACTATCTATCTCAGTCTGATCATATGTATATATGTAATTCAGCCTATTCTTATCTATCTATCTCATTCTGGTAGCATGTATGTATGTAAGTGATATATCCGGGTTCTGAAATTGGTATTTGGTATATTATCGCAGTAGTAGCTGGTGCGTCGAATAGCCATACGTCTTCCGAGCAGGCGTGGTGTAGTCTAGCGAGTAAGATTAGATGTAGGTCTAGGTGGAGTTATAGGTGCCTGTACCAACACAGTGTCGACTATTTATACATGACACTGTCCAATCAGATTATAGTGAGGGAGTACCAAGGTATTTACATATTCATTACATCAGTAAGCATATCTATCTATCTCAAGTACTTAAGCAACAGCAGGTTCTGTAAACAACTTGTGTCCTTTGTTTATCAACATGACTTGATTCGGCATTAAATAACCCGAAAAGGGTTGATATGCCGTAAAGCAAAACAACCATAAGCTGAAAATCTCTGATAGAAAAATGAAGAATTATTTTTTTAAAGAATAAAAAACTTTCGAGTATTAACAAACTTTCGCCAGCAAGATACACATTGTAAAAAAAAAAATGTGAGAAGAAAAAAAAAGCACAAGTTAACATCGCTAACGTAAAAAAAAAAATAAAGATAAAAAAAATGAAAAAATTAAAATTAAAAAAAAGAATAAAGATACAAAAATGCTGATATATACCAAACGCCATTGTTATTGGACGATAAAAATGACTTTCTTTGCACATGCGCATAAGCAATAATACATCATGGAAAAAGTGGATCGTGGAAGCGGTGGGTCGGTGGGAGAAGTGGAGGTCGGGTAAGTGCAAGGGTGGGGAGAAGAGTGGAGTGGGGGGGTTGGAGAGAGAGAGAGAGAGAGAGAGAGAGAGAGAGAAGGTTTCAGTTAGGAATGATATAGGTCGATTAATAGCTTTGGCCAGTCGATAAGAAAAACAGCGACCATTGTTGGCCACTCTAAAAGGCATTTCGTGTAAAATCGGCATCGCATTCGATAGAGAGACAATAGCCCGAGTGTTTGGCGGTAATGGATAGCCACCAGCGTTCGTGATTGGCCAGCATGTGTTTTCTCTTTCTTTTTTTTCTCTTCTTTTTTTTTTTTCTTTTTTTTTTTTTTTTTTTTTTTACACTGCTCTATGAATGATGAGTCCGCTTGGCCAGATCTGAATGTATGGTCGTCGTCATCTTCATTTTCAAAGAATTTCGTGTTGCCAATTCTTCTTATGCGTCCCATCGCAATAGTTCGAGATTCTTCTTCTTTTATTTATTTATTTTTTTAATTTGTTTATTTATTTATTTTATTATTTGTTTTTTAAATCTTTTTTTCAATGCATTTTGCAATCGCAAGTCTTTTTTTTATTCATTAATCTTTTTTTCTTTTTTTTCATTATATTCTCCTCCCCTTCTTCTTCCTCATACCCCTTCTTCCTGTTTTTCTTCTACTTTTTTATCCTCATAGCCCTTTTTCTTATTTTCTTCCTCCTCCTTCTTCTTCCTAATCTTCATACTTCTTCTTCTTCTTCTTCTTCTTCTTCTTTTCTTTATCTCCTAGCCTCTTTTTCTTCTTCTTTATCTTCATAGCGCTTTTCTTTTTCCTAATCCTCATACTTCTTCTTCATCCTCGTAGCCCTTATTCTTTTTCTTCTTCTTCTTCTTCTTTTTCTCTTCCTCCTTCTTCTTCTTCATAATCCTCATACTTCTTCTTCGTCTTTATCCTCATAGCCCTTCTTCTTCTTCTTCTTCTTCTTCTTCTTCCTCACACTTCTTCTTCGTCTTTATCCTCGTAGCCTTCTTCTTCTTCTTCTTCTTCTTCTTCTTCTTCTTCTTCTCCTTCTTCTTCTTCATATTCCTTATATTTTCTTTTTCTCTTTCTCTCATAGCCTTCTTCTTTTCTTCTTTTTCTTCTTTATCCTCATAGCATTTCTTTTTCTTCTTCTTTTCTCTCTTCTTCTTCTTCTTCTTCTTCTCTTTATCCTCATAGCACTTTTTTTCTTCTTCTTCTTTCTTCTTCTTCTTCTTCTTTATCTCAAGCACTTCTTCTATTTCTTCTTTCTTCTTTATCCTCATAGAATTCTTCTTTCTTCTTCTTCTTCTTCTTCTTTATCCTCATAGCCTTTTTTTCTTCTTCTTACTCTTTTCTCTAGCCATTCTTCCTTCGCTTCTTTNTTCTTATCTATGGCCAAAGCTATTAATCGACCTATATCATCTAACTGAAACCTTTCTCTCTCATCTCTCTCTCTCCTCCAACCCCCCCACTCCACCTTCTCCCCACCCTGCACTTACCGACCTGCCACTTCCACCGACCACCCTTCCACGATCCACTTTTCCATGATGTATTATTGCTTATGCGCATGTGCAAGAAAAGTCGTTTTTATGTCCAATAACAATGGGCGTTTGGATAATATCAGCATTTGTATCTTTGTTTCTTTTTTTTAATTTTAATTTCATTTTTTTTATCTTTATTTTTTTTACGTTACGATGTTAACTTGTGCTTTTTTTCTTCTCATATTTTTTTTTTTACAATGTGTATCTTCTGGCGAAAGTTTGTTATCTCGAAAGTTTTAATTCTTTAAAAAAAATAATTCTTCATTTTTCTATCAGAGATTTCAGCTTATGGTGTGTTTTGTTTTACGGCTGATCAAACCCTCGGGTTATTTAATACCGAAACCAAGTCATGTTGATAAAAAATCAAAGGACAGCAAGGTTACAGAACCGCTGTGCTTAATACTTGAGAAATAGATATGCTTACTGTGGTAATGAATATAAACCGACCCCCCATATAATCTGATGGACAGTGTCATGTTAAATGTCGACACGGTAGCACCATGACCACACTAGACCACACCTAATCTTACTCGCCTAGGCACCCCAGGGACTGTCGGAAGACGTATGGCTATTCCGACCACAGCACTATGCATAAATACCAAACCAATCAGAACCCGGGATAATCACTACTACATATGCTACCAATGAGTATAGATAATAAGAATGCGAAGTACATATAATATATATGATCGACTTAGATAGATAGTTGGTTGTTGTTTTACGGTAACAACCCTAGTGTCATTTAATCCGAATCAAGTCATTTCATTAACAAAGGTTCTACATGTGGTTGGTTAAGTGGTCACCCAGTTAACTATTAAAACAGGCTCATCATTGCTTACCTCGGTGAAACCGGTAATTTCAAGGTTTTTTTAATTCTTAAAAAAAACCCCAACAATTCTTAATTTTTCCTCAGAGTTTTCTGCTGTGAACACTATGATAGCAAAAAACATTTATTCCAGCTAGAACTGACAATTTTTTCTCATTATGATTAATTATAGAGATATTATGGCCTATTTCTTCAAGTGATGGCCTCGCAAGACCAGTCACAGAGTGCTAGATCAAGCGTGTAGTGCTAGAAGGAAAAAAAAATAGGGAGGAAAATAATTATTCGACTTAACAGGTCCTTTTGAGGGGGGGGGGAGTATGCAAAAAGAAGCGAGTAAATGCCTTCACAACAATTCGTCTACAACAATGTCGTCGTCGTCGTCAAAATTTTTAGCAGCTGAAAAATCCGTCGTCGTCAAAAGTTTGTAGCAGCTGAAAAACCGTCGTCGTCAAAGTTTTAGCAAGCTGAAAATCCGTCGTCGTCAAAAGTTTTTAGCCAGCTGAAAATCGCCACTCTACCCTGAAGTCGGGCCGATCGATGTGAAGCGCGGACACACACCGGGCCTCCCAGAATTGCCACAGTTCTCCCTCGGTGAATGAGGACACCGCCAGTGCCTTGATGGCGTCATATTCGAGGAGTAGGTCAAATCCCAGTATATTATTATTCGGCGTCACCAATACAGCACCAGAGGTTATAGGAAAAGAGGTTAAACTCTTCATTCTTTTCGTTAACTGTAACGGCAAAGTAAATAATAATATTACATTCACGACGACCAGATCTTGCTTTTTGAGCAAAAATAATGAAGATTTTGATTATATTCGTGAAGTTAATTCAAATATAAATTTGAATAGTACAGCATGGATTTAAAAAATTAAATACTTTAATAGGAGTCATGCTGTTTTTTTCACTGTGTCTATTTGAATTTTTTTCTTGATACCCAACCAGACCTAATCAAGCACAAACTTTTTTTACGGGGCATCCTGCGAGATCTAACTAGCGATTCAGTAATAATGAATCTGCGGAGACAAACCTTAGCTCCTCCATTCTATCTTAGGCGACGCCGGGTAGCCGATTGGTACATATATAAAGGGACAGTTGGTGTGTATGTGTTTTTATATCTGAGAAAACTACGGAAGAAAAATAATAACAATGTAATATATATATAAAGTAAGTCGTCGGGGTGACCCTGAGTCGGTATCAGCCAGACAGCGAGGTGAGTCACCTTTTTCCCTAGCGCTAGGACCAAGGATTTGTTTTTTGCGTCGAGGTGGAGCGCCACACCTACCATCAACCTCTTTACCTTACCGCCACAGATCCCTGTGCTACTCATAACGCTGGTTGGGAGGGCGGTATCGAACTAGACTTGTTGGTTTCTAGCCGAACGGCTCTTACCGACTGAGCTAACCTGGCCCCTCCAGTGCTGCTATTTGTGCAAACAATAATAAGGATTTATTTCATTGCCTGGAAGATATTTAAAAGTTTGAATAGTAAGAGAAGGGAAAGTCATTGGTTGCGTATTGTGATTAAAAACATAAATCAATTATATAAAAGCCAAAACAATCAAGGACTGCGGGACTAAACTTTATTATTAGCCCCTATTCTAACACTTCTATTTTTGCTTATAAAGCTAAATAAAAAATGCTAGAATCAAGCGTATTGTTTTATTAATAGAAGAGATTGTTTACTTTTTCTTTTTTTTTATCGGGAAATGATCATTCTTGTTTAATTTTAAATGTGATTATTTTATTTCCGAAGTGATTTTGTTTTTTCATTCCTGCCGGGTATTCAATTCTTTTTTGTTTTCAAACACATTTAAAAAAAACTCATTTTAATCTATTTAATTCTCTATAACACAATACGCTTGATCTAGCATTTTATTTAGCTTTATAAGCAAAATAGAAGTTGGTGCGGAAAGAGGTATATAAAAAGTTATCCCCGCAGATCCAGGGTTGGGACCCTAACAGATACGACACCTCCGAGTCAAGTCGACCTGTTGAGTACGTCGGTGAAGGAGTACTCTAGTAGATCTATTACTACTGAATAGCGAGTTCGGTCCATCGCAGGAATGACTCATAAAACGCCGAAAAATTGGCCGAGTAGAATTCTCTAACGTTATTTTATTATGTTATTTAATTTTTAAATGTATTCGGTAATATTAAATTCAATCTTCATTATTTTGTCAAAAACCAGAGGCCCTTGGTGATATTTAATTTATATAATTAACTTTTGTTCGTAATTGTTTTTGTTTTTTTCGAAGTTTCCTCCGGACATACAGACACACAACTCCCTTTATATATATTAACTTGTCGTAATTAGTTTTGTTTTTCAAGTTTCCTCCGAATACAGACCACACAACTGCCCCTTTATATATGTATAGATAATGTTTTACTCTAGATTGAAAAGGATTTTTTTTTCGTTAGTTTTAGTTTTCGTGCATTGATCTCCGTAACAAAATTTCTTCGTAATTTTGGTGGAATAAAATGAATTTTACATTTTTGGGAAAGACGAACACCAGGTAAAAAAAAACGATACTCCAGAATTGAAACCTTCTGCACTAGGACACAGTTTATACGTCATACCCAAGACACTAAGGAGTTCAGCCATCGCTTCTAGCACAAGGACAATAGGGTCGAGTATCATATAGCTGCTTTACGGACAACTGATTGATTGGAGAGTGTTCTTCGACCAAGTAAGGGCCAATGTGGTGTATTGCTGTCATGACATGCTCAGCCACCATAATTCCGCCTTAAGCATCGCGAGTGGCCACTCACAAGCAGCAGGTGGTCACATTGGAGGGGATCTTACCCCTCAGTCGATGTAGAGTGTTGCATGCCAGAACTGGCCAAACCAGCGGAATCCGTCCTTGAGCATCGCGAGTGGCCACCACAGCCAACAGGGGGTCACATTGAGGGGGATCTTACCCCTCAGTCAATGTTAGAGTGTGCATGCCCAGGAAACTGGCCAACCACCCGGAATCCATCCTTGAGCATCGCGAGTGGCCACCCACAACAACAGGTGGGTCACATTGGAGGGGATCTTACCCCTCAGTCGATGGTAGAGTGTTGCATGCAAGGGAAACGGCCAACCACCAGGATTCCGTTCTTGAGCATCGCGAGTGGCACCCACAGGCCAACAGGTGGTCACATTTGGAGGGGATCTTTACCCCTCATCAATGTAGAGGTGTTGCATGCCAGGACTGGCCAAACCACCAGGAATCCGTCCTTGAGCATCGCGAGTGGCCACCACATACAAACAGGTGGGTCACATTTGAAGGGAATCTTACCCCTCAGTCGATGTAAGTGTTGCATTGCCAGGAACTGGCCAACCACCAGGATTCCGTTCTTGAGCATCACGCGATGGTCCCATTGGAGGAGATTTACCCCTTGCAGTCGGATATTCTATGTCTTGTCGACAAAGTTGGTTTTCATAGCTGGAAGATCAGTTCTTCGTTCATAAAGACTTGAATCTCACAAGCTATGGTAAGATTGTTTGTGGTTGTCTTTTACGGCATGTCAAACCCTTGTTGGATTATGTTATGCCAAGACGTTTTGTTTTATTTATTCTTGATAGGTTAACTCAATTTTAAAAAAATCTTGAACACATTTTCCAATCATTTTTTCTATTCAACCCCTGATGTGACCTAACAGGTACTACACTCGGATTATAGTGGACCTGGGCTACTCCGGCATTCCAGAAGCTTCCAGATGGTTGTTTGGTTACGCATGTCAACCCTGTAGTTGTATTATGCCGAAAACGATTTGTTTATTCATTCTTGATGGGTACTTAATTTTTTAAAGACATGTTCTATTCAACCCATAGTGGAGCCTAACGAGTATTTACCACTCCCGGGCAGGAGTGGACCTGGGAGTTGGTTAGTGATGAAGTGGTACTCCACATTCCCGAGCTCCAAATTGGATTTTCATCATTCAGATGGCGGGTTGGTAGGTTTACGCATGTCAACCTTTGTTGGGTATTGGTATTTGCCGAAGACGATTTGTTTATTCATTCTTGATGGGGATTAATTTTTAAACACATTCTATTCAACCCATAACGGGTTATACAAACTCCCGGTCAGAGTGGACCCGGGAGTAATAGTGATTAAAGGGGTACTCCAATTCCCCAGAGGCTCCAGAATTGGAACTTCAGCTCAGATAGAGTTTAAGTCATATCGAGGAAAGAACTTAGTGTCAGGATTTGTAGTGATTGATTTTAATTGGCATGTCAACCCGTCCGGGTTATTTCTATGGTTATTGTGAAGATGGATGAGGCTTCTACAGGATGATGATTCAGATGAATAAATAAATACATAAATAAATAAAGAAAAAAAGATTTGAGTCGATGGGTGCGTCATGGCAGTTTGGAACTTGCTTGTGAAAAGAAACTTTTGCTTTTATTATGATATTACTTAACTGTGCGGTATTAACAAGGAAACCGGTTTTACAGCTGACTGCCCTTACCACATCGCAATGGAGGGACTATCCAGTGAGAATATGTAAAACGGCCTTTAATACTATTTAATGCGTATCAAACAATGGCGATGATCCAGAAGAGACGAATAAATGAGAGTCGACGAATAATCCAACGAACTTCGTATCTATAGACACAAAGAATAAAAAACAAAGCAAACAAAAAAGCCAACAGCATTTTTATATATGAGTTGACATTCTGTAAAGCCAACCAACCACATGTGTTATTTATTTACCAGTGTGTATTGCTGTTTCACTTTGATTTGCTTTGTTTTTATTCTTTGTTGTCTTATAGATACACGAGTTCGTTGTGATTTATTCGGTCGACTCGTCATTTATTCTCTTTTCTGGATCAATACGCATGTTGATACGCATTAAATTATGTATTAAAGGCCAACGGTTTTACATATCTATGGATAGTCGTCATTGCGATGTGTAAGGGCAGTCAGCTGTATAAACCGGGTTTCCTTGTTTAATACCGCGCACAGTTAATGTTATTTCATGTAATAAAGCAAAAGTTTCTTTTTCCACAAGGCAAATGTTCAACTGCCATGACGCACCCATCGTCTCAAATGCCTTTTTTTCTGTTATTTATTACTATGTATTATTTATTCTTTGCAATCATGCATCTGCAGAGCCTGCATCCATCTCACAATAACCAATAGATCAACCTCGACGGGTGAACGATGCATTAAAATAATCACTATCAATCCTGAGCTAAGTTCTTTCCTCGATTGACATTAACTCCTATCTGATGTGAATGTTCAATTCTGGAGCTCTGGGAATGTGGAGTCCGCTTTATACTATTACTCCGCGGTTCCACTCTGACGCGGAGTGGTAAACCTTAGGCCTCTATGGGTTTGATAGAACAATGTCTTTAAAAAATTAAGTCCCCATCAGAAGAATATAACAATGTCTTCGCATAAATAACCAACAGGGTTTGAAATGCCGTAAAACCTAACCAACCGCATCTTGAAACCAATTCTGGAGCTCTGGGGAATGCGGAGTACCTATACCGCCCAGGTCCACTCATGATCCGGAGTTGGGTATTGGTCTTAGCATTGAAATCTTGTATGATAAATTCTATAAAAATTTAGAGTACGCATCAAGAATTGAATAAACCAAATTCTTCGGCATAAATCAACTCAACAGGGGTTGACATGCCGTAACAAACAACCATCTGGTAACTGAATTAATGCGTGTGCCCAGTCCAGTCTTATCGAATGAAGTACTGTTTAGCGGTCATAATAAGGGCTTTCGATCGGAGATCAATAATAGATCACATTGGAAAAGTGGTAAGATTTTTATTAATACCTATCAAGAAATGTAAATAAATACAAAAACGTCTTCGGCATAAAAAATCCAACAAGGGTTGACATGCCGTAAACAGACAACCAACACAACTACGCATAGACGTGAGGACAGACTTTCATAACTAAGTACTGATGCTACTTAAGCTATGAAAGCAACTGTACAAGACGTAGAATATACGGCTGCTGGTTGAAGGTGACACTGGGAGGAATCTCACTGCCAATGGAATCCGTTTGATCATCAAGAAGACCTGGGTTGAGCAACTAGATGTTCTGTGCGGATGCAATGCATCTAATCGCGGACTTTGAGGGATAAGATCGTCGCTTAAATGTCAGACATACTGTGATTTGACTTACAAGCGACTGCTCAACGGTGAGATTCTGTGGCAGTTTGCCAGTCAACGTGAAGAATGCAAAGATGAAGATAACAAATAGTGACTAAAGGGGGTAAATCCCTCCCTCATTGACACTGTCTGTGGGTGGCCACTCGCGTCTCAAAGGATCCGGTTGGCCGTTCTGCATTGCACTACATGACGAGGTGAACCAGGACACCTGTGGCACTCCGATGCTCCGAGACTGGTGGTTGGCCCAGTTCGGCTGAAATACTGACTGGTAAGATCCCCTCCAATGTGGCCACTCGATGCTCAAGACGGATCCGGTGGTTGGCCAGTTCCTGGCAGCAACACTCTACATGACTGAGGGGTAAGATCCCCTCCAATGTGACCACCTTGGCTGGCTGTGTGGCCACTCGCGATGCTTAAGGACGGAAAGGTGGCTGAGCATGTCATGACATGCAATACACCACATTGGCCCTTACTTGAGTCGAAGAGACACTCTCCAATCATCAGTTGGTCACTTAAGCAGCTATATGATTATCTCGACCCTATTGTCCTTGTGCTAGAAGCGATGGCTGAACGTCTTAGTGTCTTGGGTATGACGTTAAACTGTGTCTAGTGCAGAGGTTTCAATTCTGGAGTATCGATTTTTTTTTACCTGTGTTTCGTCTTTCCAAAAATTGTAAAATTCATTTTATTCCACCCAAAAATTACGAAAAATTTGTACGGGAGATCAATGCACGAAAACTAAAACTAACGAAAAAAAATCCTTTTCAATCTAGAGTAAACGATTATCATATATCATAATACATAGATATAAAGGCAGTTGTGTGTCTGTATGTCCGGAGGAAACTTCGAAAAAACAAAACAATTAACGACAAAGTTAATATATATAAAAATTAAATATTCACCAGGGCTGGTTTTTGAGCAAAAATAATGAAGATTTGATTTATATTACCGAATACAATTTAAAATTAAATAACATAATAAAATAACGTTAAAATTCTACTCGGCCATTTTTCGCGTTTGTATTTCATGTATTCAGTATAATAGATACTAGAGTACTCCTTCACCACGTTACTCACTAGGCGACTCTGACTCGGAGGGTCGTATCTGTTAGGGTCCCACCACTGGATCTGCGGGACTAACTTTTATTATACCCTATTCCAACCACTTCTATTTTTGCTTATAAAGCTAAATAAAATGCTAGATCAAGCGTATTGTGTTATAGAAGATTAAATAGATTAAAATGAGTTTGTTTTTTTAAATGTGTTTGAAAACAAAAAAGAATTGAATACCCGGCAGAATGAATAAAACAAAATCACTTCGGACATAAAATAACCATCCATTTCAAATAATAAACAAAATGTCATTTCAAAAAAAAAGAAGAAAAGTCAACAGAGTTCTCTATATTAACACAATACGCTTATCTAGCATTTTTATTTAGCTTTATAAGCAAAATAGAAGTGGTTAGAATAGGGGTTAATAAAAAGTTAGTCCCGCAGAATCCATTGATTGTTTTGGCTTATATAATTGATTTATGTTTTAATCACAAACGCAACCAATGACTTTCCCATTCTCTTACTATTCAAATCTAACTTTTTAAATATATTCCCAGGCATGAATAAAAATCCTTATTATTTTTGCACAAATAGCAGCCACTTGGAGGGCCGGTTAGCTCAGTCGGTAGAGCGTTCGGCTAGAAACACACAAGGTCCCTAGTTCGATACCGGCCCTCGCCAACTCAGCGTATGAGTAGCACAGGGATTGTGCGGTAAAGTAAAAGGCTGTGGTAGTTGTGGCGCTCCACCTCAGACGCAAAAACCAATCTCTCTTGTCTAGCGCTAGGGAAAAGGGATAGACTCCCTCGCTGTCTGGGCTGATACCGACTCAGGGTCACCCCGACGACTTACTTTATATATATATTTACATTGTTATTATTTTATCTTCGTGTTTTTTCAGATATAAAAACATACATACACACCAATTGTCCTTATATATGTACCAAAATCGGCTACCGGCGTCGCCTAGATAGAAGTGGAGGAGCTAGTGTTGTTCTCGCAGATTCATATTACTGAATCGCTAGTTAGATCCTCGCAGGATGCCCCGTAAAAAGATCTTGTGCTGATTAGGTCTGGTGGGTATCAGAAAAAAAAATTCATAGAAGACACAGTGGAAAAAAGCAGATGTCCTATTTAAAGTATTTAATTTTTTAAATCCATGCTGTTACTATTCAAATTTTATCTTTGAATTAACTTCACGAATATATAAATCAAATCTTCATTACTTTTTGCTTCAAAAAAGGCCAAGATCTGGTCGATCGGTGAATGTATACTATATTTACTTTTGCCTTTACCAGAACGAAAAGAATGAAGAGTTTTAAACACTTTTTCTATAACACTCTGGTGCAGTGTATTGGTGACGCGAAAATATATACTGGGATCTTACCTACTCCTGAATATGACGCCATCAAGGCACTGGGCGGTGTCTCATCACACGAGGAGAACTGTTGACAATTCCTGGAGGCCGCCGTGTGTGTCGCGCTTCATCATCGACGGCCGATTTCAGGGTAGAGTGGCGATTTTCAGCTGCTAAAACTTTTGACGACGGACGGATTTTCAGCTGCTAAACACTAATTTGACGACGACGGATTTTCAGCTGCTAAAATTTTGACGAGCGACGGATTTTCAGCTGCTAAAAATTTTGACGACGACGCGACAATTGTTGTAGACGACATTGTTGTGAAAGGCATTTTACTTCGCTTTCTTTTTCATACTTCCCCCCCCTCAACAAGGACCTGTTAAGTCGAATATTTATTTATTTCCTCCCTCTATTTTTTTCCTTCTAGAAACACTACCACGCTTGATCTAGCACTCTGTGACTGTTCGTCTTTGCAGAGGCTCACTGAAAGAAAAATAGGCCATAATATCTCTATATTATTCAATGCTGAAAAAATTGTCCAGTTCTAGCTTGGAATTTAAATGTTTTGCTATCAAGTTGTATCACAGCAGAAACAACTCTGAAAGGAAAAAATTAAGAATGTTGTTGGGTTTTTTTAAGTAATAAAAACAACTTGAAATTACGCGTGTTCACCGAAGGTAAGGCAACTATGAGCCTGTTTAATAGTTAATTGGGTGACCACTTAACCAACCACATGTAAGCAACTGAGCCTTTGTTAATGAAAATGACTTGATTCGGATTAAATGACACTAAAGGGTTGATATCCGTAAAACAAAAACAACCAACTATCTATCTCAGTCTGATCATTATATATATTGTAATTCAGCCTAATTCTTATCTATCTATCTCATTCTGGTAGCATGTATGTATGTAAGTGATATATCCGGGTTCTGAAATTGTATTTGGTATATTATCGCAGTAGTAGCTGGTGCGTCGAATAGCCATACGTCTTCCGAGCAGCGTGGGTAGCTAGCGAGTAAGATTAGGTGTAGGTCTAGGGTGAGAGTTAGGTGCCTGTACCAACACGTGTCGAACTATTTATACATGACACTGTCCAATCAGATTATAGTAGGGAGTACCAAGGTATTATTATAATTCATTACATCAGTAAGCATATCTATTATCTCAAGTACTTAAGCAACAGCAGGTTCTGTAAACAACTTGTGTCCTTTGTTTATCAACAATGACTTGGTTCGATTAAATAACCCGAAAGGTTGATATGCCGTAAAGCAAAACAACCATAAGCTGAAAATCTCTGATAGAAAATGAAGAATTATTTTTTTAAAGAATAAAAAACTTTCGAGTATTAACAAACTTTCGCCAGCAAGATACACATTGTAAAAAAAAATGAGAAAGAAAAAAAAGCACAATTAACATCGCTAACTAAAAAAAAATAAAGATAAAAAAAATGAAAAAAAATAAAATTAAAAAAAGAAAAAGATACAAAAATGCTGATATATACCAAACGCCATTGTTATTGGACGATAAACGACTTTCTTTGCACATGGCGATAAGCAATAATACATCATGGAAAAAGTGGATCGTGGAAAGCGGTGGGTCGGTGGGGAAGTGGAGGGTCGGGTAAGTGGCAAGGGTGGGAGAAGAGTGGAGTGGGGGTTGGAGAGAGAGAGAGAGAGAGAGAGAGAGAGAGAGAAGGTTTCAGTTAGGAATGATATAGGTCGATTATAGCTTGGCCAGTCGATAAGAAAACAGCGACCATTGTTGGCCACTCTAAAAGGCATTTCGTGTAAAATCGGCATCGCATTCGATAGAGAGACAATAGCCCGAGTGTTTGGCGGTAATGGATAGCCACCAGCGTTCGTGATTGGCCAGCATGTGTTTTCTTTCTTTTTTTTTCTTCTTTTTTTTTTTTTTTCTTTTTTTTTTTTCTTTTTTTTTTTACACTGCTCTATGAATGATGAGTCGCTTGGCCAGATCTGAATGTATGGTCGGTCGTCATCTTCATTTTCAAAGAATTTCGTGTTGCAATTCTTCTTATGCGTCCATCGCAATAGTTCGATTCTTCTTCTTTTATTTATTTTTTTTTAATTTGTTTATTTATTTATTTATTATTTTTTTTAAAATCTTTTTTTCAATGCATTTTGATCGCAAGTCTTTTTTTTTATTCATTAATCTTTCTTTTTTTTTTTTATTTCCTCATCCTTATGCTCTCTTCCTTCTTTCTTTTTTCTTTCTTTCTTCTTCTTCCTTCTTCTTCTTCTTCTTCTCTTTCCTTCCTCCTTCTTCTTCTATCCTTATTAACTTCTTCTTCTTCTTCTTTCCTTATAGCCCTTTTCTTCTTCTCTTCTTCTTCTTCTTCCTTCCTCCTTCTTCTTCTTCATAATCCTTATACTTCTTCTTCTTTATTCCTTCTTCTATCCTTTCCCTTCTTCTTCTTCTCTTCTTCTGTCCTTTCTTCTTCTTCTTCTTCTTCTCTTCTCTTTCTCTCCTTCTTCTTTCATATCCTTATACTTCTTCTTTTTTTTTCTTCTTATCTAGCCTTCTTCTTCTTCTTCTTCTTTTTTTCTTTTTCTCTTCTCTCTTCCTTCATTCCTTTACTTCTTCTTCTTTTTCTTCTTTATCCTTATACACACTTCTTTTCTTCTTCTTCTCTTCTTCTTCTTCTTCTCTTCCTTCCTCCTTCTTCTCTTAATCCTTATCTTCTTCTCTTTTCTCTTCTTATCCTATAGCCTTTCTTCTTTCTTCTTCTTCTTCTTCTTCTTCTTCTTCTCTTCTCCTCTCTCTTCTTCTCATATCCTTATACTCCTTCTTTCTTCTTTATCCTTATAGCTTCTCTCTTTCTTCCCTTCTTCTTCTTCTTCTCTCTTCCTCTCCTTCTTCTTCATAATCCTTATACTTCTTCTTTTTCTTCTTTTATCCTTATAGCCCTCTTCTCTTCTTCTTTCTTCTTCTTCTTCTTCTTCTTCTTCGCTCCTCCTTCTTCTTCAAATCCTTATTACTTTTTCTTCTTTTTTTCTTCTTTATCCTTATAGCCTTCTCTTCTTCTTCTTCTTCTTCTTCTTCTTCTTCTTCTTCTTTCTTCTCTCCTCTCCTCCTTCTCTTCATAATCCTATTACTTCTTTTTCTCTTCTCTTTATCCTCATAGCCCTTCTTCTTCTTTATCCTCACTAGCACTTCTTCTCGTTCATAATCCTCATACTTCTTCTTATTCCTTAATTCATCCCATACTCGTTCTTCTTCTTCTTCTTCTTCTTCTTCTTCTTCTTCTTCTAATCGGATTATATATAAAAGCCATCACTATTGGTTTGTTTTGTTTTTTTTGTTTGCAGTTGTTGTTTGTTTTTTTTGTTTTTTTTTTGTTTCTCTGTTTGTTTTGTTTGTGGTTTTTTTTTTAATTTATAAGCGGGTTGATTTTCAGTCGCAAAGCTTTTTTTATTTATCTTTTCCTTATTATTATTTATCTCCTCTCTCCTGTAACTCCTCTCCCTCCTCCTCCTTCTAAATGGAATCTGTGTTCAGACTATATACTATAATCACTCATATGTTCATGGTTGTTTCTTTGTTCAATGTCATATCAACATTTATTTAATGACGAAGCCATCCTTGTAGAAGACAGTAGTGGTAGTATTCAACCCATAGCTGGGGTATGAAAGTGGCATACCTTTCCCAAGTGTATTGTGCGAAAGTCATATGTTCATACCCGCATGTGCGTATGTGTGAGTTTTTGTTTGTTTTGTTTTGTTCCTGTCACAAGCCATGCATTCATTCACTCTTTTTTTTCTCTTGATTTCCTCTCTCCTCTTCCTCCTCCTTCCCCCCTCTCCCTCCTTTGCTCTCACTCTCCCTCCTTCCTCTCCCTCTTCTTCTCCTTTCTTCTCTTTCTTCTTCTTAATGCATTCTGTGTTCAGATTATGTAACAATAACCACTCATCATCATCACCATCATCATCATTATCATCATCATCTAACTACTCATATCATCAGCATCATCATCATTCATCCGGTCGCGCTGTCACGCACGAATGATCCATGACTCTCATCCTTCTCTCTCTCTCTCCTCTCCTCTCTCTCTCTCCTCTCTCTCTTCTCTCTCTCTCTCTCTCTCAACCGTCGCTATCGGCCATCACCCTGGTAGTCTTCGCAAGGAATCCAGAACCCACACAGATCTGATTGATGTAGGTGTTTAAATAGAGGCAAAGTGGGATCTTTAAGCGGTGACGGTAACGAGCCAGAGAAGAAAAAAACTGATTTTGTTTGTTTTTTGTTTTGTTTTACGGCATATCAACCTCAGTGGGTATTTAATGCCGATAAAGTTTTGAAATATAAATCAATTCTTAATGGATAATACAATTTTTTATGAAACTCATGTTTTTCTATTTTAACCCATAGATGGGACACTAACAGGTAACTACCACTCCGAGTCAGAGTGGACCAGGACCAATGGTGATGAAGGGGTGCTCCACATACCCAACCTCACAAAACTGGAACCTCACCATCAGATAGTTTAACGTCATTCCCAGGGACATGTAGACCCGCACAGCCCGCAGCCACTGCCTTCTAGCATCCATATGATAAAAAGGGGTTGGGGCTTGCCATAAGGGCAATAGAGTTGGGAAAATCATATAGGTGCTAGGCTTGACGTGACCAGCCGATTGATCGGAGGGGGGCTCTCCGACCGCCCGTCTAGCCCAAGATAGGGCCAAAGTGGAGTATTGCAAGTCATGAACTGCTCATCCACCTGGGCTCTATCCTTAAGCATCACGGGTCTCCACCCACGGCCAACAGGTGGCCCCATTGGGGAAGTCTTACCCCTCTGCAGTGGTGCAGTCGGTACATTCTAACGCCCCAGCCGACAGGGTGGAAGAAAAACTGAATTTAAACCAGTGGTCCGCTTAACAATCGGCCGTGTGTCGCATCCTGTCCGTGAAGGTCACTAAGTGCACTGATGTGTGACTATCTGTGTGAGTATTTCATATAATTCAGGATAATCTCGCGTGACTTGGTGCGAGATTTCGGACAATTTGGACCATCATGTTTTGTCTCTTCTAATCACTGTTTCTTTTTGTCTATTTTTTATTCATTTATTTATTTATTTTTTTTATTATTTATTTTTTTTTTTTCGTGTTATAAATTTGTCGTTTCTGTTGCCTGGACATCTGTATTTCAAATACCGGAAATAGCAGACAGACCGGAAACAATAGGCGCGATGCTGAGTGTTGTCGAACAACAATACTAGAATTTATACTGTAGGGCGTCCCAGCGTGGGGTAATGGTTAGCAAGCCAGTCTCACAGGTCATGTTGACAATTATGTAGGACACGAAAAGACCCTTCACTAAAAAAAATGCTACAACTGTAAACTGTGTTTTCTGTTGTTTAACTCCTTAGGCAATATTTCACCTTATTTATCGAATGACCCTCTTCTGAGACATGAAAGGATACATCACTATTGATTTTCTAGAAAAGGGTGCAGCTGTAAACAGTGCTTCCTATTACCAACTCCTTAAGCAATATTTCACCATATTTATTGAATGAGCCTCTTCTGGGACATGAAAGGATACATCACTATTGATTTTCTTGAAAAGGGTGCAACTGTAAACAGTGCTTCCTATTACCAACTCCTTAAGCAATATTTCACCATATTTATTGAATGACCCTCTTCTGAGACATGAAAGGATACATCACTATTGATTTTCTTGAAAAGGGTGCAACTGTAAACAGTGCTTCCTATTACCAACTCCTTAGGCAATATTTCACCATATTTATTGAATGACCCTCTTCTGGGACATGAAAGGATACATCACTATTGATTTTCTTGAAAAGGGTGCAACTGTAAACAGTGCTTCCTATTACCAACTCCTTAGGCAATATTTCACCATATTTATTGAATGACCCTCTTCTGGGACATGAAAGGATACATCACTATTGATTTTCTTGAAAAGGGTGCAACTGTAAACAGTGCTTCCTATTACCAACTCCTTAGGCAATATTTCACCTTATTTATTGAATGACCCTCTTCTGGGACATGAAAGGACCTTCTCGCTATTGATTTCCCCCCTGCAAGTGTATAGCAAGTAAAATTACAACTGAATAGCAAGTTCGATCCTCGCTGTATGCACCATAGTTGTGACTTTTTGTCACATCCTACCGGTGATGAACGGGTTGGATAAAAGAGGAATCCTATCGTGGTGTAATGGTTAACAAGTCAGTCACATATATCGATTACTACGCCATTCAATGTGACGTTTCATGTGAGGAAAGAAGTTTTCCTTAGTCTGGTATGCAGGTCTTAATTTACTTGCAGTACCCTTTGTTGTTATTTACTAAACTTTTACAGTACCCACTGCTGTTGTAATGTGACGGCGCTCATTTGAAATGAGGTGATAATGTTCCATTTAGAAATATGCTTATCTCTAGACCGATACTACTTTGAGAAGCTGGAATCCGACTGTTGGATCTGATGTTGAGTTGGCTGGCAATTCTTTGATGTTTAGCGTTTGGAACCAACTTAGGGTGCTGGGGGACCTCCTGCCTTTTGCCATTTATAGTTTTTAGTATTAACTCAAGGCGACTTATCTTATTCTCGTGAGATTTTATTCTCGTCTCGTCCAATAGAAAAAAAACAACATGTGGCGTTGAGCTGACTCATGCTAAAAACTGTCCTTGCTAATCTACACGATGTTGGATTTACTATTTGGATTTACCTATTTGGTTGGTTGGTTGGTTGGATTTTACGGCATGTCAACACTTGTTGGGTTATTTTATGCTGAAGACGTTTTCTTTTATTCATTCTTGATGGGTATTCAAAAATCTTTTTTAACTCAATGTTTTTAACGTTTTTTCGTTATTTTTCATATATAACCCATAGTTGGGACGTAATAGGTTATACCACCCAGGTCCTAGGTGGTATAATTGGTAATAAAGGGTATTATAAAATTAAAGTCGCCGGTATTGAAGTCAGTTAGTCTTCCGTTGGTTTGAATAACAGCAACTAGCTAAGCACAACTGAAGCAGTG
>CM042172.1:5732893-5747893 GCA_023376005.1 Doryteuthis pealeii | reverse complement strand
TATTATTATTATTATTATTATTATTATTGAGTTTTTCACATTCTTCTTCTTATTATTATTATTATTATCATCATCATCATCATCATCACCATCATTATTATTATTACTAGCAAGTATATGCACCCTCCGGGTGCAAGTATTTAAGTTTTAATGTTATAAAGTATCGTATTAAATTAGAAAGGCTAATGAAACTAAATAATAATGCAGATAAAAAGATTTGAAACAGAGGGGGATATAATTGAAAAATAGAACAACTGAAACTTACTCTTCCATCACTTTCGTCTTTCATTGTTATTTTTTCTAATTCAAGTATTTAGTTAAAATAGGCAGTAAAGAATAAAATTACTGTTATTTTTCTTGTTAATGGATTTCTTTTAAGATTCATTGAAGAAATATTTGCTTATATTCATTATAATAAAACCAAACAATTAGAAATCAATAATACTAAGCACATATTTATTAAAATCACATCTTTAATATCAATATGCAAATTAGCCTTCCCATTCACACTGTAAACCGCTATTTTGTTGTACATATAAATATAATTGCATGCTATTAGTATGTAGATATGGTTAACAGTATTAATAATGTAAAACAATTTTATTAATAATTGAAGTTTAAATAAAAATAAAATCATTGAGAATGTGATATAAATAACTAAGGGAATTGTGACTTGAGTAGTAATATAGTTTCGGTACAGAAGACAAACCCACATCTTCCATTATAATCAAGATTNATTATATCCAAATCATCATATATTATTAATTATATTTATATTAAAATTACATATTTTATTGGAATTATCTAAGCCAGATTATTCATATGCATTCGATCGCAAAAATGTCATTTTTACTTTGTCACAGTAATATATAAACTTATCATAATCTTATTATTAATAGATTTATACTCAAATCTATTTAGATATAAATCAGCATTTAGCATTAAGTATCGTTGTTCTAACCCTGATAGCATATCTGTAGGCTACGTTCAGTAAAAGACTCTCTTTACAAAAGTCACACAAATTTGAACTCGTCCTAACTTAATATTTGGTCTCAGATTCCGAAAATTTGATTTTCTAATTCGCCATCCTCATAAATTTGGTTCATTTAAAACAATTTAGTTCCGTCATTTAGAGTTTGTCACGTGAGAATATTCTGCACGCTAAAAATGGATTGTGAAATGCGCTTAAACAATTAAGTGATACAATTTCTACTTTCACTACTGATAATGCTACTACTACTACTAGTAATACTAATACTAATACTATTACTTGTACTACTACTAATACTACTACTGTTGTACAAAAAATAGATAAGCCAATAAAAAGTATAAACATTGGTAGTCGTGGATATCAACTTTTAAATTAAATTATATTCATTCTTATTGCTTCTGTGACCATATGACGTTCATACATTAATATGATAAAGTACCGTAAAGATAGTGATTACCAGTTCAAAATTTCAAAACTTCAAATTTCACACACACACACACACACACACACACACACAACACCACACACGTATATATATATATAAAGATTTTGGATGTTGTTTATTTAGAAGCCTTGTGAATAAAGTATATATTATTATTTATATTTTGCTTGAAGGCAAATACAAAGCGTATATCGCATAAAATTCGATAATTATAGAAGATAAAAATGACAAGTGAATTTCGGTAAAGAATTATTCTGGTGCTAGAACATTGTACAGACTGTTTCAACTTTATTAAGTCTTATCATTATCGAATTTTATGCGATATACGCATTGTATTTGCCTTCAAGCAAAAATATAAATAATATATATATATATATATATATATAATATATATATTAATAAGTCATTCCACACACACGTGTTTCAGCGTTTCATGCCTCTTCAGTGTGGATAGACACAACAACTATCCTTGGCTAGGCGTCGAATTCAGACTGATTGTTTGCCAGCCTGATATCTTATCCTTTCGGACACTGACGCTGTAGCGAGACCGGTGTTTTTTTAAACTATTAAGTACATGGGTTTTTATGTGTTTTAGGCTCATAGAGAGATCAAGTTTCCGGGGAAACGGATCAATTTGCTTATGGCTAGTTAGTGCGAGTTATTTAAATTACCAATTAAAGAGCTCATATCAAATTTATAGGCAGACATATATTTAATAATATATATATATATATATGTATATAGTATATATTATATATATAATGACTCTCCCGTCGAATTTCACGTATGAGGGTTCATACACACAATGAACATCCACACAGTGCTTTGTTTATAGTGGTGAAGCTGTGTGTTGGGACCATCCACACTTTTTGGCACAGTCGGATAGGAAAGAATTGGTGCATCAAAGGTGCCACAAACCCACAATCAATCGACCGACCTCAAAAATTTGAATTCAGAGTTATCTCTCTCCGTAGACGGGTAACTACCCAAGGGCTGAAGGCCAGTCTGCCCTACTGATTAACCCATAGCTGGAGGAGATATATGGGATTGCTAGTATATACTATATAATATAATATTACTATATATATATAACATATAATGATGAGGACTATTATATATATATTATATGATTATATATATCTCAGATACGTATATTATTTCTACTTCCACTACTGATATATGCTACTACTGACTACCTAGTATACTAATAATCATACTTATACTGATTATGTATATATACTATACTATATAATATATTATTATATATATATTCATATATATCTAATAATATATAATATATATATTATGATGGACTATATTAATATATATTTCTACTTCCACTACTGATATTGCTACTACTACTACTAGTATACTAATACTCAATACATTACTGTTGTTACAAAAATAAGTAAAACCAATAAAAAGTATAAAACATTGGTAGTCGAGGATATCAACTTTTTAAATTAATTATATTCGTCTATGATATATAGTATATATATATATATATATACTATAATATATTAATAATGTTGATAAAGGAAAAATAACACTTTGTCATTTATAGTTCAAATATTTTACTTTATTCTATTTCATCTATTTAATTTTCTTAAAAACATGTAAAATAGTTTCTTTAAATCATTCATCAATTGAGTCTTATAAATTGGTAAATGGACATACATTTGTCTTTAATAAATAATTAGACAGTCTTTTATATTTATTATTTAATTTATACTATTTAATAATGTTACACAATTGTAAAAATTTAATTCAAAATCTTCCAGTGACCGTTTTTATCTTAAATTCAATAAATATATACATTGTTCTACAATATATACCGTGATGTAGAACAGACAACATTAGATACAAAAAAAAAAATTCGAATCATTTCTCAATAGAATGCATAAAGGTAAGACACCTACTTTATCTTCCCGAATATCTCTATATGATATTATCATAGAATCTTAAAACTTCAAAAAGATATGTGATTATTGCAAACCAACGTTTGTAAGTAATAATGAGGTGTGTCTTCATCATTATACGACATATTTTTTTTATCAATTCTGACCGAAAATAGGGTGACGAATTTGTTTGATGTGGCAAACCTCGTTCTCCCAATCACCCCAGAATATTTAACAGATCTTCTGTAAAGAGAGACAATCGTCTAGTCAAGGGTTCAAAGTATAAAACCTAGATACAACCTCTCTGCACATAATTAAAACAACCACTTTAATTTACTTTCTTATTATCAAACAGCTTCAGTTTTAGACCTCACTAGAGTGTACAAGTGCTAACCCAGCTTACTATGCTTTTTCCTCAGATACTATGTCATTTCCAGTGGTGAGCGTGTAATTGAATTACTAGTTTCGCGTGTCTATGATGAATTTGTTAGCCATCCTGAAAATATTGTGTCACTCCGCACATTTATCAAGATTTTCTATCTTTTTTAGTTTTTTTTTTTTGTACATAAGAAGCAAAGGTGGACAATCATCAGAGGTGAAAAGGCTTGATGTGAACCCTGTCGATTAATCGGTTGCGGAGTCTCCGCCGTCCGTCTAGCCTAAGTAATGCCAAAGTAGGATTCCGCCCATAAGCATTCAGGGTCACCACCCACAAACAATAGGTGGGTTTTACCCCATGCAGAGGTGCAGTCTCTAACCTAAGTAAGTGTCAAAGTAAAGGTGCAAGTCATGACTGGCTCAGCGACCAGGATTCCGCCCATAAACATAATTAATGATATCTTATTACCTTATTTAACTGGTCCCATATATCATTTAATAGATTTTAATTTTTTACAACTGAAAAAAAAATTTAAATAATGAGAACAAAGGAAAAAAAACAACAACAAAAAAGAAAAGGAAAAAAAAAAAGAAAAACAAAACAAAACAAAACAAAAAGCTAAGTAGATACATATTTCCTATTGACGGTTTTTATTTAATATTAACATGGCTACAATTGCAACATTGACCGATGACAAACAGCACAATATTGGATACATTCGTTCTCAACAGACATACACAAAAAAATTAAAATAAGAAATTACAGTTATTCGCCCATTCATTCATACAAACAGAGAAAAAAGAAAGGAGGAGAAAGAAGAAAAAGAAAAAAGGGGAGAAGGAAAAAGAAATAAGAAGAGAAATATGACCCACAAAGAAAAACGTAAGCACGTCCATTTCTGATACGAATCTCTGATGATGAAAAGTTCATGCTCGAAACGATAAGAACAAAAATAACATCATTGTTTTATTTTTCATACGCATTGTATTTGCTCACAATTACTAATATAATTACTCCATATAGGTTTCAACTGCCAAGCAATACATATAGGGAAAATTCCAAATATAGCGCCTTAGATTAAGCAACTCGTACCTTAGGTTCTTTTAAATCAGAAATCTCATTAAATCATTAAATAACCATAGGGTGTTTAACTCCAGTCGTAAGTGTCGCCAAGAAAGCAGAGTTTCTGGTTCGATACGGCCCGCCAACACAGGATTGTTGAGGTAAAGTAGAGAGTCGTGGTAGGTTTGGCACTCCGCTCAAATGCAAAAACAACCTCCTTGTCTAGCGCTAGTGAAATGGGATACGACTCCCTCGTTGCCTGGCTAATACCGACTTTAGGCCACCAGTTTACTTACTTATATATAGATAAGTAATATATACGGTGTGTATATCAATATTCATACAACACCAAAACATGAAATCTTTAAACACACACCGTATATATATATAAGTATATAATATATAATATATATACTATATATCATTTCGTCTCTCTCCTCTTTTTCTCTCCCAAATACACACGTATATATATGCGTCTCTCTCTCTCTCTCTCTCTCTCTCTCTCTCTCTCTCTTCTCTCTCTCTCTCTCTTCTTTTCGTCTTTTCATTATGTTCGATTGAAACAGATTAGCCTTATCATTATCGCTTCCGTGCGCTCCTGGGAATAATGATGATGAAGGAGTTCTCCACATTCCCTTATTGCTCCAGAATTAGAACTTCGCCACTAGATACAGTTTAACGTCATACCCAGGACACTAACACCCTCAGCCACAGCCTTCTAGCACATATATGATAAAAATGGGCTTGCCATAAAGGCAATAAGTTCGGCACAGTCATATAGGTGCTTGTGCTTGACATAACCAGGCGATTGATTGGAGGGAGCCTTTCCGACCATTCGTGTAGCATATGTAAGGGCCAAAATGAAGTTTTGCAAGTCATGGACTGGTCAGCCACCGAGATTCCACCCTTAAGCATCACGGCTGAGAATTTTTATGGGTTGTACAAGTGTTTCTAGTTCTTTTTCATTTTTGGAAAAAAAACATTGATTCTTCCTTATACATGAAACTTGTGCGCGAGATATTTTAAGTGGAAAGAGGATGCACAGACTCCAGTCCACTATGTTGGCAGCCCCGCAGTTATTTCAGTGGCAGGAGAAAGACCGAGACGACTGGGCTGCCGAGCTACCGCAGGGTACTGTCTCAGGTAGTATTGAGTCACTTCACGAGAGGCAAGCCTCCTCGGAAGCCCCATCGCTTGCACCCAAGCGCCAGATCCATATACATACGGTGATGTATTTCTTACAAAGATTTTATAAATTAGTATCCCCTTGTACATTTTCTAAGTATATAATTGAGTGGCATCATTGCTATTATAAATAGTAATGGCGATAATCTCCTTTGATAAGGAGCGCGTGGTGTAATGGTTAAAGTCATGGAAAATGGACTCGTCGCCCCGAGTTCAAATCCTGGACGTGGTAATTGCATTTCACTTAGCGCTAATACCCTTGGGAAAGGTATGAATCCTACTCTCCCTCCAGCTATGGGTAAATAGTAGGGCAGACTGGGCTCTTTAACCTTGGTTAGGCAACCGGTCTAGGAGAAGGAAAACTCTGAATTCAAACCTGATAAACTTCGCTTAAGAAATTGACCTTGTGTCGCATCCTGCTCGTGCGGAGGGGTTGGTAAATATATAATCTCCTTTGATAATGCCTCTTTAGATATTTAACTTTTGCCAGGGATTGCCCTTCTGCTGTTAATTGTACTTTCCAGTTTTCTATAGCCTTTTTGATGAAATTTACGATCTTGTCGGATATCTTATACAATATTATTATTATTATTATTATTATTATTATTATTATTATTATTATTATTATTTACTCCTTTTGAGTTTTCACATCAGCATTAGCTAATGGTCTTTCACTGGAGTCAGAGTGACAGCAAGTCTCCTCAGGTCTCCAGGACTCTTCTGAGTATTCTGGCAGATTGCAGCAGTGCAGTGTTTTGAATGGATTCAATCCTTCCTCTGATTTCCAAACTTTCCAAACCCTTTCCCAATCCTTTTGGGACTGTTCCAAGTGCACCAACTACAATTGGTATCACTTTGACCTTCATATTCCATAACTTTTACAGTTCTCTGGCAAGGTCCAGGTATTTGTCCATTTTTTTCATTTTCCTTTAGCTTCACCCTGTGATCTGCTGGCACTGCAAAATCCACCAGTTGACAAGTTCTTTCTTTTTTGTTTATCAACACTAGGTCTGGTTTCTTGCTGGGATAAGATGATCCGTTTTTATTTCAAAGTCGCAGAGATTATTATTATTATTATTATTATTATTATTATTATTATTATTATTATTCACTTCTTTTGAGTTTTTCACACCAGCGTTAGCTGATGGCCTTTCACTGGATTCTGACTAACAACAAGTCTCCTCAGTTCTCCAGGACTCTTCTGAGTATTCTGGCAGATTGCAGTAGTGTAGTATTCTGTATGGTCTCGATTCTCTCTCTGATTTCCAGATTTTCCAAACTTTTTTCCAATCTTTTTGGGACCGTTCCAAGTGCACCAACTACAATTGGTATCACTTTGACTTTCATATTCCATAACTTTTTCAGTTTTCTGGCAAGGTCCAGGTATTTGTACATTTTTTTCATTTTCCTTCAGCTTCACCCTGTGATCTGCTGGAACATAACAAATATCAGTGGTGAAAGATGCCCCTTTAGATATTCACCTCTCCTAGGATCTGTCCTCCTGTTGTTAATTCCATTTTCCTGTTTTCAATGCTTTTTGTGATGAAATTTCTGTGGAAACCCGAACATGGGCATGTCAGTGTAAATCGTTGGGGAAATTCGAAAATCTGTCTGTACAAAACAGCACCATTTAAAATATTTCGGCTCGAAACCACAAGGTTCTTAGTTTGATACCGGCCCTCGCCAGCTCAGCGTAAGGACCGGGTTAGCTCAGTCGGTAGGGCGTTCGGCTAGAAACCATAAGGTTCTTAGTTCGATACCGGCTCTCGCTAACTCAGCATATGAGTAGCACAGGGATCTGTGCGGTAAAGTAAGGAACTGATGGTAGGTGTGGCGCTCCACCTCAGATGCCAAAAACAACTAAGTATTGAACAGGCTCATCGCTGCCTAACTTCAGTGATCTAGCGGCAACCAGTACTTTCTTCAGCGTAACTGGACCGTAAGATCTGTTTCTGTGGAGGAGTTCGGTAAATACATACTGTCAAAAGCCTACACAGTTTGTTAGATTCTTTTTGGTTTTTTGGGTTTTTTTTAAAAATACAATTACTCTTACTACATCAAAATTACTCTATATCAAAACCTCACCATATCTTAATACCATTGTACTTGAGTGTGTGTGTGTGTGTGTGTGTGTGTGTGTGTGTGTGCTTATGAAAATTAGAGTCTGTTTCCGAACAAATAGCAAAGCTTAATTCTATCGTCTTAACTGGGGAAATGAAGAGAAAAGAACCGCCTACATTTGCACTTAAAGCCCTGATGGGCTTAACGAAACAACAGTGGAATTGCGTGCAGCAGAAACTCAAGCGAATTTTCTACGAGGCAACAACAAGAAATCAACAAAAGTCGGAAGAGAGAATCCATTGTTGTCAAGTTGAAAACGAGGCTATCTAATCAAAAGACCAGAACACCCCAAAACAAAATGGCGGCGTGAATGAAAAAAAATCTAAGTTTATTTTTACATTTTACAAACTAGATTTTTTTGCTTCTGGACATCATTGATGACACCGATGGTTCCCTGAAATGGAAATGAGATAAGCTATTTTATATTTTTTTAAATGTCAGGCTTGGTGTGTCGAAGTTAATTATAATTGTTTCATTATCTGCAATATTTTTATATCAATAGATATGTTGGACCATATTACTTTTAGGCACCCCTTTTTGACCTCGATTAAAAAAGGACATGTTTTTCATTTACACTGTCGATATCCGGTTGTTTGTTAGGGGTTAGGGTTGGGGGTTAGGGTTAGAGGTTAGTTTTATAATTTTTTTTAAATCTAAAAATCGTCTCTTAAAACAACCAGATATTGACGGTGTAAATGAAAAACATGTCCTTTCTTAATCGAGACCAACAAGGGGTGTCTAAAGGTCATATGGTACAATATGTTAAAAGAAAAGAAAAAAACAGTGAAAAAACTTAATCATTTTAGATTATTACATCAAATTCTAATGAAACTTGAATGTCTTAAACACACATAGGAAGTGATTATTTTCCATGATTATTGTTTTCAAAGTCCTCTTAGCAAAAAGTAATTATTTTCTAAAAAAAAAATTCTCAGAAATGCCAAAAAATAGGAAATTTTTTTAGAATTTTTTTTTTTTTTGGCTTGATATCTTAATTTGTGATTAGCCCTTTGATAATAGCTAGTATGCAGTTGTCTGAGGAAAATAATCACTTCCTATGTGTGTCTAAGCCATTGAAGTTTCATTAAAATTTGTAGTAATAATAAAAGATAGTTAAGTTTTTTCACTGTAGCTATACATATAAACTATATAGTTAATGAACTGCAGTTAATATTATTTCACATTTTTAATTAGTAATTTTAACTGTTTTCTTATGTATAATGCTAGAAATCGGGGGCTAAGGGTCTTAGTATCCTGAATATATACGTTAAACTGCATCTAATGGTGAAGTTCCAATTCTGGAGCTCTGGGGAGTGGGGGTACTCCTTCATTGCCATTATTTCCTGGTCCTCTCTGGTCAAGAGCAACAGTACCTGTTAGGATCCCATATATGGATTAAATAGAAAAAATCAGTTTAAAAATCTTTCAATATCCATAAAAAATAAATAAAACACGACGTCTTCGGTATAATATAACCAACAAAGGTTGACATGCCGTAAAATCTAACTAACTAATTAATGTATATAAATCAACCTTTGTAGATTATTTATTGCCAAGGTCATCCTTGTAGAAGAACAGTAAGTAAAGTAAAACCAGCAGAATGTCCAATTGTCGGTATCACCTGGACAACCGTCATATATAAACTGGTCTACTAATTTCAGAGGCTTGCTATTAAATGAGATGGTACTATACACCAGCTCAAACCGAATATATATATATATATATATATATATATATATATATATTCACATACGCACACATACATATATATATATACATATTCACATACACACACACATACATATATATATATATACATATTCACATACACACACACACATACATATATATATATATTCACATACACACACACATACATATATATACACACACATACATATACATATATATATATATTCACATACACAACATATATATATACATTCACATGCACACATATATATATATTATATATATATACACACACATATATATACCATACACACATACATGCATATATATATTCACATACACCTAAGACACATACATATATATATATATATACACACACACATACACATATATATATATATACACATATATATACATATATATATATATATATATATATATAATTTTGTTGTAGTGGGGTCCACATATGCTTCTTAGTTGATATATATATTGTTTGGTATTTGGTATGAAGCATTGGGTGTGAAATATAAGAAACTCAGTTTTTGAATGTTAAGTTTGGTTTCAATTCGTTATATTTCGTGGATGTTTATACCCCTTCTTCAGAATGAACAGAATTGCTGATCTGTTCTTTTTGGCTTCTATATGTACCCTCTATTGATGTTGATGGTATCATCTCAATGTCCTAAGTCCCAAACAATATATATATATATATATATATATATATGTGTGTGTGTGTGTGTGTGTGTGTGTGTGTGTGTGTAAATATATCTAGTTAACTGGTAAGTGGGGATTATTTTGTTTGTGATATGTAATGGCTGTCTGACGAAACTGTGTTAATTTATTCACTTACCAGTCGAAATAAATTTATAACACTTTGTTAAGCTTTTCTTCATTGTTGAATATATATATATATATATATATATATATATATATATATATATATATATATATTTTGTGTGTGTGTGTGTGTGTGTGTAATGGAAAAGGTGACTTACTGGTGAATATGGTCACAATGGTTAGATGATGCAAAATTCAGGAAGGTAAGTCAGAAATATAACAAATACAAAGTGCTAAATACGTTAGTAGAGCAAATTTATTACAATATAGGTACAAGTGATAACCTACTCGAGTTTCACCATAAGGATCTTCAGAGTTAAATCCACTGAATTCAATATATTGATTAATTCAGTGGATTTAACCCTGAAGACCCTTATGGTGAAACTCGAGGAAGTTATCATTGTATAAATATATATGTATGTAATATATATATATATATATATACATATATACATATACATATATATATAATATATATATATATAATATATATATATATATATATATATAAAGAGAGAGAGAGAGATTAAAAGTAAACTCGGTGGAATGGCCTGTTGTCGGAATCAGCTAGACAGCGAGAGAGTCTACCCCACGTTCACAAGCGTTCGACCAGATAAATTGTTTTTTGTGTCTACTATCAGCTCCCCACTTTCATGTGCTGAGTTGGCGAGTGTTGGTATCAAATCCGGAACATTGATTGTTCCTCGGAGAATGCTGTACCAACTGAGCCTAAACCCGTCCCATATGGATACACGAAAATGAAGAGGGGGATATGCTGTATCGTACACCAGGAAACTTGAACAAGGAAAGCAATAACAAACAAACAAACAAAAAACACTCCATTGGTCGACATAAGAAGCGTCTCTTTTCATCACAGGCAGCACTGATTATTGTCAGGAAGAACTCCACGTGGAATCTGACGAGATCTCGTATCCTCCGAGATTAGCTCGTGCTGTCATCATCGCTCTCGTCAAGATGGACTGTTCTGCGTTCAGCGTAGCTGATTTAGATTTAGAGAAACGCAACACCGAGCATATATATATATATATATATATATATATATATATATATATATATATGGTTAAACCATATATATTTATATCTGTGTGTATGTGTGTGTGGCTCAACCACATATATACAACTTGTGGTTCCGAGGTGAATGCTCTATTGATTGTGCTAAAACATATATATATATATATATATATATATATATATATATATATATATATATATATTGCACAAATAAAAAAAAATAAACAAAAACTCCAAATACTAGAAGCTTTATACATAAAATAATACAAACCATCCTTAAACAAAATTAATTTCCAATACAGTACACACATTTTAAAATGCCTATAACACTTTTCCTATCAATTCTCTTCCTTCCAGCCTCCACATCCATTAATATAATTTGAAAAACTGGAACACATCACCCCTGATGATGGCACTTTGAAGTGCTGAAAGTACTCGGGACATGAACTTTGGTGGACTAATCCACGAATTCCACCCAAATATTAAAACGTTGGCCAGAAAACTTGAAAAAATCACAAATAAAATTGTTAAACAGATGTGTCTTTTGTTTAATTCAACATGCATAAATGATAAAGTGCTACCTAAATGCACTCACACACACACACACACACACACATACACGCACACACACACACACACATATATATATATATATATATATATATATATATATATATATATATATATATATATATATTGGTTTGGTAGTTGGTTTTGAAGCAAGTGTAAAGAAAAATAAGGTAACTATGGTGCTGTTAGTTAACCTTTAATTTATTCTTAATATTTCGAGATAAAAATCTCTACGACAGAAGATTTCTGAAACTGTTGTTAGTGATCGTTCATTCTGCTTTGTGTCTTCCAAATTCTCTGTCTGTGTGTGTGTGTGTGTGTGTGTGTGTGTACAACACTGTCTGATTATCATTCCAGGTTGGGCCTACCCTTTTTGTTTTATTATTAAGCCATAGCTTGTTTGTTTATTTGTGGGTGGATGTGTGTGTGCGTAATTTCTAGGCCCATCTGATTTTTTCCAATTTTATTATTCATCCATATATATATATATATTTAATAATCCTATAATTCATATAATAAATACTAAATGATATATACATAATAAATTATTCTTTCGGAGAATACTTTGTGTTTCCTATTTACTACACACTGTCGGGTGTACTTTCATATTTCGTCCCAGAGATAGATAGATATGTACAGAGATAGATTGATAGATAGATATATAAATAGATATGTACAGACCGAGATAGATAGATAAAAAAATACTGATATATATATATATATATATATATATATATATATATATATATATATATATGTGGTGTGTGTGTGTGTGTGTGTGTGTGTGTGTGTGTGTGTGTGTGTGTGAGAGAGAGAGAGAGAGAGTGTTTGTGTTAATATATATGTATATATATATATATATATATATATATATATATGTGTGTGTGTGTGTGTGTGTGTGTGTGTGTAGAGACAGAGAAAGTGGAATAGATGAGGATAGGGAAACAAAAGGAAAGTATGAATTGATAAATAGATAGATAGATAGATATGAGCAGACTTAGATAAATAGAGCCGGACATACTGATATATATATATATATATATATATATATATATATATATATATATATATATGTGTGTGTGTGTGTGTGTGTGTGTGTGTGTGTGTGTGTGGTGTGTGTGTGTGGAAAGAGAGAGGAGAAATATACGAGGATAGAGAAACAAAAAGAAAGAAATGGATAGATAGATAGATAGATAGATAGATAGATAGATAGAAATAGACATGGATAGAGAAACAAAATATCTCGGATATACTCATGCTGATATTGGTCGCTAGGGAGCGGAGTTCTCGACTAGTTATTCTCCTTAGCATAAAGCATACCAATAACAAAATCTAACACCTGCATTTTATTGTCTATTCTTTCTTTTCTTTTTTCAAACTAATTAATTAATAAACATTAATAAATAAATAAACAGATAAAAAAAATTAACAATAGACATTAAATCAGTCAGAAATAAACATATTTTTTTATATCGCCTTAATTAACATTGTTTTGGTTTAATATTTCTTTTTTTTTTTTTAGTGTTTCTTTATGAGAACGAAAAGTTGTTACACCCAAATTAAAAATATTTTCGTTAATTAATCCAATTAAATCAACCAAATACAAGACCGACCGCAGGAAACTAGCTGATACGTTCCCACGAGTAATTAGCATTACAAAAAAAAACGAATATATATTTTTTAAATAATGGTTTACATAGTATATGGTGTGAGTAGAGCGTTGGCTAGAAACCACAAGGTCCTCGTTCGATATCGTTCCTCGCCAACTCAGCGTATGAGTAGCACAGGATTCTCTGCGGTAAAGTGAGGAGCTGATGGCAGGTGTGGCGCTCCACCTCAGATGCTAAAATGATCTACTTGGTCTAGCGCAAGTGAAAAGAGGATAGACTTTACTTACTTTTACTTATATGAAAATGGAATTAGATCCGACAATTTGAAGAAAAGATAAAAGGAAAAACAATTGTATAGATTGTGCTGACAAGCGCATGTTTCGATATTATGATGTTTATACAACTTAATACAAATTAAATCATTTTAAAAATAGAATAAAACAATAGTAGAAGGCATTGTATAAACCACCGATTTCTTTAGAGCACAGTTATATATATATATATATATATATATATATATATATATATATATATATATATATTGTTGAATAATGCAGCCATTTTTTGTCTGCAAGTTTTGTCCTTTGTTTTTTCGTTTTTTCATATATTTTCTCAAAACACAAGACCTATCGATATTTATCTACGAATATTTCTTCCAATGTCTTCTTCAATTTTAAATCATTTCGATTCTCATATTTCTATTACGATAATATAGATATGAACACACTGAGATAGGTAAATAAATGAATAGATAGATAGATAGATAGATAGATAGATGAACTTTGTGTTTGTAACCTATATTCACAGAAAACACAAAACCTATCGATATTTTCCAAAGAAAATGTCTTCTTCAATTTTGAATTATTTAAATTCTCATATTTTCTTTCATCTTTAGTGCAATCAACAAATTGAATAAACTCAACTCTCGCCCTCTATTCTACACTGCAGGAAGCACAGTTCGAACCCGCATCCTCAATGCCATCATCCACCGCTTTATCTCTTCTCTAATTAGAGCCCCACCAATCACTGCACAAAAAAAAATCAATGTCTCATCCGACAACATAAGTAGCTTCTGCGACCTAATGACCAATTCGCGCTGTCATGTGTTTTTACGTACGTCACATGTCGACGAAGATGGCCGCCAATTTTCTCTCTGAGCAGACGACTATTATTTTCTTCTT